>OZ010580.1:95836677-95859177 GCA_963932145.1 Acanthosepion lycidas
ACATATATTGCATTGCTATGGGAAGGCATCTTCCACTGTCCCAATGTGCCTTTTGATTTTAGTATTACACTTTCTGTCCTCTGTTAAAACACTTCCCAGATATTTAAATTGTTGTACTTGTTTGATTTTTGGTATCTCTTCTTTGAATATTGGGTTGTTCCTGTTGCTAACAACTATGTGTTCTTCCTTCTTGCAACTGATTGATATATATATATATATATATATATATATATATATATATATATATAATGCAAGATGTTATATACAAATCTGTGTATCAAACTAATATCAAATTTCTTACAAGTATTTCAGAAACAATCTTCTATGTTCCGTGTCCCTTCAGGACATTAACTATCAGGGCTCTCCATAATTTCCTTTTTCTTTTTTTTTTTTCCTTTTTTTTTTCCTTTTTTTTTTCCTTTTTTATTTTCTAAACCCTGTTCTGCCATCCATTTACTCATACTTGCTAAGTAGGTTGTGTGCTTTCTTCATCTGTGAGAAGATTGTCCAGCATCCACTGCCATATAAGAGGACTGATTTTTCTGTTTCTTATTACTTTGCTTAGCTATGGGAAGGCATCTTCCACTGTCCCAATGTGCCTTTGGAGTTTAGTATTGCACTTTCTGTCCTCTGTTAAAACACTTCCCAGATATTTAAATTGTTGTACTTGTTTGATTTTTGGTATCTCCAATTTGCATGTTGGGCTGTTCCTGTAGCTAACAACTATGTGTTCTTTCTTCTTGCAACTGATGTTTAGTCTTTTCTTCTTGTGTTTAATTAACACGCAACAACCTTAAAACTTAAGCAGGAATTTACAAAAATAGACCGTCCTGCATATGACAATAGGCTACAGTCGACAACAAGGCTTATGCTCAGTAAGTTTTGAGAAGCATGGACCCACCTTTTAATTGCTGGTGTTCTCAGGTCCACCCTACCTGGGGTGGTAGCACCCATTGGGTCCCAGCTATGGGCAAATAGTTAACCCCACTAAACTGAGGTCAAAACATGTAAAAATAGGTTTTAATACCAGCAAAACATTTTTCTAAAAAACTATTACCAGCAATAAATTTTGGAAGCAATACTTTTTTGGAAAAATATTACCAGAAATACTTTTTGTAAAAAAAAAAATATTGCCAGCAATAAAAAACTTGCCAGCATTAAATAACCCATTAAAGTTGATATGCTGTAAAACAAACAAACCAAACAAAAAAAACATACACAAAATAATATCCACGATAATACACTGGTGAAACATCTCGGACTATGATTAAAAGATTATAGGATTCAAAAAGGGTTCTTTTGCAAAACAATTCATACAACATGAATTGTATATTATAATGACCATAATTTCAGTTTAAAGAATTCTTCTATTTGTCATGTAATGGCAGTATGTCGGCAATCATGGCTCTCCACAACTTCCTTTCTTTTGTGGTTTTTAGCAAGGTTTATCTTTTTGCTATCTCTCTTCCTCACTAGTCTACCAACCAATTACACAAGTTCATTTGGTGGGTTAATTGCTCCTTTCCTGTGTCCCTATTGCCTCCAGTATGTCTTGTGAGTATCAAATTCTCCAAGCCCTCTTATAAGCTCCTATAAACTTCAAATGTCTCTTTCTGTTTCTAAGTATAAAGTGTTTTTTTGGTTTCTAATTTTCCTAAAACGTCCACATTACTCACATTTTCAGTCCATGATATTCTTCTCACCATCCTTTTGTAGAACCATATTTCTGTTACTCTTTGGCATCTGTGATGAAATTGTCCAGCATTCACTGCCCTTATAGGAGGACCAATATTCAGTATTCTTCCCTTTGTTTCTAATGAAATTTTCCTGTTTCTTAATACTTTGCTTAGCTTTTGGAATATATCTTTCACTGTTCCAGTACTCCTTTGAATTTTAGTGTTGCTTTTTCTGTCCTCTGTTAAAACACTTTGTTGTAATTTATTAAAGCAAAAATGTATTGATTGTGTACTGATCTTCCAGATTATGTTGAAAGATAAACTTATCTTCTTTTTAGGCAGAGCTAATTAGTCCCGGTTATGAGGATAAACTACATCTGGCAACAAGGCCTCTGATCAGGAGATTAGAGGTTCTGAAGAGTGTGGAACCACTTCTTAATTGCTGGTGTTCCCAGGTCCACCCTGACCTGGGTTAGTCGCACTTTATTTTCTGTTTTTCAGCAGTTGTGAGATATTCCCCATTACCCATATTTCAACATATAGACAAAAAGAAAAAAGTGTCTATTAGATTTCAATGGTCATAAACTAATATTAGTTTAATCTGCATACTAACTTCAGGCAGTTCATTTTCATAAATTCCAAATATTTCAAAAACTAACCATTAAAAACTATAGAAAATTTTGTTAAATATTTTACAAAGGGTGGAAATGAACGAGTTTAAATTTGACAAATATTGGTTCAAAACTTTTTAAATTATTTAGGTTTATTTGATTTGCATAATAATAATTTCAGACGGGCTATATATATATATATATATATATATATATATATAATCTCCAAGTATAGGATTGGTGTATACAGAATAAATTCCAATGACCAACAAGTACTATTCTTAAGAGTGCTCAATACAGAGTAGAGCAAATATAATTATTTATTCGAAAATTATAACATAAATATGTTATAAAATCAAAAATAGCCATTTTGTTTCAACACTTCTGGTGTCTTATCAAGTGATGGTGTTCACCATCACTTGATAAGACACCAGAAGTGTTGAAACAAAATGGCTATTCTTGTAGTGATTTTATAACATATTTATGTTATAATTTTCGAATAAATAATCTTATATATAACGGTGAGAGATAATATATATATATATATATATATATATATATATATATATATATATATATATACACGTGTGTGTATACATACACACAAACACTGAGTCGAATGTACTGCTGACCATCATGTATGTTTGTGTGTGTGTGTGTGTATATATATATATATATAGAGAGAGAGAGAGAGAGTTGAGCTAAAGCACAACACACATGGCCTGAAGATTACATTGAAGCAAGAAACAGACTGTCATATATATAATTCCAACAATATGTACATTATTTTAGTCTGATGAAGTCCTTTCAAAAAGTGAAACATGTTACATTATTTTTTTTTTTACATTATCTTTCATTTCACCTTTTCTTGGACATGCAAGTAATGTAATGATTAGTAGTTTAGAATAGCAAATTTGAGAGACAAGTTTGAATTCTAACCAAGTTCATTACATTGACTTACTCACAAATACTCTTGGAAAAGGTATGTATCTATCTCCCCCCCCCCAGCTACTGGTTAAATAGGGCTTGCACCTGGAAAAATCATTGTTATTCTCAAAAATTGTTTAATGCAATATTCACAGCAATTGTTTACTAGTCCCCCCCTCTCCCTTATTGACCTAATGCGCATGATCAATTGCGGCCTTACTTTACTGTCATTGGTCACTTGATTACTTGAAATAATAGTCAGGGATTAGACAAGTATAATATTAAAATAATACCATATTTACTTGCAGAAAAATAACAAATTATTCATACAATCTAAAACATGTTTTGGCTTTAAATAACCCACAAAGGGTTGGTAAGCTGTAAAAAACAAATCAATTACTGTCCTTAATCTCTTATATACAAAATAGAGAATTTTACCACAAGAAATTGTTTAGCAAATCTGTCTGCTTATAAAATATTTCTTGGGCATTTGGAAAATGGCTTGTATTTTCCAATACGTTAACCTTGTTGTCAGTTCTTACCATCTTGCGGCATTTGTTTTCCGAATAGAATTTTAGATTAAAAAACATAGAAATGAAACCAACCAAGATATGCTGTTGTTAAACTTCATTATTTTTATTATGGCTTCTATACCGACACACACACACACACACACACACACACACACACACACACACACACAACCTTCTGCCAGTGTCCAGTATTTCCTTTTGTCCACTTTGGCTGTCACTCGTCACTGAACCATGCCATGTCCTGTCTTCCCCACTGCTGGACTTACTTTGCATCACCCTTCACGCTGGCCCCCATGTCTCTCCTTGCTAACCCTCACCTAAGATATTGAAATTACTCCAACCTCATTTCTTTTGGCTGATATTTTATCTATATATTTCTCTACGACAGCTGTCAATAAAACCAACCCTTCTCTTCCCAATTTCATAAGTATATTTGAATTTGACACTGTCTTGTTTCAGGCCTCACCCCCCCACCACCAACACCACCACCAACTCAATCACTTTTACATCATCTGTGAAGTTTTCTTTTTTTTTTTTTTTCGTTTTTTTTATTTTTTATTTTTGTGTGTCTTCCACCTCCATCTTGTTTCCATCCAGTGTCTGTCAAAGATGAAATACTCTGATATTGAAAATACGAAAACTTCTAAGAAAGGGTTATGGCCGAAGGTTTCTCTGTTTGCTAGACCTGTCTCTATCTCTCTGTCCTCCTGGATTAGTGCGATATGTAATCTTTTATAGACGCGTCTTCATTCTCCTGGGAGGCTGGCCGAGATACCTCTCTTCTTTTCGATCTATCTTTACCCAGTAACTCCAGCCAGAGCCCCATTTCCACGGCTGAATGGCATAGAGTTATCAGTCACCAGCTGCAAGAGAAATCGAATGTCACTGGCTATGGACAAAATGAGATGCATAAAAAAAAAAAATAATTAAATAAAACAAAAGTAGACAATATGAATAAAAAAAAAAATTATCTTAGTAATAAATTGTGGTTATATATCTTAAACAGAAAACGCTTCATCTAAAGAATTCAGACAACTTAAGACTCATATTAGGTTGGAAAGAAAGTCCTATGACATTTGAAGATGGAAAAGAAATAAATGTTACTTTAGGTTTCACTGTCTATATTTAAATCAAGATAGCCTTTGTTCTATATTTAATCAAGATAATATTTCACCTCATTATCGATGATATAATCCCATCTATTGGGCAAAGTGTTGATCCCTTGGCGTAAAATTCTTCAGGTTTTGAAGCAACGAAACAGCAAGTATCAGTTTTTAAACTCTTTGCAATTAATAATCTATTTTCTCTCTTAAAAAAAAAAAAAAACAAACAATGTTGCCATGATCTGGAAAGATGATAGTCAGATGGAGCAAGGTCAGAAGAGTAAGATGGTTGAGGCAAAACTTCCATATTTAATGCCATAATCATTTTCTGGGTGATTCAGGCAATCTGTGGTCTTGAGTGTAAGGGCAAAAAGCTTTTACAATGAATCAATGATGCATGATTTTCTGCAAATTTATTGTACAATGCTTCCAATTGATGATAATACATAAGAAGAATAGATAGGTTTACCTATCGTCTAGTTCATACTCCTTCCCAGTCTTTTAAACAGGTGTAGAGATTTTATAAATTTCAACCAACAACAGCACTGGCTACTCAGTGAATGATAAATGTTTCCTTATAATGACATGGCTAATCTTATCATTACCAACATGGATGCTTATCCTATGATGCCCAAAAGTGAAAATAAAATTATTCTGAAGCTAGACGTGTTGCGGATGTGGAGGTAGTGTATCAGATATTTGCAAAGAAAGCGGAATAAACAAACCTTCAAATTCCCACTTTGTTGCATTTATTTTCGCACATGTACCATTGGGAAAAGTCATGAATACATCTCTTCTCCCTATAGCTATGGGTTAAATAGAGATTTTTCTCTCTAGTCTTGGATGGAACCCGTCTAAGAAAGATTTTATAAATTTCAACTGACAGCAGCACTGGCTACTAAGTCGAAGAATGGCAAATGTTTCCTTGTAGAGAAATGGCTAATATTACCATTGTTATATCCCACCAAATATAGAACATATGTTTTTTTGTTTTTTTTTTTTTTTTGTTTTTAGTCCTTGTTTGCAAATGTATTTCCTTTTTCAGTGCATGCCAATCATCATTGTTTTTCTTGGATATGATTCTAGAGAACACACATATGTACATTTGTGATGATTTTGTTCAGATAAAGGTTCAGTGGCAAGACAATTCTTCACTGACCAGAAGAAAGCAAGTGTTTGATTAAGCAGAGAAGCAGTCAAATGATAAGAGAACTATTGACTATTTTTAGACAATTTTCGAAGCTCATGAAAATATGTTTTTCTTAATCAATTCACCCCAAGCAATGCCGCTAAGACACAGTGGGCTACTGGGAGTGAAAGAGAATGTAAAAACTTCAGAAGGAACCAGAAACCAAATCCTAAACAGGAAACCAGGGATAAACCTCTACTCCTGTTCAAAAGATTGGGGAAGAATGTGGACTGAATGATAGGTGAACACATCCAGTCTAACTGAGAAAAAATAAAATAAAAATAAATACCAAATAAAATTTCAGAGTTTAGACAGAATCGTAAGAAGTAGAAGTGTTAGAGTTGAGGTAGACTTTAGAAGGAATCAGAAACCCAATCCTAAATAGAAAACAAGGGATAAACCTCTACTCGCATTCAAAAGATCAGGAAGGAGGGTAGCCCTGAAGATAGGTGCACATATCTACTATCATTTTTTTTTTTTTTTTTAAATTGTAACATGTATTGAATTACTGGGCTAATTCTTGAACATTTGGTTTAAGATTTTCCTCAATTACAGTTTGCAGAATTACAATATTGAAAGAAGTTTCTTGTCCAGATCGAATGGAATCTTCTAGAGAAAAATTCTCTAATCAAAACTGGCCAAACCACCATTAGCATCTCCGTCCACTTAAAGCTTCATTTTCATAGGTTGAACAAAAGTTTCTTGTCACTATAATTCTAGATTATAAAAATAACTTTGAATTAAAAAATGAAAAATAAAAAGAAGCCCACAATACCAGGTGATGGCGTATTTTGAAGTGGCCAAAGGTAGCCTTGCTTACTTAGAGGTTTATCCCTGGTTTCCTGTTTAGGATTTGGTTTCTGGTTCCTTCTAAAGTTTTTACATTCTCTTTCACTCCCAGTAGCCCACTGTGTCTTAGCGGCATTGCTTGTAGTCTTTTGTTGCATTAATGTTAAATGACTGAAGAATTTGGGGCCTGATCTTGTCTGTGCATCAGATATTTACTCTAACCGCTAAAATAAACAGGGGAGGGTCATTGAATTTCCAAAAAATTCAAATAAAATGTCTATTCAAGAGGTAAGGATAATTAAATACAATGCTTAATATTTCAATCTACATTAAATGTATGAGATATCTTGACTGCATTTAAAACAAAATATTAAAAATTAACTGCTTATTGGCCTTTATCTCCTTAAAAGGCTTCAATATTTTTTTCTCACCCCTTTTTCACATAATCTGTCTATATCTCTTTGATTAACTTTTATGATCACTTACATTATTGACATTATTCAGACTCTTATCCTCATCTTCATTGCCATATTCGTAACGTTTCGGCCGTTGTACTCTCCGGCCTTCTTCTGGTGATTTGATCTCTGAGATGAGGTATTATGATTACTTGTATTATTTACATTATTCAGACTGTTATCCTCATCTTTGTTGCCATATTCAGAACATTTCAGCCGTTGTACTCTCTGGCCTTCTTCTGGTGATTTGATCTCTGAGATGAGGTATTATGATTACTTACATTATTTACATTATTCAGACTCTTATCCTCATCTTCATTGGCATATTCACAGTGTTTCAGCCATTGTACACTCTGGCCTTCTTCAGTTGATTGGAATTTCAAACTGAATCCTTTATTTCGTTCTCAAGGACACATGGCCCAGTGGATAAAGACATTGGTTAGATCCAGTAACTAGACCCAAAGAGTTGTGAGTTCAATACCACGCCACAGTAGTGGTGAACCAAACTTGGAGAGTTGGGTTAAAGGGAAATAACTGAAACATCCAGAAGAGGCATGGCATGTGGAACTAGAACAATCTACCCTGGTGGATGAAATAAAAGGTTTGGTTTGAAATTCCAATCCCCTGAAGAAGGCCAGAGCGTACAATGGCTGACACATTGTGAATATAGCAATGAAGATCAGGATAACTGTCCAAATAATGTAAGTAACCCTTTTTCACAGCATATAATTTTAGGTGTCTATGCTAGGAATATGGTGTATAACTGTACCAAGGTCAATCAATAAGTCTGTAGTCTGGTTGGTTGGTTTTTGCTTAGCAGCATATCAACGAAATCAATAGGTTATTTAATGCCAAAATCTAGATATTTTGAATACAATTATATGGTTTCAACTACAGATAAAATATATTATTGGTCATTTTGCTTTAAAAGTGTATCATTGCAAATTTTACTAGCAATATGTGTTTTCATAATTTCATAGTGTTTTTGTCTGGTGGTTCACTATTTGCCCATAGCAGGGACCCTGACAAGTGCTGCCACCTCGAGTAAGGGTGGGCCTAGGAACAACAGCAATTAAGCAGTGGTTCTGCGCTCCTCAAAACCTCCAATCTCCCAATTAGGGACTTTGCTGCTGGATGTAGTTTATCATTATACCCAGGACTATGACAAATCTGGGTAAATTATGATCTGAAATTTTGACTCTAGTTATTAATATTCACTGCCGAATTAAGTGCATTGACAAAAAAGGATATTATGCTGAAAAATACATATTTTTTTTGTGTAAAATAAAATCTTTTTATAGACAGATAGGAAAGGGTTGATGAACTGATAGATAGGGACTGGCTGAGATAGATAATACATTGCCAGAACCAAAATCATCTTTTTGTACATTACTCAAAGACATGTAAAAGATTTGATGTCATTCACAAGAATAACCCCTACTTTTGCTCAGCTCCAAACCAGTCTGGAAAAATCCGAGTCCAATAATGAAAGACTTGAAAGAAAATCTCTTATTTGATGATTTCTTTGTTTATAATTTTTTTGTCAAACAATTCCACCTCCACCTTCAATGGCTGACCTTTAACTCGGAGTACAGAATTCATCTTTTCAGATTATAAAGCCTCATCTTGATTCTCTTCTTTTTAAACTTCTGCTTCACTGAAATCTTTCAAAGTCCTTTTATTACTGATTTCCAACAGAATGTTTCATTCACAAATACTGTGAACTGGAATGGTGCTTGTTCATTATCTCATTTTCCATCTAACATTTTTTTTTTTTTTTTTTTTTTTTAATTAAGTTTAAACCACAACATATAAATCACAAAGTTTGTTTTTTCCTATCATGTCTTTTTTCTATCATTTAGTTTCTAATCTTTTTTTCCTTTACTCTTTGGTACCTTGACTTTACAAATTTAAGTGCAGTACTAGATTGGCAGCTAGGTCTCCTCATTTTGTATTTGAAATGACTAGATGTAACTGTAAGTTCTATGCTAACAGTTTCTTTTCTCACACTTCTCGCTTGTGGAAATTTCTTCTAGTCTCTTACTTTCCAGTCAACTTTGATCTTCAAAAAGTTAAATGCAATATCAATCATTATCTTGTCTTAATTCTTGTTTTTCTATTGTTCTCTCTGTTTAATAGTGTCTTTCTTCTATTATTTCACGTTCATCCCCCCCCCTCCTTGCATGTTCGTGGCTTTATTGCTTTGGGATAAAATTATTGAAAAAAGTGATTCTGATTCTTCAGACACTTTTCAGTGTGTAAACTATAATTTACATACAAGATTCTTCCTCTAAACATTATTTTTAGTGGGTATACATATTTGTGTTGCCATCTTTTTTTTTCTTTTTTTTCTCTCTTAAACAGTGAAATTAATCACAACCAGCCTAGATTGAATGTTCTACTAGAAAAAGATTGTAACTGCAACAGGAATCAAACCAGTATCCTCTTTTTCTATCACTGAAGCCACTTCTATAGCCGAAAATTGGAATAGCAATTCAAATACATGTACAGTGTAACCCGGATATAAGAGAAACCCGAATATAAGAGAGATTTTCTCTGGTCCCAAATTAGAGCCTGTGTTAATGTATATAAATTAGACCAAACCCAGATATAAGAGACTTCTTCTCCGGTCCCAACAACTCTCTTATATCCAGGTTACACCATACCCACTAAAAATAACATTCATAGCAACAAGAAATAATGTTGGGTAAAAAAAAAAAAATCCATTAAAATCTATTAAAAAAATCCATTAAAAAAGTACAAGATCGTGTTGTGGTCTGTGGAGGAATTTGCCATGGTTAAGTGTAATCGGCAAAATTCTCAACAGACGGAATTGACAAAGTTTCCAATAAACAATAAGAAAAGAAAGGAAAAAAACAGGACAACAGTACTGAATAAACAATATACGTGTAAGTCAAAATTAGGCGAAGCAACAGTAATAAGGCAAAAAAGTTTGTAAAGGAAGAATCGGGGTCACATGTAAAAGGGATACAGTTAAGTGTTTATAGAGTTCTGGCTTCAAGCCAAGAAAGAACAAAAAAATATGGCAGATGAGACCAAGAAGTGGTCCATTTTTATTGGGTAGGAAGAAATCCCAGCATGCATCTGTAGGATTTGTTTATAAATTTGGGGAGGGGAATATTCTTAGCAGCCATTCCTAAAGATTGAAACTAACATGGTCAAATCAGGCTGTAAATCATTTGATCACCAAAGTTAAGAAGTGTTGAGCCTGGTCAGTACTTAGATGGGGGACTGCTTGGAAACACTGTGTACTGTAAGCAATAGGAGAGTAAATACTGATAAAAAAAAAAAAAAATTAACTTTTAGAATGTGGAAAATTTATAAAAGATGTTGGTGCAAACACTGAGACCGTTATTTCAGATATCTTACATTTGTTTCTTGAAGAAACTGTTAACAAGGATTATATTAACGAAAGCACTGAACACCGAGACAGTGCAACCTTTAGCAGGGGAGATGCAATGGCCTTTTTATTCCAAGTCTCTTGGATTGCAACTAAAAAATATTATGGCTTAGAAATATACATCTGTTTAGATATATATTGTATGCATTCTGTCTGTTCTTCTGTAATGTATTTTTTTCTTTTCTTTTTTTGTTATTAGATCTTTTACCCCATGTGTTTTAATACTTTGAGTTTTGACCCAAGTGGGGAATGTCATTTTTCCAAAGAACACAAGAAACCTTTCTCACTTTCTATGTCAGTCAAAGATTAAAATTCCATCAAGTGAATTCATTTCAATTAACCTAAACCAGTTGGTACCAAAAACCTTTTCTTATCATGTGCCTGGCTTTCAGTTTATTTGATGTTTGAACTTGAAGACCAACCTTACAAGAAAATGCTTGTGACACTGTTGTGAGGTGAACAGTAGTATCTTTTAATACAACCTCAATATTTTATTTGCAAAGGCCATTTCAGATTGCAAAAGGAAAACCCTGAAAGATTTGCAAACACAGTGTATTTACGTCTTATACTCTGCATACATTTGCTCCAGTTTTTATTGGTTCATAGAGTGTGATGGATAAATTGTCATGTAAATTATGCAAACATATACACACACATATACACACACACACATATTTGTGTGAATGTCAATGTGTCACACTTTTTCAACTTAAAGGGACACAACTCTCTAACTTTCAATAACTCATTTCAAATGAAAAAATTCAAAATAAAATTGTCTGTGTTTTCAACTTTACTCGTAGAGGCCGTAGCCCAACATATCATACCATTTTGGAATCAGGCTGACTCCATGAGCAAATTAAAAACTTTCCGAGCCAGATCCAAACTTGCAATCCTGAAATTTTGGATTCCCAAGTTTTCATTACCATCCTTATTTTTGTACATGATTTTTAGCAACAAATTTTTTGTATGATAGCAATTTTTATATCTTGGAAAAAAAATTGGGAATAATTGAAATTAATTGCAAAAGTCACCAGTGAAATAAAAATAATTGTTTGTATAGAAAGTAAAGACCTACATGCATCAAATTGTGTTTAAATTAAGTGGTGGCAGCAGAATTATCATTGAACTTTTTAAAGGTGAGCATAAATATTAATGCAATACTTAAATGCTGCAATCAATTTTGAGTTCTTCTATAATTTATTGTTGCATATCGCATCTACTCCTCCCTACCTATTGTGATGAAGGCCCAATTAAGAGTCCTCCACAGGATAGGGCAGCTTTTAAGATATATATGATGCGATGGCTCAATTGTCAAACAAACAAACCATAAATATTTAATAGCAAACCCCTAATTATCAGGAAACTCGCTTTCTACAAAATCGACTTATTGCATTATGTACTAACACAAGTGCACCTGAATTACTATGTCCCATATATTACGAATGTAAATGCTTGATCATCAGCACAGTATAAACTGATATTGAGATCTAGATGCCTGTGTATACATGAGATGTTACTTCTGTGCATTGCTATAAATGACTTCAGATTTATTTTTGTAAAATAATTTTTCTCATTAATAATAATAAATGTATTATAATTGCTCATATATTTGTGGCGTCTGTTCACAAAATGCCTCTAATAAGCAAACAAATGTATATATAAGATACATATGATCATTTATTTATATATATATATATATATATATATATATATATATATATACATACATACACACACAGAGAGACTCTGATATTATCAGTCTTTACCAAGTTATGTAGTTTTTGTTCATCTTATATCCAGAGATGGCAACTAAACTTCAAAACTGGAAAAGTAATATTCTAGTGTTTTAATAAACAATGAAACGAAATCAATTTGTTTGTCTTGTTTATTAACTACCCATTGATTCTGTACAAATCAATATCTCTTCTGGGATCATGTAGATTTTAGAAGTATCCAAAGTCCTATTGGATTTTAGAAACTTTCAGTAAATTTAGAATTGAATCCCCCATGGATTGAATGAAGTGCCCAGTTTGAAATTACTGAATATGATAAACGACCAAAGACATGTACAATCACCAAAGCATTTTTTTTTCTTTTTCTTCTTCACACTTATCTTCTTTTCCTGCTCCCCTTTCTCTTCCCTAATTCCCCTTTCTTTTCTTTTTTTTTCTGTTTTTTCCTTTTCTTCATACTTATCACTTTTCCTGCTCCCCTTTCTCTTCTGTTTTTTTCCTTTTCTTCTTCACACTTATCCTCTTTCCCTGACTCCCCTTTTTTTTTTCTGTTTTTTTTCCTTTTCTTCTTCATACTTACCACTTTTCCTGCTCCATTTTCTTCACCCTGACTCTCTTTTTCAGTTTTTTTTTTCTCCTTTTCTTCATACTTATCACTTTTCCTGCTCCCATTTCTCTTACCTGACTCCCCATTTTTTCCTGTTTTTTCCTTCTTCATACTTATCACTTTTTCTGCTCCCCTTTCTCTTCTGTTTTTTTTTCCTTTTCTTCTTATCCTCTTGTCCTGACTCCCACTTTTTCTTCTTTTTCTGTTTTTTCCTTTTCTTCTTCGTACTTATCACTTTTCCTGCCCCACTTTCTCTTCTGTTTTTTTTTTCCTTTTCTTCTTATCCTCTTGCCCTGACTCCCCCTTTTTCTTCTTTTCTGTTTTTTTTCCTTTTCTTCTTTGTACTTATCACTTTTCTTGCTCCCCTTTCTCTTGTTTTTTTTCCTTTTCTTCTTATCCTCTTGCCCTGACTCCCCCTTTTTCTGTTTTTTTCCTTTTCTTCTTTAGCTTTATCTTCTTTTCCTGCTCCCCACGACTATTGTTATCCCTTTTTCTCCTTCTTCTACCCCCCTCTTTCAATTTCTTCCCAAATATTAAAAGAATACTTTTCCCTTTACTAATTGAATAACCTAATTCATCCTCATTTTTTTTCTTCATCTTGCCTCGTTTCTCACTTGATTGTCTATTTGATATGCAGGCTGTTGAAATTCTTTAATTTTTATCATCGCCTTAATTCTTACACTTGAGTTGCCATAAGAAAATAATTCATTCACTTTAAACCTTCCCTATGCTCTCTCTCTCTCTTCCTTAAACACCTTTTTTAATTTCATTTCATTTTTTATTCCTTTACTCATCATGTTACTCTCTCTCTCTCTCTCTTTCTCATATTCACATTCTTATATTTGTTCTCTATTTCCTTTTCTTATCTTCTAAGGTTTCTTTTTTTCTTCTGACATTTTTCTCTTCTCCCTTCCTCCTTTATTGACCTTTTATTCATTTGGATTTCTAGCCTTTGTTTCTTTTACAAAAGAAATCTCCAGTTTTTGACAGTCTCTCCACTGAAAATAGATTCAGGCTGCTCTTGAACTGGACTCGGAATCCATAATTCTGCCGATCTTTTTCCAAGGGAATGAGCAAAAAAAATAAAATTTTCTTCAACTGACTTGCCTCTAAGAATTGTGTTGTTACGCCTCTCGACTTGGTCTTTCTCGTAAAAACAATCTTGGCCTAAATTAGATCCTGTGTTTCTTGTTTTACCAATCATTGACTGCTTTCAGCCTTATTGAACTATGTCACATTCCGAACAACTGATATTGTCCACAGGTATTAAGATTATGTTTCAAGGATGCAAGAGTTTCCAGCACTTTTGGAAAGACGAGTACTTTTGTATCTCCTCATTTAATCATCAAAATGTTTTTCCTGGCTTTATATGATTTTACATATACTGTTGGCCCCAATCCTGTGCTATTGACCTATAAATTGGGGAGGGGAAAGTGTTTTGCCATCATTCCCAATCAGGATTGGAAACCACCCCTCACTCAATTGAATGGATGAGTGCATTCATTTTTCCTCCCCTAATCCCCCTTGTTCTATGGGAGGGTGGCAATGAATACAAACAAGATACATATAAACATTTTACAATTGATTTGCATATATATTTTTTGTCCTGTTCTGTTCTTGTTATTGATTATTGCAAATTTTGTCAATTCTGTTTGTTGAGCAGTTCTGTCACTTATTTACATTCAACCATGGCCACCTCACTCTACAGGAAGGCAGCAAGCCACTTACCTGATGAGCTTGTGTGAATGGATGGCAGGTCTTAACAAAGGTAGAAAACTGCTAAGAGCCACATGAGATAAGAAGTTGTGGAGAGCCATCACCACTGTGTCATTAAGTAAGGATGTAAGGAAATAAAATAGATTTCAACAAGGCAATATTTTATATTTTTTGTTTAAGATTATTTTTTGCCATGTGCTTTTCTTTTTTTTGTTATTGCTTATTGCAAACTTTGTCAATTCTGTTTGTTGGGCACTTCTGCCATTTATTTACATTCAACCATGGCCACCTCACTCTACAATTACCATTCACTTAAGTTATGTTTTCTGTCATAAAAGAATGATTCTACTCTTTTTTTCTTTTTTTTTTTGTCGTCGTCTTCAATATATTCAACCTGTTAGAACCCCTGGCTAGACAAGGAGTATTAATTATTAAATCTGAAGGTGCCAGGTCAGGAGAATATGCCACATGCAGAAGAACTTCCTCTTCCATACACCAGTATCTTACAAGTTCAAAACATTAAACATTCCAAGTCTACATAAGTTAACTGGTCGACTTGTATCATTTTTGCAGATTAGTATTCATTTGACCTTCCTTAAACCAAGCCATTTTGTCAGAATCAAAAATATTGATTTTATTTTATTTTATTTTTTTTTTGACAAGAGGTCTTGTCCATAATCTAGATACAGTATCAAATCAACCCCTGACATTTTAAAGAGTTATCTCTACCTTGTTTTTATTTACAAATGTCAAGTTTGAAACTGTGCTTATGCCTTCGATAACTGTGTACTACTGTTAATGTTCTTTTTCCTAATTCATAATAATTCCAAACTTGATATTTGTAAATACAAACAAAATACAGATAAATTATTAAAAATCTTCTTTTTTTTTTTTTTTTTTAACATTGTGGTCATCAGTAGTTGTTAGTAGCACAATAAACACATTAAAATGTATAAGAAACAAAATTTAAAAAATATTAAAGTTTTGAAAAGGAATAAATGCAAAAAGAAATTGCTGAATTTTACTGTAAATTTTATAAAAATCACAATTTTGTTTATTTAGATGAGATTTGACATACCTGATGATGCAAGAAAAAGAAGATTTTTAACCAAAGTTTCAAACATGCTAGAAAGGATTACAAAATTTAATAAAACAATCAAAAAATACTTTGCTCTTTCCTCTTAATAATAGCATAAACATTTTGAAGATAAAACTTTATTTTTATTAAGTTTTGAGCCTTTTTTCCATCATGATATCACTTTTTTTTTTTTCTTTAGAGTCTCCAATTTAAACATTTCAGTTCAATCACCCTGAATAATCTTATATGGAAATGTTCTTATTAATTTTCATGCTCAGAGTAACTTTTATCAGACTTTAATTTAACACTTTGAGCCCCTGACCACTGCTTTGCCAGTGGTAGTGAAAAATGATGTAATGCCGAGCCACTAGTTGAACAGTAGTAAATTGACTTCATGCCTAGCCACCAGTTGAACAGTAGGTAAACACTTATCATGTTTTGCTAGTGATTGTCTTGTTCTGAAAGCTGTAATATTTTGATATCATTGAACATTATACCAACATATCTGCACATTTTCATTGTGTTTTGTGCATGTGTTAAAAATGTGATTAAAAAGAAAAAGTCACTTTTACTATAAAGTGTGCAGAGTCTCAACCTGGACCTTGAAGGAAGCAATCAGGAAGTTATATTTTTGTAACTATTTTTATATCTACCATGAAATATTATATACCAATTATTTGCGAATTTTGACTCGGGAGTTCAGGCAAAAGGGTTAAAATTCTTCAGGAACGCAGGGTTCAAAGGATTAAGAATTGTGCTTTATGCATTCATTTTCTATATTAAGAATATTTGGGCATTTAATCTAAACAGAATCAAAAAAAAAAAAAAATTTCAAGTTTCTTGCTTTGTATCATCATAAAATTTTCCATGTTTATTCTCTTAAATTCTTGGTTTTCAATTTAGTTTATGATAAACAGAAAACAACGCATAAATGTTCTTTATTAATTATTCATTTGAATTTTTTAACCAAAAATTGATTTAAAAAAATATTATTTTCTTGCTTTGTCCATAAAAACAGAATTAGTTCGTACATCTAGATCCTAAACATTTTTCACATTTAACAATAATAAAAATATCTAGATTTAAATCCCTCAACCTTCATTTTTCATTTGAGTTTTATTCACAGGGTTAACCCTAGAACACTAACCATGGGTACATAGTACCCAGTGCAAATTTTCCTATTTTTAATTACAATTTTCCGTACCTGATTTTCTTACCTAAATAATGTTTTTCAGTTTCTATTAATGTTAACTCAAAGTACAAAGTTTGAAGTGCCTGCATGTAAAATTTCAAATAAAGATTTATATTTAATATTCATTTTTTTTTTTTTTTTTTTTTTTTTTTTTTTTGATATTTTCAAAATCGGGTATGATATACCCATTGTTAGTAGTGGTGTAACTTTAATTGATGGTTAGTGATCTAGGATTAAATAGAAGTGCTTAATTATTTTTTATTTTATTTTTTTTTTTTTTTTTTTTTTTACTCTAGATATTAAAAGCCCGCCACCCTTGGTTAAAAGTAAGTCAACTTTTTTTTTTTCTTTTTTTTTTTTTTTTTTTTTCCTTAGGAAATTAGTTGGTTTTACAATATATATTTTAATTTTAAAATTTTATAGTCCTAGCATTGTCTCAGAAAATCTAACCAGTCATTTGAAATTGATGCTCTATCATCCTTAAGACAATAGGATAACATTAATCTTGAGCCCTAGTGTGAACATTGACAGTCACCATGCAGTGTTGGTTTCTATGTCCACACTTTTTATATTAACAAATGTTCTTTCTCAGATATTGAGGTCTCGTACCCCATAAATATAGAAAATGTTAGACGATATAACTATCTATATGTTTCCTTCATACTAATGGCCTTTTTAACAGTCGACAGTCACAAGGAACCAAATCGGGTCTAGGTGGATGGCGTCTTTTTGCTAGTTACTCTTCTCTCCATCTGTGTGAAAAAAAAAATCACTGCTTCAACCTATATAACTATAAATATTTACCTGTCTTATATATATATATATATATATATATATATATATATGTTTTTTTTCTAGATGTGTAATTTCTCTCCCTGTTACATGTTTTCTAGATGTGGCATTTTCTCCTATATTTAATACTAATTTTTTTTTTTATATTCAATTTAATCCTTTATAGAATTTTTAAATAATTAGTATAAGTATGATATAATTTAAATTATAAACTTAGTATTTGAAAATTTATTAATATTACATTTGATAGAATGAGATTGGTTATATTTAAATTAAAATAATATATTAATAATTTACTTAAATTTTTTTTTTTTTTTTTTTACTAGAAACTTTTACTATACAGTTAAAGATGTATTAATATTAACATCTTTTTATAAAAGTATTAATTTTAAATTCTTACTACCAATCTATAATAATTTTAAACTCCTCTCTAAAAAATTTTATGGCCCCTTTTTTTTTCTTTTTTTTTTTTTTTTTTTTTTGTTCTTCTTTGCACAGGTGTTGATAGCTTACATCTATGTCAGCATCCATTTTCAATTATTGTGTTTATCTGTACCTGACTCCCACTACAACCACCTTAGGTCCCTTAACCCTCTTTATCTATATAACTCTCTCCTCTCTTAGAGGCCATTTCTTAGTCCCTCTCCTTTTATTCTTTCCTTCTTTTTTTTCTTTGCCTTTCAAATTTCTTGTGAAGAAACGTGGGATTTTATTCTTTTTGCATATATTTGCATTGATAAGTCTAGGAAAAAACTGAAATGATCATCTGTATGAGGTAAATTGTCTGGATCTCATAAATTGTAATTCACACACACACACACACACACACACACATATATATATATATATATATATGTGTGTGTGTGTGTGTTGACATGTTAAATGAGTATGACCATTGTGGACAAGTTTTATCCCTGATTTAATTCTCATGAGAATGACAGTGTCCCTTAAATCCAGAAAGTGACTTGCTATACATGCAGACATGACTAACCAAGTTATTCAGTACGGAGCTTGACCTGTTTCGTAAATTCTGTTCAGGTTGTGGCAGGTGAGACTAAAGTGGTTTCTACATCTATCCTGACACAACTTGCATGTTAAGTTATTCGCAGAACAAAAATATTGATAGCAATTTGTCAATTTTGCACCAATATGAATCTCTCTGTTGAAACCATGGGTACGCAAAGTCACCTGGGAGAAAAGGGGGCCGAATGAGCGTCAGAGCTCTCAACTTCCCTATTGACACAACCATAATGCCCAGTCTCACACTTTTTGTTTTTTTGTTTTCTATAAAAATTTAAACAAAAGCTTATCTATCACTGTCACAATTCTACATGTACTCAATCTGAATCACTTCAAACCAGTATGGTAGGGTCTGGAATTAAGCTCACTACATTTATCTTTTAGTCCACACCCCCTCGAGCATCCTGGGTATGACGATAAACAGCAAGGCCTCTGATAATACGTTTTTGAAATAATAATGTTGCCATCTGTACGTTTTTGAAAAAATAATGTTGCCAACTGTACTTTTTTTTTTTTTTTTTTTTTTTTTTCAAAGAATAGTTTTGCTGGCTATACATTTTGGAGGAAGAAAATATTAACAGAAATAGATTTTTGACAAAACAAAAATATTACCGGGGGCGGGGGGTCAGCATTAAATGACCCATTGAGGTTGATATGCCGTAAAATGAAACAAAACACCCCCTTGATATAGGTTACAAGGTTGAAAAGTTGGTTCAAATTATTTAAAAAAAATGGCTACAGAGTTTCTGTACAGATTGCTTCACGAGATTTCTGTCTTCATCTGTCTGTCAACCATCTGCTTGCCAGTTTACCTGTTTTACTTCTGTTGCCAAGGCTTTTCACTTCCTAAACATTCTTGGTGCCGGTTGTAATAAATAACTGCTTTTGTTTTCCTTTCTCAGGCTACCATTTTCATAAATGGCTGATTATTTTTTTTTTTTTTTCCTCCCTCATCCCCTCCCCCCCATCTCTTCCCTATCCAACCCTCCATCAACCAATCTGGTGCTCATCATGTCTGGTCTCAGTTGGTAGATCAGTGATACCCTTACTATTTATTTATTTATCTACCAGCACAGTGTCTTTCCCCACTTTGCTTCACCAACTGGACCCACTTGGAAGTCTCTGCACAAAAGTAATTAGGCCATAGCTGGTTGATATCACTCAAAGAGGCATTAATTTGATTCTGGCTATCTTTTGTCAAATTGTGCTACTCTCTGGGGACTGGTGTCTGACAAAAGGGTCTCAGCTGATAAAAAGGAACCCAAGTTAGAAAACAACTACCAGAATAAGAACGAGATTGACTCTTTAAAAAGAAAAAAAAAAAAAAAATAATGGAGTGGGGTGGAGGGAGTAAATCTGAACGTGAAGTAAAGTAAGTATAGCTGCATGTGTATGCAACTACCATGAAAGACGCTGAAAAACACTGTTAGAATTGTTTATAATTTTCTTGACTCATAAATCTTTCTGTGAAGTAAGAATTTCATTAACTTCATCAAAAGTGTCATTTTTTTTTTCTATGGGTGTTTGTAGCCTGTAGCTTCCCTGCTTGATTTAATTTCATTTTTATCTTTCTTTCTCTAATTTTTGCCCCTCTTCTCTCAGATTCCCCATCTCTTTTCATTTCTTCTACTTCAAATGGGGACTTTTTTTTTTACCCTCTTTTGCTGTCCATCTCCAGCATTTGCCTTAATTGTTGTGTTTTGCGGTATTAATCAGTGGCAGTCTTTTCAGATCTAGAAACTTGATCGTGGATATTTCTTTTGATTAACTCCATTTCTTTTCTTTCCCAACTTTCGTCATTTTCATCACCCTCTCAGTTGATTCATCTTCTTCACTCAGTCTCTCCGTAACCTCTGCATGTTTTGTGGCTCTTGCAACTATTTAAACATACTTTTTTGTCCTCACTCTACCTTTTGCCTTCTCTAACATCATTAATCCTCTTCAAAAATTGTCCAGTTTTTCTCTTCCCGATTCTCGCTTTCCTTTTTTGCCTCTCCCTGCTTTGTCTTTGCTTTTCTTCCTTTCCATGCTTTGTTTTGTTTCCCAACTGGTTATCTCTCTCTCTCTCTCCCCCACACTTTTGTTGTCATCACTCTCTCTCTCTCTCTCGGTTTTCGCCTCATCCACTTTCCTTCTCTTTTTCTCTCTCTTCTCAGCTCATCATCTTTCATTCTCTCTCTTTGTTCTTGCCTCGTCGTTCTTTCCTTCTCTTTCTCTCTCTCCACACCTCATCTTCTTTCCTTCTCTCTCTTTTCTAGCCTCTTCTTCTTTCCTTCTCTCTCTTTTCTAGCCTCTTCTTCTTTCCTTCTCTCTCTTTTCTAGCCTCTACTTCCTTTCGTTCTCTCTTTTCTAGCCTCTACTTCCTTTCGTTCTCTCTTTTCTAGACTCTTCCTTTCGCTCTCTCTTTTCTAGCCTCTTCTTCCTTTCTCGCTCTCTCTTTTCTAGCCTCTACTTCCTTTCTCGCTCTCTCTTTTCTAGCCTCTTCTTCCTTTCTCGCTCTCTCTTTTCTAGCCTCTTCCTCCTTTCTCCCTCTCTCTTTTTTAGCCTCTTCCTCCTTTCTCCCTCTCTCTTTTTTAGCCTCTTCTTCCTTTCTCCCTCTCTCTTTTTTAGCCTCTTCTTCCTTTCTCCCTCTCTCTTTTTTAGCCTCTTCTTCCTTTCTCCCTCTCTCTTTTTTAGCCTCTTCTTCCTTTCTCCCTCTCTCTTTTTTAGCCTCTTCTTCCTTTCTCCCTCTCTCTTTTAGCCTCTTCTTCCTTTCTCCCTCTCTCTTTTTTAGCCTCTTCTTCCTTTCTCCCTCTCTCTTTTTTAGCCTCTTCTTCCTTTCTCCCTCTCTCTTTTTTAGCCTCTTCTTCCTTTCTCCCTCTCTCTTTTTTAGCCTCTTCTTCCTTTCTCCCTCTCTCTTTTTTAGCCTCTTCTTCCTTTCTCCCTCTCTCTTTTTTAGCCTCTTCTTCCTTTCTCCCTCTCTCTTTTTTAGCCTCTTCTTCCTTTCTCCCTCTCTCTTTTTTAGCCTCTTCTTCCTTTCTCCCTCTCTCTTTTTTAGCCTCTTCTTCCTTTCTCCCTCTCTCTTTTTTAGCCTCTTCTTCCTTTCTCCCTCTCTCTTTTTTAGCCTCTTCTTCCTTTCTCCCTCTCTCTTTTTTAGCCTCTTCTTCCTTTCTCCCTCTCTCTTTTTTAGCCTCTTCTTCCTTTCTCCCTCTCTCTTTTTTAGCCTCTTCTTCCTTTCTCTCTCCTTTCTCTCTCTTCTAGCCCCTTCTTCCTTTCTCTTTCTCTCTTTTCTAGCCCCTTCTTCCTTTCTCTTTCTCTCTTTTCTAGCCCCTTCTTCCTTTCTCTTTCTCTCTTTTCTAGCCCCTTCTTCCTTTCTCTCTCTTCTAGCCTCTTCTCTCTCTCTCTCTTCTAGCCTCTTCTCTCTCTCTCTCTTCTAGCCTCTTCTCTCTCTCTCTCTTCTAGCCATCTCTTTTCCAGTCTCTTCTCTCTATCTCTTTTGGCCTGTCTGGTTCCCTCTCTCTCTCTCTCTCTCTCTCTCTCTCTTTTGGCCCGTCTGGTTCTCTCTCTCTCTCTCTCTCTCTCTCTCTTTTGGCCCGTCTGGTTCTCTCTCTCTCTCTCTCTCTCTTTTGGCCCGTCTGGTTCTCTCTCTCTCTCTCTCTCTCTCTTTTGGCCCGTCTGG
>OZ010580.1:95864177-95894177 GCA_963932145.1 Acanthosepion lycidas
AGCTGTGGATTAGTAAATAAAAATAACAAAACTGCACAGTTTGAAAGATTTGATTCAGCAAATCCATGCAAATGCCACAAATCCAAAGTTAATTGCAAATAGACTTGACACTTTTCCATAACTATATGATCTGCATTTATTAAATTGTTCAGTTTTATCACAAATGCTATATTGCCCAATATTCAGAGGGTGTCCATTCCCAGGGGTAAATTAAATGAAATGAAACTCAGGTAAAATAAAGGTTAAAGAAAATTTTGCCAACTTAAATAAGAAATTTCAGCAGAAGTTCCACCTGGAAAATATATGATGTTTCTACTTCCTTTATTCAATGGAGCCATGATTGGGATTATACATCAGTAGGTCATAATAAAAATGCACAAGACAAATACAGATTTTCATACAACCCATCTTGCACATTTAGAAATCTATCATTCTTCCATGTATTGACTACTGCTGCCATATCTGGTTAGGTGCTCCTGCTATTCATCTCATGGTTCTTGCCAAAATCCAAAGAAGGATCTGTAATGTAATCAATCCTGACTTGGCATTTTGACTTCAGTCACTTTCTCACCTGTGTGACATGGCTTCTCTCTGTTCTACAAATATTTTCTTGGCAACTCCTTTGATGAGCTTTTTTTTTTTTTTTTTTTCTGGTGCCCTACCGACATGAATTTAAGCATGCTACTAGATTGGCAACTGCAACAGTTTCTTTTCTCGCACTTCCCGCCTGTGGAACTCCCTTCTGTTTACTTGCTTCCCTGATAACTACAATCTTCAAAATTTTAAATGCAACACCACTCATTATCTATCTTCTTGAATCCCGTTCACCTTTTGTCCTTTCCTTGATCCTCCCTATACTCAGTCTTTTCTCTCACTTTCACTCCCTGTAAACCCCCTGCATACTAGTGGCATTCCCGCCTTGCTTGGGATAAAATGATTAACAATTTAAATCCAACGTCAAATGCTATTTTCTATCTTCTTGAATCCCTTTCATCTTTTGTCCTTTCCTTGATCCTCCCTATACTTTTCTCTCACTTTCAGTCACTGTAAACCCCTGTGGCATTTCCGTCTCGCTTGCAGTGAAATGATTAAAAAAAAATCTAAGAGCCACTCTAGAGTTACGGAGTGAGGTTGTTGTATGGATGTGACAGGTTACGAGTGAAGATTATGAGGATATACAAGAAAGATAATAGTTGACCTTAAACTTGAAGTGGTTAAGATTGTAGTTATTGCGGGAAAATCCTCTCTCGTGTCTGTTCCATAAAGTAGCATTCATGGTAAGCTGAGTGGAACTTCCTCCTTACCAATGGTATACAAAGGGAATAATGATGTTGTAATGGTCTGAACTGGTGTAACTAGAGAATGTAGCTCATCTAAACATATGCTATGAGAATAGCAATAGGCTGGCAACATTGCATACATGGGAAAGGAGTTGTAAATAATTCATCACCCACAAGGCTGGAAAGAGAAGATTATTCAGCTCCAAGCAAGACATGACAGCAATACTCTGCTTTTGGTCTGATCTGACTCTTGTAAATATAGAGTATGGCAGGTGATGTCAGGTACTTTCTGGAATGGGTTGGGTATGTTTCGGCATCGCCCATTTGACATCACTGATTTGGCGTGAGAAAAATAATTGGACTATTCCACACAGCCGTTTAGTTGTCAGACTGTTTCAACGTCACTGGAGGCACACCCCCACTCAAAAAAAAAAAAAAAAAAAAAAAAAAAAAAATGGATAAAAGCATTAAAAAAAAAACAACTTTCAATATAACTTCTTATAAAGTAATTAAGGATCCAATTAAAGCACTAATGGAATAATGTTAATTAAAATCTTAAATTAAAAATATTGTATTTCAAAAAAAATTTAAAAAAAACTTAGCTGCACTAAAGGAAATATAATATAAAAATGCCTCCAACTACTTTTTTTTTTTTAAATTTAAAAATGCCTCCAACTACTTTTTTTTTTTTTAAATTTAAAAATGCCTCCAACTACTTTTTTTTTTTTTTAAATTTAAAAATGCCTCCAACTACTTTTTTTTTCTTAAATTTAAAAATGCCTCCAACTACTTTTTTTTCTTAAATTTAAAAATGCCTCCAACTACTTTTTTTCTTAAATTTGAAAATGCTTGTAAATACTCTTTTTTTTTTTTTTTTTTTTTTTTTTTTTTTTTTTTTTTTCTTAAATTGAACTATTTGATTATATAATGACAAAGTACTAATTTGACTGCTAAATGAGAGAGAGAGAGCAAATTTGACTATAATGACAAAGTAGTAATCTGATGCCGAAAAATTCCTATGTCGAATCAGCAATGCGAAATCAGTGATGCCAAATGGTCTTTGCCCGAACATCCCATTCCCTTCTGGAACAGTACAAAGAGCCAGTATCTTTAGCAATAGAGTGTATATATGAATTCTACTTGAAGTCTGGGATGAATTTGAGTCCAAACAGATGTTCAATGCAGACACATTGTGAGTACAATTGTTTATCATGAAATGCCTTAGCAGTGTTTTGAAAGTGCCTAAAAATGGCTGATGCAACAGCAAACAAATAGTAGCAGAAGGTTTAGTGCGCTGACCTGGAAAATCTGAAATTGGTCTTGTGAAAATCAGTGCCAGTTTACTGATCAAAGCAGATTATTGAATGGTCGACCTGTACTAACATTGATAAGGTTTTTTTGATTGATTTGTTTTTTATGACTTATCAACCCTTTGCAGGTTATTTAAAGCCAGAAAATATTTTTAGATTGTCTGATATACCCCATAATCACAATCTGTTTCACTGCTGGAGTAAGAAGACTTGGGATAAAGAAATTTCTCATGAGATATAATATGCCAGATTTTCTTATGAAAATATCACCAAACATTGATTGGTTTGTACCAGTTTTGTCATGAAAATATTGACTTGCGTCATACATTATCATGTTCAGCTTTGGGGGTTATAGTTACAGCATTTCAGTCATTCGTTCCAGCCTTCTTCAGGTGTCTATATTTATGCTCAACAATGTGCTCAAAAGTGGGCATTTGGTACTTTTCCCTGTTCGCAAAACAAATCCCACTTGAAAGGTAGAGGAAATATGAGAGCAGCAGCTGCTCGATATCCCCAAAAAGCATGGAAATGAAAGTCCTGCGTAGATAAAAACCCAGACCAAAAGGCAGTCAGGAGAGCTGAGAATATACAAAGTCTTAGGGTCTCTCAAACTCCTGAACTAGCCCAATCAAGTACCCTCTGCAGGAACATTTTTTAAGCTAGTGTGTTTATATATATATATATATATATATATATATATATATAATATTAGCATTAGAGATGAAAACAGATACTACATTTTGATCCCAGGCTGATGGCTAGGGAATAAAGGAAAGTGTCATTTGAGTATCAATGGCTGCTTAGTCAATGAATGCTGAATGTTTCCTTATAAGGAAACTGTTAATATTATCACTGCTTTTAACACAAATTCACATTAAACAATTGTTATAACCAATGCCAATAATTACAGTGTTTTTATTTTTGGTTCTGAATCCTTATTTTCTAGCCTTGATAGAGTCCAAAATTATTTATGTGGTCTCATAGGCGATGGCTTATTTCCACTCTGCAGCCTCATTCACGCAGATGCAACACCCAAAGCCTATTGCTATGCTATCACAATGTCAAATATTCAGATTGCATTACTTTAAGCTAACACAATCAAGAAATAGAATGTCACTTGGAGTCGATGTTGTCTTGCCGAAATAGGTAGTAGGCAGGTAAGCTAGATCTCTAACTCTCTACTTGTTTACTCCTTTTGCTGATGTTTCTTGGTGTCCATATTTATGTATTTAGACAAGTCCACATCCTCTTCTGGAAAGGTGGGATCATCTCCACTTTTTTAGATATGCACTTTCGTTAATCAATACTTTTTCCAACATGGGTCCACTCCCGTTTCAGTGAGATTATGTTTTCAGTTACCCTGACGTTGTTTGTAATTTCAGTTTTAGGAATAGGTATTTCAAAAGTATTGTAAAGTATGTTCATCAGTAAGTTAAATTGTACTTATTGCTTATTTTGTCCGTGTCTAGATCACAATTGATTAATATGTCTCTTATGACAAAATCCTCCACCTTCGACAATGTACATCATACTAACAAGGCACTGAATAATTTTTCCTTCCTACCAATTTTCTTTTCCGATCTTAAAGCTTTTAAAGAAAACTTTATCGCCAATCTTAACCTTATCTACACTAATTTCTTTCAAGAGTTGTCTCCCCCTGCCACTTCATTTTTTTTTTTTTTTTTTTTTTTTTTTTAATTTTTTTAGGGTGCAGAAACATGAACACCTACTGTTTTAAAATTGTTATAACTTTCTTTGTATTGTGCATATAGATTTTAATTTTTGTACACTAATAAAAGAATGAATAATATTTTGATGTAATGCATTACGTTTTGACGTTGAAAAAAAGATTGAAATGCAAAATAAAAAACAAATACATTAAAAAGTACATAAATAATTCAACGTACTTTAACTTATTAATCCTTGTGTAGTTCTGGGGGTGCAATAAGAAGCAAAATTGCTAAGAAGGCATTTTGTCAAAAAAGTCACCTGTTTCTTCATGTTAACAAACAAGAGGAGTAAGACACTAGCATTTGTTTGCTCTTTCTTTCACCTGACTCATATTTGTCTTGTTGACGAATAAAGTTATTTCGTTGTTTATAAATAGAAAAAATAATTCACCTTCAGAAAAGCTCTTAGAATAACAATGGTTGCCAGTCCCTTCCATAAAATTAGTCAGGCATGGATGATAGTAGCTGCTAGTGGTCATCATTGCTTTCCTCCACATCACTAGACGTGGTTATCATCTTCGGCCACTTCACCGTCAATATCCACTTGAGTAAAGTCTTCAAAATCATCATTATCGGAGTCCTAATCAAAGAAAAACACTTCAATAAAGGCTTTGTTGGATATTGATGTGGCCATTTGTGTTTACAAAAAAAATAACGTGGGTTTAATCGGTGTTCCAACTCATGTAGAGTCTAGAAGAATTCATAATACTGTTGAAAAACGGAAGTTTAACCTTCTTCCAAAGCAGTAATAGGTGATTTCCAGCGTAAAATACCGTAAATAACAGTTGATAAGTGTTTATATATAGCATCCGTCTCAAGGCGACAGAATGCGCCTAGATTAGCAAAGGGAGAGAATTCTATGGCGACAATTGTCACCTGCTATGTGGTAAACATTAAATGATGTGGTATGTTGAAATTGTCAAACTTTCTTATTCGCTGGCAGTAATTTGTCAAAAATGAATCTAACTTTTCTAGCAAACATGTGAAATTTGCAGGTGAAATTTTTGCAGTGACATTTGCATTTGACGTCATTTGATATATACTCAAAATTTCTGGTAATACCTTTAGCTTTTCTTAATGCACTTTTGAAGGTGTCAACAAACCGTTCCACTTGACCGTTCAACCTCGGATGATAAATCACTGTTGTCAAATGTTCAATCACTTAGCTTTTGCAGAAATTTTTAAACTCCCTAGAAGTAAATTGAGTTCCATTATTGAATACTGCATTGTCTGTTACTCCAAATCTTGCAAAAGTTTGTACAAGAATTTAATCGTTATTGCAGTAGTCGGTCATTTACACTTTAATATCTCAGGCCATTTTGTGAAAACTGATAGTATAAACCGTTTAGTGATCCAGCAAAGTCCATATGTAGTCTTGTTCACGGTTTATCAATGCTTGCTCATGCCTGATAATTTATAGGTGATGATTTTGCTACTGAATTGCAACCATTACATTTTCTAACTGAAATGAACTATACTACGGCCATAGCATGGGTTAAATTTTTCGGTATTTTTATTCTGGATTCTTTCTTTTGGTACTACTATCTTTTTTTCTAACTACTTGTATTTCTGATGTGCTATTTTGCTCAATTATCGCTGTATCATGCCTGAAGTTGACAATTCTTTGACACACTTCCGCAACAGTCTGTCTCATTAACTTTGTATCCTGTTCAAGTTTTGTAAGTATTTGAGAGTGTATTTCTGCATCATTGCTTGATGTTAGACCTTTAACGAAGATTAGACATTTAAATCTGTCTGAGGATAATTTGTCCAGTTTAAATTTGTCACACTCGCGGTTGAGTTTACCGGCATATGTGACAAAATCTCCACTTTCATCCTTAGTAAGGTTCATGCACTTCCAACATGTATAAAACTCAATTCTTTTCTCTAAGTATTTTCAATAACATCAACAGTTTCGTTAAATGACACTTTTTCAGAAGTATTTGGCAAAATGAAATTCAGATATTTTTTATAACAGAAGACGAATGTTTTCATCTAAACATCCTTGACCTTCTCTGAAAATGGCTTCAAACTTTCTGAAGTACAATAGGAATGTAATATTTTCTTCTGGGACATGATTAAATTCATTAATTGAGCTAGCAACTGTGTCCAGCATAAACAAAATTTGCTCATTGTCTGTTCTTTGGTTTTCCAGGATTGCTTTTATCTGTTCTTGATATTCAATCCCCTTCTATTACATTTCTTGTAATAGTTGTTGAATAATTATCTTCAATTCTTCCATAGTGTATTTACTTCATACCAAGTAGTGCTTAACTAGAAAAAGAAATTTTCTTATTTTTCTAATAGCCATATATCATATAGCTTTGAAGTTTATTGATTTCCACATTGCACTATGAATATACACGGACTCCACAAAAATCTTTTCCATGAATTTTGAATTTTGCCAGTTATTTACACTAAGTGCAGAGGAAGAAAAAAATTTTTTTTTTTCATGTAAATTCAAATTCTGTTCCAAATCAGTCCATCTGTTCAGACCTTTACAGCTAGGACCTGACGTATGACCTCTATAGAGTCAAATCACCCACCTTTCCTCTGTATTCCATTTGCAAGGAAGAAGATCCGTGTAGACAGCTTCCCCCACCCCCCACCCAAAGAACTGCCACTTTGTAGAATGGACACCTACGGAGATGTTTCTATATAGACACTATAAACTTAACCCCTTCAAGTCAGTGGTCAGTTATCTCTCTTATCTTCATGTACATTTTATCTGGTTTTAATGAAAACCTAATCCTCATTGTCTGACCAGGTCATGTCAGCTTAATAAAAGCTATAAACAGTGGAGGAGAGACAATTGGGTTCAAGCGTTCCAGAAAAAAAATCTTTTGGTAACTGAATAATGAATTACATGGATAAAACAAAAAACTGTTTCCAAATTGAATCTTCCATTAACTGAAGTCGCATAAAAAAAAACAATTGTCTCTATTTCTCCAGTTAGATTCATCCTTTTTCTTAGTAAAAGTGTCTGTACATTATAAGATCGGGGTCTGCACTATTAAAAAAAAAAAAGTGTTAAAAGAGTTGATGAGACTATTAACATTCGGCCTTTAAGGTCAGAAGTGCCTAAATATGCCCTGCCAGCTTCATCTGCTTACGAGCCTGGAATACGTCACAATCAAGTAGCACACTATTTCTGTATACAGAGTTAATATTAGTTTGGTGCAAAAATAATGTCGGTTTTTGACGTGTTTTTAACGTCAAAAACCGACATTATTTTTGCACCAACCTAATACCTGTAATGTGATCAATCAGCTAAAGATGCCGGAAAATCTACAACTTTGTAAAAGTTTTAGGTTTCCAAAGCTATATCTTCTAACCAGTAAAACCAAGGAAGCTAAATTTCGCATCTTTTGAAAGAGAAATTAATTTGTTTAATTGAATAATTAGCATAAAAACAAACAAACAATAAAATAATAAATACAAATTTAAACTCCATAGTCTAAATAAAAAGTTTAAATGTCCTATCAAAAAAAAAAAAAAAAAAAAACATTATGAAGTTGTCAAAAAAACAAATGTTAGTGAATTATGACAGTTTTTTTTATATACACAAAACCCTTTCAGGAAAAAAATATAATAAATAAATAAATCTCCATAGACACTTAACCAGACTAGACGATGTCATCTTACACTTTAAATTTAGACACCACAACCTTACCCTGAATGTAACTGAGATATTGATACAATTTATTAACCGTTACACCCCTTTTTTTAAATAATTGCTCTAGCCGTTACCATAGTTATTTTAATTTTAATAATGAATATGCTTATAAAACGCGTAAATTTCAAGAATTAGTTATTCCAAAAAATTTTCGCTTGAAGATGGAACAGAGCTTGGTACTTTAATTCAATTTAATTCAGATAATTATATTGAAGTTTTTGGCACTGGTTTTGAAACATGAGAACTCTTATGTAGCGATGGAATCATATTTTTAAATAAATAATTATATATATATATATATATATATATAAGGTGTTCTAATAACTTGGACTGATTTTAAATGTGAATTAAGTTTAAAATTGGTTCAAGTTATTGGAACACCTTTTATAATACCTAAAGAGCCAGAACCTATCTACTTAGGTTTCACCTACCACATCATTAGGATAATTTTGGTGATCTGGTATGGGAAACTTAGGTAAATAAATTCTGGTTCTTTAGGTATTCTAATTTTGCTCTACTTAGTGTACTGAGCACTATTATGTATCAGCTTAACTAACTCTTTCGGTGTTTTTTTTCTTTTGGCTAGACATTGTTGTGCTGGTTGATTATTCTCAAGCAGTACAGATCTTCTTAGTCTTTTCATTTTTTGTTTTTGTTTTTTTTTGGTTTTTCTTCCCCCCCGCCATATATCAGATTGTCTAATATTTTTTTATTTACAAATTGCATCATCTAGGTATTTTTTTTTTGCACTGCCAGAGTTAAAGGCATAAAATTATATATATATATATATATATATATATATATATAAACCGCCTTGAGACAGTTGCTATATATAAACACTTGTCAACTGTTATTTCCGGTATTTTAAACTGGAAATCACCTACTTGCTTTGGAAGAAGGTTAAATTTCTGTTTTCCAATGCCATTTTGAATTCTTCTAGACTCAACATGAGGTGTAAAACCAATTAAACCCACGTTAATTTTTTTCATGATTTTTTGTAAACAAAAATGGCCACATCAATATCCAACAAAGCCTTTATACGGGTGTTTTTCTTTGATTAGGACTCCGATGATGAGGATTTTGAAGGCTTTACTCAAGTGGATATTGACAGTGAAGTGAAGGAAAGCAATAATGACCACCAGCATCTACTATCATCCATGCTTGACTAATTTTATGGAAACCTTCATGGCAATCATCGATGTACTTGATAGCCTTTCTGAAGGTGAATTATTTTGTCTATTTATAAACGACAAAATAATAAACTTTATTCATCAATGAAAACAGGTCAACGAGACAAATATGATAGGTGAAAGAAAAAGCAAACAATTGCTGGTGTCCTCTCGTATGTAAACACGAGGAAGACCGTCAGTTTTTTAATGAAGTGAATGCCTTCTTAGCGATTTTGGTTCTTATTGCACCCCCATAATTCCACAGAGTAATAAGTTAAAGTAGGTTGAATTATTTATGTATTTTTTTATGTATTTGGTTTTTATTTTGGGTTTCAGTTTGTTTTTTTGGGGTTTTTTTTTTTTTTTTTTTTTTTTTTTTTTTTGGTTTTTTGTTTGTTTTGCTTTTTTTTTTGGTTTTTTGTTTGTTTTTTTTTTCACCAAATCATGCATGCAAAATGTAAAGCATGACATCAAAATATTATTCATTCATTCTTTTATTAGTGTACAAAAATGAAAATCTATACACACAATACAAAGAAAGTTATAAATATTTAAAAACAATAGGTGTTTTTTTTTTGTTTTTTTTTTCCACCCTCAAAAAAAAATGTGGTGGCAGGGGGAACAATTCTAGAAAGAAATTAGCATGGTAAAGGTGGAGGAAACTAGAGACAAAACTTATTGTCAAAGACAAAGAATCAAAAATGCTATAAAATCCTGTAATTCGGGGCATAGGCTGAAGTAAAAAAAAAAAAAAAAATACCTGTCAATTTATGCTGTATGAAACCAGGAGCGGTGTTTCAATCTACTCCGGTCAGCCAAAATTTCTGAATTATTTCTTTGTGGAGGCAGCAGATCGCTAAATACTGCTCAGCAATCTGCTTAAGAGAGGGGAATTCCTACAGAAAAGTCCTGCCTTGGTATCTCTTACTTTCATTACACCCCTCAATGACTGAACCATGTTTTATGGACCCCTGCTTTAATATAATATTAGTTATTTTCCTATTTGACATTCATTGACCGAGCAGCCAGGACCGTTTTGGGTTGCAATTTATAAAATCTTTGTTGTAAAAAAAATTTTCAGAAAAATAGGTTTTTCAATTCCAGTGGCTGTTATTGCTCTTTCCAGTACTGATTGGGGTTTACTTCCTAACCTTTTGTTTGAAGTAGTGGGAAATGTCAAACTCTTATTTTCCCTTTGAATTACATGTGGTATCCATTTTAGTTGTTGCTGTTGTTAAAAGTTCTCAACTGATGCGGTTACTGTTATTTGGCACAGTCTTTTGTGATTCTGTTGCACCAGTCTACAATGTTCGAAGAAGGATGGTTTTTGCCAAGACCCTCAAGCTTCACTCACTCAGTCATTTTTTTAGCCATTGATCGTAAAAAGCAGTCAGTTCAAAGTTATAAAATCTTTCCCTTAAAACAGTTTTTCAAGAAAATAGGTTTCTTGAGTCCAGTAGCTGTTATCACCCTTTCCAGTACTGACGGAGGTTTCCTTTCTAATCTTTTGTTTGAAGTAGTGTCGATCATTAATATCTTGATTGTTATTATCTTAACCCTTTGTATCCTGACCACTGCTTTACCGGTGTTAGAAAAAGATGACGTAATGCCCAGCCACCGGTTGAACAGTGGTAGAGAAAAATGACTTAAGGCCCAGTCACCGGTTGAACGGTGGGTAACCACTTGTAACTATTTTTATATCTACCGTGAAACATTACATAGCAATTATTTTCAAATTTTGACTCAGGAGCTCAGGCAGAAGGATTAAAATTGTTCAGAAACACAGGGCTCAAAGGGTTAAAAGACTTCCCTAATAGAGAGGGATATGCAGATAAATGTTTACTTTATTCAAATATTATAAAGTTTAGCAAAACCTATATATATATATATATATATATATACACCTACAGTAAAATGAAATTAATATGAAAAGCTAGCAAGCCATTGAATGACCCATGTCCTTTGTACTTACATGAGAAACTATATATTACTGGATTTATATAAAATATATAAAAAATCAAAGTTTACTAAATCAGAGAAATTAATTAGCTATTTTTGCCATCATTGTCAAAAATTTTACTTAATATTTAAGCATAAATTTAAAAAAAAAAAAATTGTGACCTAGTAATACATTTACTTCAAAAAGAAATATAGTATATTAAAAATTAAAAGTGAAAATTTTTTTTAAATCATAGTTAAATAAAACGTATTCTAACCTAAACACCCCCCAAAAATCTTTAAGTATACAAATAGAAAAAAATGCTGCAAGAATTTTTGCCGTTAACAATAAATTTTTTTTAAAAATCCAGATGACATGCATTTAACGGATATCAGAATTCATTGAAAAATACATCCCTACCCCTATCAAACTGTAACTAATAACGGATACAACAAAATACAGCGATAATGAACACACAACCACCCCTTGTCTAGATGAATGGGTTTCTCTGTATCCTTGGAAACGTGAATTAAGATTTTTGCTGTGTCTTTAAAACCCAGTAATTTTAAAAATAGGTTACTCCATAATTCACTTGAGGATGAAATGGAACTAATGTCTTTAATTTAATTTAATTACAAAATTAAATTCGAAGCTTCTAGCTTCCATTTTTGAAACATGGTAAGAACTGTGTAGCAAAAAAAAACATTTTAAATCAATTAATTTATAATATTAATGCTCTGTAAATTTACATTGAGCACTATTTTGTAAAAATAAAAATATCTATAAGAACACTGGATTATATATCTTACTGTTTCTTTTATATATATATATATATATATATATATATATATATATATATATATATATATAGGGTCTCTTTTTTGATAAAAAGTTTTTGTTCTTTGTATGGACTTTGAACCTTCAGTGACGTCACTTACCACGGGGCTATCGCCTTAGAATCCTCTTTGCAAACTGTTTACTTTAAGACTTCTGGAATAAACAAGGAACTTTGAGCAGCTTTGGTGTAATTTGCTCCGATGGAGCAAAGTAACTGTCCGTACAGGCCCACTTTTTGTACTCAGCTGTCAGAGCGAATTCCATCAGAAGTTTCAAGCTTTGCTATTTTGAAGACCTCTGTCCACTGGACTGGACTGGCTAAAGCCTGTGTTGACAAGCATCCAGAAAAGAAATCTGGCCAGAGAAAATCTTTTCCAGTTTTTGGAGGTCTTTTCTGCTTATGCAGCATTTTTTAAAACATTTCTTTCTCGTCAAAGAAAGTAATTTAAAACAAAGCTTGCTTAAATGCCACCTTTAGCATCCTCTATGCAATGTCAAGTTTCTATTTATAGAATTTATATGATTATTTGCAATCTTAATTATCATTGTTGTTATTAAAGTATCATATTTGGTATGCCATTATGGCTGATGAAGGAGGATGCAGATAGTTCAAGAGAAGTTATTATTTAATGAATCTAGAGTTATCTCCCTTGAACAGTGTTTATTTTGTTTATCCTTAAACAATTAAACTCTGATATTGGTGGCCCAATTGGGCTGGAAATTGTTTTATATTTCAAGTTCCTTGTTACACTACTGTTAAAATGCTTTAACCAAAATTGCACTAAATTTTTCCTTTTTTTTTTTTTTTTTTTTTTTTTTTTTTTCTGTGTTATGGTAACATGCACACAAACCTGATATAATAGAAAATATTTTTTTTTCAATCAGCCAATCTGTACACATTTAAGAGAAACACCTCGGAAACTATGTCCCCCTCTTTGTGGAGTCATCCAAGTTGGTGAATGTGACACCTTTTAGCTATCCTTTAATGTAATTTTGAAAATTGTTTCTGAGGATGAGTATCAGAAAAGACACTAGGTTGCAAGACATGAGGGGGTGGTGCTAAAAAGTTCCCAGCCAGCCCCACCTCCCAAAATCTACCCAAATATCAGATTTCTTTGTTTGTTGTTTGGGCTGAAAACTTTTCAACACTACTCATAATTTTCTAAAATTCCAATTGTTTGTCAATTTATATAATGAAATAAAATAAGGATAAAAGGAACTTTCATTCATTATAACACAAAATACTTATTTTTCAACAGAGCCTTACAGTCACATCACATTGAAACATGGGTTCCCGTATGATCACTCAAGTTAAGCAATGTCATTATGTAAATGGTTGACCATTTGGGAATAAGCTTGAATGTGTGGGTGGTGTATAATCGGAGTCAAGTTCCAATTCCAGTCTGATTTGTTAACATGCAAAAAAAAAAAAGTATTAATTTACCTTTTCTCTCCCAGCTATGGGTTAATTAGTCATGTAACCCTCTCAGTCTTCAGGTTCCTTCAGACTGCTGTGGTTATCATCTAGCTGACTCCACATGTTGCTGGCTTGTCGCTGATATCATGATGATGAACACAGTCCCGCTCAATCTAGCTGGCATTCATCTCCTTCACAATCATTCACTCCTCTGCCACATTGTGTTTTTGATCTCAGAGATCACTTTGCCGATGAAGTAAACTGGAATGAAGAACAGGTCAATGACTAGGAGCTAGACAAAAAATAAAAAATGATTTCTTTGGAATAAAGAATTAATTTGGTTTATATATGACTAGCCAAGATACTTGGTGTTGCTAGGATGTACATGGCTGCACTTGTATAACCGCACCACACTTTATATCCACACCCACCTGTCTAGCAATGTCTGCCTGCATCCCCACTTGCATGCCTCATCCGATGGTATACTAAGCTACTCCCTCCCCCCTCCACCGTTCATCTTTTTTTTTTTTTTTTTTTTTTTGACAGTATGTCCTTGATTCGATAAAATATTCTTGTGTGGTCGTTGTTTGGGGTTAAATTGTTTGAATGTTTTAAATATTCAGTAAATTTCCTATGGCCGTAATAACTTTCAAATAAGATGGCATTGTTCACAAATCTAATAATGAAACAAAAACAGGGTTGAGGCGTCAGAGCTTGATCAAGTGCAAATGCATGAACATCCCCCCCTCATGCTCCTTCTTCACACGTTTATTGTAAAGCTGGGGTTAATAAGAGGTTCTTCGGGAATTTTTCCCTTTTAACGCTTCAGTAGTCCTTCTCAAACAATCTTTGCATCAAATGTTGTTTGACTGCCAATTTACAATGGAATCATGGGAAGAAACCACTGGTTACATGGCAAAATATATCGTCCACTTAACTGAAATAATCAAAACGAAACCTTGACACAAGACAACTTGTGTATCATATGTAATTTACATGGCAAAGCATCAGATGAAAAACCAGGGAGTTATGGCAAAAAAAAAACAGGCTTTTTGAACAGTTTTTCATGGTTTTCATTTATACACATGGAAGTGAGTAGAACTAAAATGATAATAACTTATTTCTTGCAGCATGATTGAAGAAAATCAATTAAAAAAGGGGGAAGTTATTCAACTTTTTGTTTTAAGTAGTATGAAAAAACCATTTTTTTTTTTTTTTTCAGTTTTTGCAATATTTTGTGTGAAGCTAATGTCCCAGGAAAACTATCAAGCACTTTACATAAACCTTGTAACATGAGCCATGTTTTGCATTAAGTGCAAAGAACATCAGCTCATCCAGTAAAAATTTTGTTTGCATGTAACTTTGCCTTGGTTTTTTCAAAAAGTCGTACCCACCTTCAGTTTTATTGATTTTTCTGCCAAACTCGTTGGGGGCTGGAGATTGAAAAGTTGGTCTTGGTAAATTTGCAACATTTGTGTACAATAATTTGAATCAAATTTGAATTTCAAAATTGATTGAGAAATGTGGACATGCATAAATAGCAAACACACACACACACACACACACACATCTTCTGCATTATAGATACAGATTTGTTGTATATAAGTTTTAACCCTTTCCACTTACTGTTATAATCAAATGACACTAGGATCCCTTTTTGGAGTTTACAGCCAGTGTTAGGAATAATATAAATTTCTAAGTTCTGTTCTTCAGGGCTGATACAAGGTCTTGGTCAAGAGATCTCAGCAAATGATGTGGATTCCAGTAGCAATAGTATGGGGACACTCTAAGTTGCCCAAATCTCCAGCTTATAAGGAGTCCTGCATTTGGCAGCTGTGGGGTTGATCTAGCATTCAGTTATCTCCCACTCTTAGTATCAACCTTTTTCTAAAATCTCATATTTTCAAAATATGTTTAAGTCATTTTCAAAATTTAGGGGTTGTCCAGCCCCCTTTTGAGAGTGGTCTGAGGTATCAAGCCACCTCTTAACTCCAATTCCCTTCATTTTTCATCTTGCACTATCACTCCATATAGGCATTGCTAATCTCTCTCTCCTTTCTCCCACCTTCTCAAAGGCTGGTATAACTGTGACAGAGGCAAAAAGGTTTCCGGTAATCTTTATCAGCTTGTCTCACTCTGTTTTAGGTGATTTTCCAAGCCAGAACTTGACCATATTCTAAGATAATCGGAGTCATTCCAAATGGCCATTGCCAGCCAATCTCAAGAGTTGTTCTGTTCATCCATAGTCATCATGTGTGGGAAAGAAAAATAAAGAAGAATGTCCCTAATATCTTTAGTAATAATAAAAAAAAAGTGATCTTTCTCTGTCTGTGTTTCTTGGTCAGCTATAAAAGTTTTTGACAAATATCACTAAAATTAAAATAAATAATTCATCCCCAATCTTAGGTGCTAATCTTCTGTGGCCACAAAGTGAGAGATCAGGTTATATTATTGATTTTAATATGGAATTGAGTCCCCACTTTATATCTACAATAATTTCTTGTTTGTTTATCAAAGTCTGATTAGGTATGAATCCACCTCTTCTCTCCCCAGCTATGGGTTAATTAGTAAGATTTCTATCACTAAATTATTATTTTCTGGAGAAAAAAAAATTTCTTATCCTCTAAAAAATTTTCTGGTTTTAAATAACCTGCAAACAGTTGATAAGCCATAGAAAATGAATCAATAGCAATAATATTATTCAACATTATCTTGTTGCTTGTCAATGCACTGGATCCAATGTTTCTGCATTAATGATAAATCAAAACCTCACCTGATAAGTGCATGAGGCTATGAAGTAAGTAACTTGCACTCACGTAAAGTTTATTTTGGCAGTAAGTATTTTTCATACTAACAAGTTTTCTTAGATTGAGCCGACAAGGTCTGTCAGTTTCATTTATAAATATTTTTTTCATCAGAATCTTCTTTTTTTGTTAATGCTCCTTTTTATACTTCTGTTCACCCAATACAAGCCCCAAGAGTCACTCATGGTAGAGGGTGTTACTGTGTGGTGTTGTATGAGCATCAGAAAAAGAAGTTCATGTGGGAAAGATGACAGTCAAAACTGTAGTGATTTTCCCAAGCACTATAATCTTGACCTCTTCAAACATCCTGCCAGGAGTCTTTTCCACAAAGCAGCAGTTCTTTGGAAGACGCTGTTCAAGTGGAACTTGCTTGTTCCTTAATTTGGTGGGGAATGTTAATCACATAGACTGGACATTATACAATGAATATTTTCAGATGGTTACAGGCATTGATCGACTCTCATATCCCTTGTTCCAGGGGAGTTGTTCTTACAGGCTGCACCTCTCCATTGCATTATGTGGAATCAAGTCAAAGTGTTCTCTGATGCTAAAAAAGTGTCAAGAATGCCACCTGAAACTCAACTTTATATGAGTTGTTTATGTTCAGGAGAAAGTTTATAATAGCTCAATATGCAAAGAGATATCAATGACAAAGAACTTCTTTTTTTTTTTTTTTTTTTTAAAATACTAGTGTTTATCAAATAGAAGGCTCAAGATCCACACAAGAGCTCCAGTTAAAATGGTTCTGATGCATGAGGTGCATGATATGATTGAAAGAGGAGGTGACAATTATGGGGGTATGAGGGATAGATTTGACCCTTCACTTGAACAGGTTAAGACTAGTGTTTCAGGAAACATCTACATTAAAAGTCTGAGATGATCTTTTGAAACATGGAGGAAATGAGGTTGATTTGATACTTTGGAGGTGGTATGACATAGCTGTAAAAATCTAAACTGGTGGAACTAAAGAATGTAAACATTTGCCATGGAAATCATGACGGAATAACAAGCTTGCACTTTTGGGTCGATGGAAAAGAGGCCACAGCATGGAAAATAAATCTTTCCCGACAGACTGTTATCAAAACTGGATTGAGCAGCTCCAGCACAAATATGGCAGCAATAGTTTTGAGTCTAATCTGACCTGTGTCTGTCTGGCAATTTGTCCATTAAAATTCTTGTTTTAAATATGAAGAGGGCACAGCTTGCTTCCTTAGCCCCGCCCATGATGCATGTGGTTTGTTTCTAATAAATATGACATCCCATGAAATGTTTAGGTTAATATGATAAATAATAAATTTACATCTATTCGTAACACAAGTCCTTTTCAATTGTAGGGGCGCTTCAAGTACTGCCACCATAACAATGGTGGTATGTCTTGCCAAATGGAGACCATTTCTATTGAAGTTTCTTTTGAATACAGTTTTTTCTTTTCCTAGACTGGTTAATACCTAAAGGCAAGAGATCCCAGTCTTTTCTGCTATTTAAACCATAGCTGAGGGAAGATAGATTCATGCCTTTTCCAAGGGCATTAGCACAAAGTAAGCAAAACTGAATTGCCTGGAAATTGAACTCGGCATGTTGATTTAAATTTCTATGCCAATCATCATTGCTCTATACTCACATCCAAGATGATAATAATAATTCTTTGATTCTCTCTGATTTCTCTCGATCTAAGATGTACAACACTTAGGAAAGCATTGAAGGAGCATACACCTCCACCCCCATCTTTCTTTAGTCTATCATAAAACAGCATTTGGAAAACAATTTTCAAATTTGGTTTTCGCTTATCAGGAATCACATGATGAAACGTATCGAGTATTTGTGAAAGGAGTCCTAACCATTTACACATCTGACATATGTGTCTTTTTGTGTACGTTATTTATTACACGTCTCCAAATCAGTACCTTTTGAGTCAAATGGCTATCTCTCTCTCTCTCTCCCTCTCCAGAGTAATCACAACCAATAACCTTAAGGTAGTGAAATAGAGAGAAAAAATAAAATCAATTTCATTCATGTCTGCGTAACAGCCAGGGAATTCCTCCCTCGGTGCAAAGTTTCGACTCCATTCGATTTACTATTTCAGTTCTCTGCTGCAGGTTGGCCATTATGCAAATGTCTTTGATCTTTGGCAAACAAAACCAAATTCTATCTGAATGTTGCTTTAAGTTTGGCGCTTCATTAGAGATGAAGAAAAGAATGCAGTGTCCTGCTCAGTCTGTTGAATGGCATCAATGGGACTTTGTAATCAAACTAGCATTTATTTTCTCAGATATAGAATTTTATCTCTGTCTAAAGAATACTCTATTGGTGCATTTTATGGCTAAAAGACATCTTTGTAATGTGCTCCCCCTCTTTTCTGCGGTTTCAATTTCCCACAGTCAACTCCAGAAATAAACGGTTCATAAGTTTGACTTAAAAATGCTCCCAAAACACAAGAGAAATAATGGCTATTTAGGTATGCTAAAGAAAAGCTGTAATGGGAAAAGATGAAAGTTTGATGAAGAAGGAAAAATTATATGCTAAGGTTAATAAGATCTCCAGTAGAATTTTTTTTATTAGTTATTGTTGTTAATCTCTTATTGTGCCTAATAAGATCTACGGTAAGAACGAATCTTCTATCCGTCACATAACTTTTATTACAGTCTATTATTAGAATTGTTCTATTTTATTATTAGTTATTGTTGTTAATCTCTTATTGTGCCTAATAAGATCTACGGTAAGAACGAATCTTCTATCCGTCACATAACTTTTATTAGAGTCTATTATTAGAATTGTTCTATTTTATTATTAGTTATTGTTGTTAATCTCTTATTGTGTCCTAATAAGATCTACGGTAAGATCTATCCGTCACATAACTTTTGTTAGAGTCTGTTTGTTCCACACATCCCATGTATTTGTGCTGAAAACCCACTTAAATTACAAACATCCTATGGGACAGCTGAAGTATGGATGACTAAAAATAACTAATCCTGGCATTAAAGCATGAGTTACAAAGATCCCATCAGTGGCAGAGCTACAGTGTTCTTGATCAGATAAAAATCAGGATTCAGAATGCTGATTTTCCAGGTAAGCTAGCATTCCCGCTTAAAAAAAAATTGACACAACACTGTCTCATTATTTTCTTTCCCTATTCACTTTTGCATTACTCAGCTAAATTTTGTCAATCTAACAAATTTGACAAAATTTGTTTGTATTAGGTTGATGCAAAAATAATGACGTAATAATGTTGTTTTTTGACGTTAAAAAATACGTCAAAAAACGACATTATTACGTCATTATTTTTGCATCAACCTAATAATAATAAAAAAAATCCTTTTTAAAAAAAATTCTTTCTTTCTTTCTTTCTTTTACATTTGTTTTTAATTATTGTATTTATTCTTTTTTTTTTTTTTTTTTTTTTTTTTGCCTCTTCCTGCAGATAAGAGCCCAAGTAAACCATCAACGGTGATAATGCCAGAGTATGATGCATTCTCTGAAGGCATGACTCCAGAATGCATCATTGGAGCCACAGATGAGCTTGGAGAATTGTGCTTTTTTGTCAAGTGGAAAGGCACAGACGATGCCGACTTTGTTCCTGCCAAAAAGGCCAAAATTCACTGTCCGCAGCTGGTGATCAGGTATTACGAAAACATCATCTCCTGGAATTAAATGTCTGCTGAATGTAATGGAAATGAAGATGCCAGTCATACTGGCAGCAATGACACAGCCAAAGGAAGAAAGGAAGAGATTTAAGGAAAAGAAACAAGCCATCATGGGTGGGAAGGGGTGTGGGGTCTGGAGAATAGGGATTTTTTCATCAGAGAGTTAAAGACATTCTACAATTTTTTTTTTTTTTTTTGATCAGGTGAGACATGACTAAACACCTGTAGCCAATTTTGCCACAACTTCATTAATTTTTTTTTCTTACTGTGTGTACATTGTACTAAATATGAAATGATGCTTACAAAGAAAAATATCACTGACAGGATGTGAACCTCTTGTCTAAAACGTCTAGACATTACCTTGACCAATTAATTATAACAAAGATTTCTAATAAAAACTATTACTTTCACATGCGTCTTTTTCTTAATGCCAAGTCCTTTCAGAATGTACGTACTCACCACAGCTTCCTTTCTTGTTAATATCTTTGTACAAGGAAAAGAAATGAAGTGATTTCTTGTTGTCTTGTTCAGTTTTGAATTGAAACTTTTTTCCCTCCTAGGTTGGTTGCCTTTACTATTTTACCCATAGCTGGATTCTTTTTTTTTTCTTTTTTTTTTTTCTTTTTTTTTTTCTTTTTTTTTCTTTTTTTTTTTTTCTTTTTTTTTTCTTTTTTTTTTCTTTTTTTTTTTCTTTTTTTTTTTTTCTTTTTTTCTTTTTTTTTTTTTTCTTTTTTTTTTTTCTTTTTTTTTTTCTTTTTTTTTTTCTTTTTTTTTTCTTTTTTTTTCTTTTTTTCTCCAAGGGCATTAGTGCAAAATGTACACCCTTGTTCAAATTAATTGAAACAACTGCTTTAGTTTCCTTTCTTTCACTATACAGTCATTTTTCAACCCACTGGAGTGACAGGGTGTAATTGATATCTAATTTTTCCTCAGATTAGGTCATTTGCAGTGGTGTGCAGTAATATCAATCTATTTTTGGGGTATATGATGAAATTTGTGTTATCTGTAATTGCATCAGATTTTCATCACGCCCAGACACTATTGTCTCGACTATCGATTAGTTGTCCTGCAGCCATTGTCTACAATGGACATTACTCCAAGGAAGCGTACAAAAATTGTAACGCTGCACAAACACACTGTCAAACCTTACCGGTGAGTAAATCAAAGTACTATAGACTGATCTGGAAATCCAATCAAGATCTCTGGTCAATCTGCAAGGAACGACTTCATGGAATGGACATACAAAGTACTAACATGTGCACTGGGTCATGTTGCATTGGCAAAATGCAAAAAATAGTAAATAATAACAGAATTATTCATTTTGTTTCAATTAATTTGCACAAGGATGTATGCCACAGCCATGGACAGATATTGAACCCTATCAGCCAATTCCATTTTCTGCATGGCTAAGTGTTATGCCACCAGCACATCCTTTTTGTCATTAATTACAGGAAGATATATATACCAATCATTGAACTTGACTGATACAGTTTGTTCCGCACCCTTTGCACTTGGTACAAATGATTCCTTCTCTCCAGAAGTAACACAAAAAGAGTTATTTGTATCCGGCATAGTCTGAAATGAACCCAAGCATTGTTTTTCTCCAGTCATTTTCTTGTGCAAGCATCAGCTATAAATGTATAAAAATTTCTGCCAGTTTTGCACATGAATGCATTCATCCAATCATTGAATATTTATCTTCAAGGCAAATATATGAAAAGCATAATGGCTAACTGCTCTTTTCTGAATATACTTATCTGCCAGAGTGGCTAACCAATCCCTATTGCAGATGCCTGCTCAGGCTCATTTGAGTTCCATCAACACTCATAGAATCCACCCGTGGTTTATTCTGCAACTATGCTGAGAAGACCTTAGTTACAGCTTCTAGGGAAGAGTGCATAATCTAGCATAATCAATCTAGTCCTCTGTTGGCGGAGATATTTTTTTGCAAGGAATACTGCTGCTGTATGCGATAGGCAAGAATGAACTACAGAAGAAACTGATCACTGCATTTAAGTATTGCATTAATATTTAAGCTTACCTTTTAAAAGTTCAATGATAATTCTTTTGCTGCCACTTAATTTAAAGACAATTTTGATGTATGTAGGTCCTTACTTTGTGTACAAACAATTATTTTTTTTATTTCATGAGTGACATTCACTGAATTTCACAATTAATTTCAATTATTCCCAAATTTATTTCCAAGTTATAAAAATTATCGTACAAAAAATTTGTCACAAACAATTAGCAATGAAAACTTGGGAATCCAAAATTTTACGATTGTGGATCCGGATTCGGTCCATAAATTTTTTAGTTATCTCATCAAGTCAGCCTGATTCCAAAACCATGATACATTCGGCTACAGCCTCTAGGAGTAAAGTTGAAAAAGCGTGACACTGACATTTGTATTTATTTATATATATATATATATATATCAAAAACCTGACTATACTTTATAGAATAGTAATATACAATTAATATATTTACATATATGCTATATATATATAGATATTTAATATGTTTTTTTACATTATTCGGACTATTGTCCTCATCTTTGTTGCCATATTTATTACAACGTTTCAGCCATTGTACACTCCGGCCTTCTTCAGGTGGTTGGATTGTCGAACTGAACCCTTTATTTTGCTTACTGGGGTAGGCTGTTCTAGTTCTATGTGCCATGTTTAATGGATGTCAGTTATCAGTTATCTCCTGCTAATTGCCCTCTCCAAGTTCTCCACTGCCTTAAATGGGTATTGAACTTGCACTCTTTGAGTCCTATCACTAGATCTAACGCCTTTATCCACTGTACCATTTGTTCTTGAGGCTGAAACGTTGTAATAAATATAGCTACAAAGATGAGCACAATAGTCCGAATAATGTACATAATACCTCACCTCGGAAATATATTTTTTGTCTATTTTTTTTTTTTAGATACAAATATTGAAATAGTAAATGCTCCTTTAATAATAAATATTAACAACATTTACTAGCCTGAATGTTAATACTGTCTGTTATAAACAGAGCATTTACTTAAATATTTGTGTGTGTGTGTATATATATATATATATATATATATATATATATATATATATATTAATTTCTCTTGAAAGCTCATATCTGCTTGAAGCATATCTTACCATAAACAAATGATGTCAAATATTGCAAAATGGACCAAGTCCGACAATGGGGAAGTTTATACTGTAAAGACAGTAATTTAACCTTGCTAACCAGAAGATTCCTTTGTAGCTTAACTGGCATAGCACATCATGCTAGATGACGGTTCCATGTAGGATACAGGTTCAATTCCTGTCGGAGGACATGTTTTCAATTAAATTTTCTCAGGCATTCAGGCCAGTAAATGTGGTTGATACTGTTTATTATAAACAGAGCATTTACTTATATATTTATATGTATAAAAGTTACGTATAAATAATAAATATATTAAAATAATTATTGGACTTAGTCCATTTCATAATATGCTATTTGTTTAACATATGTTTCAGACTATATATATATATATATAATATCACTTGATAATTAGTAGGGATAATTCCAAGGAGGATATAAATCCAAAGAGAGCTCAATATAAGAACAGAGCAAATATAATAATAATAATGAAAGCAGAGTTCTTAGAAATTCATTGATAATAGTTTATTTCATGGGATCAGGTGCCCATCTCTTCAGACTAAAATTTTTGGTCTGAAGAGATGGCACCTGATATCATGAAATAAAATATTACCTATGGATTTCTAAGGACTCAACTTTTACTATTATTATTATTATTATATATTCGGTTTATTATTATTATATATTAGGTTATAAATAATGACGTAATAATGTCGTTTTTTGACGTTAAAAAATACGTCAAAAAACGACATTATTACGTCATTATTTTTGCACCAACCTAATACTAGGTTTCCTGGTTTGGTTTGGTTTATTTTATGGCATATCAACCTCAATGGGTTATATATATAATATGAAGTGATGAATACTTCCGACCCCTTTGAGAATTCACAGTGCTTCACATTGAGAATCAATGCTCTAAACACTTCTTTTATGATTTGGTAATGCTCACATTTAACATTGTTGCAGAATTTTCCAAAGTTTGTTAAAGCAACAAGCACTAATAGTCTTCACAACGCTCTAGCATTACGCAATTCAATTTTTTTTTTATTTTGAATTCACTCTCAGTAGAAACCTGGTCTGATGTCATGATACTTCTGCTTTTAAAATTAAAAGAGGCATTGAAACATTAATATTTTTCACCCAATACCGAAGCTGGCAGTATTGAGTGTTATTGGTTAAAAAAATAAACCAGAATTTTTCTTCGTGGATAGAATAAAAAGTAGATAGAAATGTTTGGCAATGCATATAACACTAAATGATAACCTGAAAAATAAAGTTATAATTTCGAAAAGAAATAGATTAACTTCATTTTGATACCAGTTTCATTATTCTAATTGTGTAAAACTTGTTTTATAGGATTGTACACCTTACTTCTCAGCCAGTCCTCATAATTTTGAAGAGAAATAAATTTCTACTTATCAATAAAACCCCATCTGTCTAATGAGTCTGGAGGTCAGACAACCTATAGACTCAAGTATAATACTAATTAAAAAGTAACAGATTTTGATATTAAATAAATCAGCAAAGATGTTGTCAAATTCCCCGACCTAATCCTTGTAAATTTAAAGAAAGAAATTTACTTCAATATCAGGTTCATTATACTGATTAATTCAAAAACTTGTTTTATAGAATTGGAACACTTTATCAATCAATCCTCTTAAGTTTGTAAAGAAATAAATTTACTTCATTTCAATACCACTTGCTTTATTTTACCTTGTCTAAACTTATTTAAAAAAATTTGGTTTGTTTTACAGTATATCAACCTCATTGGGTTATTTAAAGCCGGCAACATTTTTATTGATGGTAATATTTTTTTTTCTCCAAAAATCCATCAGTAAAAAGTAATTTTTACAGGTGGAAAATGAATATTACCAATCATCCAATACAAGGCCCAATAGCCACTCAAAGTAGAGGCTTAGGGAATGGGGATGTTCGAAGGGCATACAAGGGGAGAATAAATGGTACGATATATAGGATAGATAACGGTTGATCCTTGAATTGAAAAGATTGTAGTGACTGGTTTAGTTTGTTTTACAGCTTATCAACCTCAATGGGTTATTTAAAGCCGACAAAATTTTTATTGCTAGTAATATTTTTTTTTTTTTTTTTTTTTTTTTTTTCAAAATGTATATCTGATATTTTGGAAAAAAATATATTGCTAGTTATAATTTTTTTCTTCAAAAATTTATTGCTGGTAATTTTTTTACGAAAACGTGTTTCTGGTATTAAAACCTATTTTTACACTTTCATAGTGTTTTGATCTCAGTTTGGGGGGGGGGGTAACTATGTGGCCAAATTTGGAACCCTAGCAGGTGCTACCACCACAGGTAAGAGTGGGCCCGGGAACACCAGCAATTGAGAGATGGTTTCATGCTCCTCAGAGGCCTTGCTGTTGGACGTAGTTTATCATCTTACCCAGGACATTAAAAAGCTTGAAACCTTATTTATCAATCAGCTCTCGTGTATAGTGTGTGTTTACCTTTACCTAATTAAAAAATTACTTTTCCTGACATTAGTTTTCACTTTCTCTTTCAAACTAAATGCGTATACTACAATCTTATAAAAAAAGTACTGCTCACAAAGGGTTGCAGCAACAGCTCATATGAAATGAACAACCAGATAGAGATTTTTTTGTTTTTTGTGTGTAGCAATAAAGTCTGGCAAGTGGCGTGTTCAAAGCAGCCACCCACTGTAACAAAAGAGACGTGTTGTGGCTTCCTGTTATGGGGTGATTTTGCAGTGGAGACTTGTATTTGTACTAAATCGGTCCTAAAATAGTTTCGACGTACCAAACGTTAGGAACTTGATATAATAGGTATTACGCAGAGAAATCTGGTTGTGGTTGCTGACTACTTTCGTATTCGACTAACTGTCGTCCGACATCGACTGACTGACGATATTTAATCACCCACGATGGCATCATGTGGCACAAGGTCGATTTAACGTAGGATCTACGAGCCCGTGGGCCCGGCCAAAAATATGCCCATTGAACCCGCATAAACGGGTTCAGGGTCGGTTTACCTCCCCGAAAGAGGGTCCGCCCTTCGGCGTAGCCTCCTTCGGGTTCCTCCCCGCCCGAAGGCAGAGAGTTCAAGCGATCAGCCAGTCGACTGACTGACCGACGATATTCAGTCACCCCACTACGAGGGCGTCATGTGGCACAAGGGCTTTTTAATGTGGGATCTCCGAGCACGTGGGCTCAACCAAAAATATGCCCATTGAACTCGTATAAATGGGTTCAAGGTCGGTTTACCTCTCCAAAAGAGAATCGGCCCTTCGGCGTTGCCTCCTTCGGGTTCCTCCCAGCCCGAAGGCAGAGAGTTCAGCCCGTCGACCGACATTGACTGACCGACTCACTCCCGTTTCTATTACTACTTCTACTTATATTAGGTGGGAGAGTCTATTAACTACAGAATAGGTGTGTTCTATCATAACACTTCCCTCTGTCTTTTCTACAAGTATTTTCATGGCAACTGCTCTGACGAGCTACATTCACTTGTGCCCCAACTGCATGAATTTAAGCGTGCTACTAGGTTGGCATCTCGGTCCCACCCTTTCACTGCCGAAACAGTTAAATGTAACCGTCTCTTCTCCAAAAGCTTCTCTCGCACTTCCCGACAGGAGGACTCCCTTCCTACTACTTGCTTCCCTGATAGCTATAATCTTCAAATATTCAGATGTAATGTCAATCGACTTCTAATGCCCTGATCCTGATCTCCGTCCTTCACTATATCCTTTCCTCAAACACCCTCTTGACTCTGGCTCTCACTCTGTAATCTCTTGCGTGCGTGTGGCACTCCCGCCTTGCTTGGAGTGAAATGCTTTTTAAAAAAATAGATAAATAAATGAAAACTTTTGCGTACAAGTGACAACAAATCCGACTTGCGGTCGCGGGCTTATATCAAGTTAAAGTTGGGATTGATTCTGGAATGCCCGTTAACGGGGTCAGACTGCCTCTGGGTGTCGTTTCGATGCCGCCCGTTACAGTTACCGGCAGCGCGTCGTGATGTTGAGATGGACAGGGTGTTTGTAGGAGAAAAACTTGATATGTTGGTCTGAGATGACAGAAAATGATCGCCCACCCAAGTGTCACCTACGTAAAAGTATCCTTAATTTAACGAAATAAATTGAATTAGAGTCTACAGTTTTCGCCATGGCATTTGTTTTCATCTTTTTTTTTTCTTGTGAACTTGCAACAGGCCTTTTCCCAGTTTATGGTGCACACCAAAATGAATGAATATAGAGATGCCTTACGTGGTTTCATCCAGTTGACAGAAAACTGTTGTATGCATATAACAGCATTAGTTTCAATTGGATATGGAATGTTAAAATATGCTATAATATTAGGTTGGTGCAAAAATAATGACGTAATAATGTCGTTTTTTGACGTATTTTTTAACGTCAAAAAACGACATTGTTACGTCATTATTTTTGCACCAACCTAATATTTGGGTACAACCTCAGATATCATGTATCTCTGTGCTTGCCTATGTGTTATTTTATTTTTGCACCAACCAAATAGATTAAAATACAGATTAGATCTCTTTTTTTTTTTTTTTTTTTTTTTTTTCAATCTGCTCAGTGATCCGTTCTGAATTAAAAGAAATAAGTTACTACAGTTTCAGGTTCTAAAGAAAGTCAATCAATATTAACATTTAAAAAAATAACGTTTCTTTGTACCACTCCATTTTTTTTTTTAATTTGAAATTTTTATTTTTTTAAATTTTGAACTGAAGCTTTTTTTTTAAATTTGAAGGTGAGTTTATTTTTTAATTTAAAGTCTGATTTTTTTTTTTTTTTTTTTTAATTTGGGCATAAGATGTTGTAAAAATAACTTAACGGTTTACCAAGACGAGACTTGTTCCTTGATATGGACATTAGAATGAGAACAATCTACCCACAGTAAATTAAATAAAGGCTTCAGCTTGAAATTCCATGTAGGAGTTCTGAATTAAAAGAAATAAGTTATTACAGTTTTAGGTTCTAAAGAAAGTTAATTAATATTAACATTTAAAAAAATGACCAGTCCCTTGTACTGCTCCATTATTTTTTTAATTTTAAACAAGTAAAAATGTCATTAGTTTCTAAACTTTTAAAATTTAACACCGTTCATTAATCTACTTCGCGATAACGATGAAAGTCAAGGTAAACTATATTTATGAGCGTTCTTAAATTTAACAATTTTGAAAAACTTTCATTTTTATTTTTGTTTATAAGTATTTATAAAGTTTTCGTTTTGTCTATTTACATTTTCTTTTACAGATATATATTTTTTTTAATTATAACTGAAATTTTTGCAAACCACACATGCATAGATAGATAATGAATAGATCGAGATAGATAGATAATGAATATACTGTGATAGATAGATAATTAACAGATCGAGATAGATAGATAATGAACAGACCGTGATAGATAGATAGATAGATAGATAGATAATGAATAGATCGTGATAGATAGATAATGAATATACCGTGATAGATAGATAGATAGATAGACGGTGAAGAGAGTGCCATAGATAGATAGATGCAGTAATGGGTAGCGGCTAGATTGAGGAATCAGAGAATTGAGTTCGAATTCTAGTCGAGTTCATTACATTCACTTGTATACTATTACTCTTGTGAAAGGTATGAATACATCTCGTCTCTCCCCAGCAAGACAGATTGAGTCCTATAGCCTTGGGTGGCAACGAGACTTGGGGAAAGACAACTCTATATTCAATACCTAAGGAGGGTCGTTTGGGGACCTTGTAACACGCTCTGCACCAGTTCTGTGTTCGGCTCTTCTTTATATATATATATATATATATATATATATATATATATATATATACACACACGCACAATGCACTATATATCTAATAGACGGATGAAATGCACTATTGTGCTGTCCATTTTCAGAAAGCACTCAACACAAAGGCTGTGGAAATTATTCAAGGTTATTTTCTAAACTAGATTATGAAGATCAAACCTTTTAGAATTTTGATCGTTACTGATTAGATTAATTGGAAGGAATTTTAAATTCATTTTTTTTTTTTTTGTTCCTTCAGGAAAAGAAGAAAGATTTATTTAATGGATCACAACAAAGTGTGCATATTCACATGTGAAAAGAAAAAAAAAGACAAGAATCATTTTAATCAATCTTGCCCCGATGACGTCAAAACAACCTTACCATTTTTATCACCCTGACGCTAAATTCCACCACAAATCTGTCAATCAAAAAACAAATGCACTCGAAACACACTGATTGGTATCACAACACAACTGACATATAGGAAAGAATCGATGTGTCCATACTGATTCATATCATATATATATTAACCCATCAATATCTGTGTATACACATATTTACCACACAAAAGTATTTGATAAGTGACGACATAAATTTCTATTTGAACTGAGAGGAAAATTCGATCAATTTGGGCTTAATACTAGAGTATTCTTTGAATTTGTTCAAACTGTACAGTGAGACAATCCTAGGAAAACTAGAAGTATCACGAGAATTCAGTATTGGTGGGTACAGTCTTAACGTAAGATACACATTTGACACTGCCTAGATGGCAAACTTACAAAGAAAACTGCAGAAGATCCTAGACAAAGCAATAAAGGGAAGCGACTAGTAACGACTATCAATTATCAGACGACAGAATATATTACCGCTAGCAAGAACAGTCCAAAATGCAAGCTATGGATTGGAGATGTTAACATCATGTACAAAAATGTTCTCCATTTTCGGCTTAATCTTGTAAGGATAGAGGGTCGCAGGAGGAGTCAGTTACTTACTGGATCAGTACAGGGAACTGGCCATTTTAAAAATGTTAATATCGATTGACCCTATTTAGAACCTGAAACTGTAATAACTTATTTCTTTTAATTCAGAACTGATCAATGAGAAGGTTAACATATCAAGTTTTCCTTCGACAAGCACTCTGCCCATCTCAACATCACGACGCGCTGCTGGCAACTCTAACGGGCGGCATCGAAACTACCCCCATCTTTGTTGCTACAATGACACTTTATTTAATCTATGGTGAGTAGATTGCTCTCATTCTAATGTCCATATTGAGGGACA
>OZ010580.1:95896677-95899177 GCA_963932145.1 Acanthosepion lycidas
CGCTGGCGCTCCCCTGCTGACAGCTGCTAACCGCTCGGCCTGACCGTGACAGGTCTGTTCCCTGGCCACCTGTGACTGCCTGTTGAACTTCCGTGTGACCCCTTTTATAGCGTTTTTTTTTATGGCTTAACAGGCTCGAAAAACGAAGCGAGTATAATTAGGAGGGAAACATTTTTATTGGACGAAAAATAGAACACTTTAAATATTATTTTATTTTTCGACCGGAACTCTTGAGTATTTGCCTGTAAATCATCCGAGATATGTCTTATTTTATTTTATAACACTATGTATGAAGGAAAAACTGAAATTGACTGAATTCAGGAAGAGGAATGAATCAATAAGCTAAAGGAATTAAATTATTTTTAATTATCGTCAATCTGAGGCATCCCTTTTGAAAAAGAACTGTAGCGCTCGGGAACGTCCCATTTTGAAAATCATCATCATCATCATCATCATCATCGTAGTAGTAGTAGCAGTAGTAGTAGTAGCTGCTGTTGAAGAAGAAGAATGAGGAGGAGGAGGAGGTTGGCAAGATCTTATCTAAACCTTTGTAAATGCCTCCAATTGCTATAAAGATTTACTACAGAGACATTTAACATAAGAAAACTCATGAAAAAAGAAAAACATTAATTACACTGGTCAACATGATTTTTCGTGCCAAGAAATAAAACACATTTTTTAGCTCATGTGACACCATTTAGGGTTGCTAGAAAGAAAGAAGAAAAAAAAAGGCGAGAATTAAATTTAAGTGATAAGAAGCCATCACGAAAAGTACACTAAGCGATGTTATCTTCTTTTTCTAACAAAAAAAAAGTGCTAAAGGGTTTTATTCTCATTAGCGAGGAAAGTAGGGTCGCGGATGTGTCGGATTTAAATTAATTTATGACAACGATAATGAAAATTTCAGGTGGACCGAGACCCCTACGAAACAGAAACTGGGAAATAGAAATTAATTAAGCACGCACTGACCGAAACCAAAATGTCCGTGGAACCACCTCCATGTCATTTGGGAAAAATACCTGTTTATTGTCAGGGCTGGCTATGATAGCGAAATTATTTTATCAGAACAGTTAATTGGCAACAGAATGCAAATACGTCTAATTGACCACCCACTTGTTTGGCGAAGGGCCCGGGTGATAAAGTCCAAGTGACATTTGACTAAGACAAGAGTCTAAGGTTTGTTGTCTGGCAGAAGGAAAGAAAGAGAAAGAAAAGAAAAAGAAAAAAAAGTAAAAGGAAGATAATTTTTTTTTCTTTGAGCAAGATTTTTTAAACCGAGGCTAGTCTGGCCACACCCACGCCGCTGAGCTCCCATTGGCTGGATGGTGGCATGAGCGTTAGGCGGAGGTAATCATGTGAAGAAAGAGGGGAGGCCTGTTGCGCCCCCCTGAAGGGATAGGTGTGAGATGCCACTGTGAGAGAGAGGGGAAACCCGTTGACACCCTCTGAGGGTATGGTGAGATACCAGTATGAGAACAGAAGAAGGTGGGAAGACGAAAGACTTTCAAAAATGGAAAATAATCAATTTTCCTGGCCGAAAACAAAGAAGTGGATTGGAGATTTAGAATTATCAAGGAACTTCAAACCCCGACAGGCCCACCCCGGTTTTGGTCGGCGTCCATATAAGCAGAGTCGCAGCGAGTGAAAAGCAGTACCAGTTCGAGTTCCAGTTCCAGTTGAGAGGCAGTTGAGTGAAGTTCGCAGTTGGAGTTGCACCCCCCTCGCAGATAGCTGACTTGAAAGATTCCACGCAATTCCGAACTCAAATTCTAGCCAAGAACAATTTATTTTTGAAGAACGACTTAGACTCATACCACCAAAACAGGTTTTACGAATATCGCCTGAAGATACACCAAGAACAAGTTTCTTAAAGAACAAACAACTTAAGATGTTAAGGCTCGCCTAACAAACAAAAAGTGTCACGAATCCATATAGCGGGTTTGGGAGAAAGACGCAGTCCTGTATTCAGCAACCAGATATAAAATATTGTTATCCTTTTTTAACACATTTGAACTTTTCGAGTTATTTTATTTTCTTTTACATATACTTGTGCGGTGTTACCCTTGATCGAACTCAGCTTGCATCACGGCCCGCCGACTGATTGATTTCGTCTGCCTAAGATCAAATCACAACGTGGGTAGGTTAGACTGGTAATCAAAACAGTTACTTCGGTAACCAGACGTTGGAGGCGAGCTGGGAACGACAAGGCTGATACCGAATCTAACCAGATTCCCATCCGAATCACCAAAAGGTTAGAACGTCACATTTGGTGCCGCGACCAATACCAAGCCAGTTGGTCGTCACAGGACAGGATAGCATGACGGACGCAGCCAAGCAGACGTCACATTTGGCGCAGCGACACCGGGGGACGTCACACTCATTTGGGGGTGCTGATTCCGAAAATGACCTAAGATTTTCATGGTTAGCTACCATTTTTGCTGTACTGAAATATACGATCACTGATGATCGGAAAATTTAGTTAATAAAGGTCGTAGAATCC
>OZ010580.1:95904177-96126677 GCA_963932145.1 Acanthosepion lycidas
TTATAAACAGAGCATTTACTTAAATATTTGTATCTATAAAAAGAATGTATAAACATAAAAATGTCCTGATATATATATATATATATATATATATATATATATATATATATATATATATATATATATAAGAAATATTGTCTTAAGGTGTGCTATATTTATGGAATAAAGTGCTCAATATCAGAGATAGAGCGTGTGTAAATATAAAAGTGAACATAGAAGTCAACACTTAGAGGCGACAGTCTGTTTCATGCTATATGCAATCGTCAGGCCTGACGATTGCATATAGCATGAAACAGACTGTCGCCTCTAAGTGTTGACTTCTATGTTCACTTTTATATTTATATATATATATATATATTGAGTATATTTTGGCAGCATGTTTTCATTAAGACTCATTGAATAATTTAGACAAGTTTTGTCTATTTATTGTTAATAGGATCCTCTCGTAATTACGGACAAGTTTTTTTGTATCCTTATTAAAGGAAGAAAGAAAATTACCATGTTGATGTATATTCATTTTTATTCCGAGTACTTTCGACATTAGCACAATGTCGTCATCAGGATGGTGATATTTTTTCTAGGACAAAATTCTTATGTTCATCTGAAAATTAAATTTTTACTGATGAAGTGAAAAACGTTAAGGTTATTTACAGGACGATTTAAAAATGTTATGATGTAAATATCAAGAGAGGTAACTAAGTTATTGAAATATCTAAATATCTTTTAAAAGTAGACAAAACTTGTCTAAATTATTTAATGAAACATGTCTTAATGAAAACATGATGCCAAAACATGCTTAATATATATACATGTATATATATATTATAAATTAATTGATTTAAAATATGTTTTTTCGCTACACAGTTATAACCATGTTTCAAAAATGGAAACTAAAAGCTTCGAATTTAATTTTGTAATTAAATTAAAGACATTAGTTCCAATTCATCCTCAAGCGAATTTTGGAGTAACTTATTTTTAAAATTACTCTGTAAATTTACATTAACCACTATTTTGTAAAAATAAAAATATCTATAAGAACACCGGATTATCTATCTTACTGTTTTTTTCTTTTTATTTATACATACATACATACATATATACATATATACATATATATATATATATATATATATATATATATATATATATATTGATCTCTGTTTTTCTCTGAAGGATCCAAGCTTTTGAGGACAAATGCATGAGAAAACACCCTGGCATCTTCTATAAATGGCATGGTTTGGACACATTGCAAGGCACGACAGTCTGCGCACGACCATCATGCAAGGCAAGGCAGCGTTGAAGGTGGACGTAGGGGAGGACGCCAACGCACAAACTTGTCGGACAATATCAAACAATGGACAGGTATGACTGTACGACAACTGCTGATGACTGACGTTGATAGACAGTTGTGAAGGAGATTCAATATGGCTTCTGCATTCGGAGCCCCCCCCTCCTCCTACAATTACATAATTCGAGGATGATGATGATGATGATGATGATGATGATGATGATGATGATGATGATATCTTGATAATACAAGTTATACAAGTGAACATCCGTAAAATCATAAAGGCTGAAAATGGCTGCAAAAAGAAGCCCGTCAGCTTTTCAGCCAAAATTTAAATACCTTTTTTTAAAATCATTTCACTCCCAAGCAAGGCTAAGACGCAGTGGATTTGTTGAGAGTTAAATAAACTAAGAAAACGTTATTGAGGAGAGAGGACACTAAAAGAAGAGGGTTCAAGAAGATAGAAGTTGACAATTGACATTTGCCGAAAATGAATTCGACTGAAAAGACCAGCGTGGAGCTAGTTGGTGAATGACTGAGTAGCAAAAGAAAACGTCCTTCATTTGCGAGCATTTACGCTAAGGTCAGGTAACCAGAGTAATAACAAACAGGAACAATAATAACAACTTGTTTCGCTGTCGGACAAAAATCCTCTCGAGTATGAGGTGAAGGGATTTTTATAAAATACCTCTGCCCAAACATCTTCGGCCAGTCCAAATGGAAGTCTACTTAAGCGGAACAGAATAAGGCGATTGCGCTTTAGGACTTCCCGGAAGATACCGCCTCTCCACTCACGTAATCAATTCTTCATTATTTCCGTCATATTTATTATTTTTATGAGAAGTATAGATGTATTTTCAACAAGAATTTATATATATATATATATATATATATATATATATATATAATCATTTATTCGAAAATTCTAACATAAAAATGTCATAAAATCACCACAAGAGTAGCCATTTTGTTTCAACACTTTTGGTGTCTTATCAAGTGATGGTGTTGAATGTAGAATAAAGGGTTTTAAAAGGTTCAAATCAATCAAACACCCCTCGAAAATAGAAACGCTGTTACATAAGCAGGAATGACCAATCAAAATACAAGTGTATGAAAATTCAAAAAACTTAACAACGAACTTTGGTTATAATAATTATTTAATGCTTTAATGTTAGGGTTAGATTATAGAATTCATACGGACTAATAAATATTAAATTATACTATAAAATTCAAAATTGTCAATTTTAAATTTAATCTATATTAAGTTTAAAATTATAAAATTATTTAAAGAAGAAACTGAGGAAAAATACATATGTTTTTTTATTTATTTTGTTTTTATTGTATTTAAGTTGGAATAAATGTTAAGATCTAATGCTGACCTTAACTCTGTTGCAATTTAGATATATTTGAATGGAAGACATGGGTTAGGGACGGGGAAACCTTGCTTTGCAATACATACACAATCAGATTATAATACACAAATTGCTTTGCAATACATACACAATCAGATTATAATACACAAACACGCAGAGATATTTATATATATAAGCACGCAAAAAACGACGAGACAGGAAATATGTCCAATATATATATATATATATATATATATATATATATATATATATATATATATATATTAGGTTGGTGCAAAAATAATGTCGTTTTCTCACATATGCTACTATGTGAGAAAACGACATTATTTTTGCACCAACCTAATATATATATATGGTTTGAACAATAAAAAAGATTAAAACAATTCAAATTCTCAGACACACTGGGTTGTATGTTAATATCTTTTTTTTTTTTTTTTTTTTTATTATTTCAATTAGATTCCTCGACTAGTTTCGGCCAGCATAGCCATCATCAAGGGACGAAAAAGTCTCTGCTTGTTAGTAGCAGTGAATTACAGAAGTGAATGTCTGTTTAGTTTTCATTTTTTTTTTTTTTTGTCGTTAATTTTGGTCAGACTATGTGTTGGTCAAACGGCCTCTTTCAAGTTGTTTTTGAAATAAAGAATGGAAGATTCCTGACTTTCAGAATACCCTCTTTGGTAATTTTGACAATTTTCTTGGTTGCTGGGAATGGAATGTGTGTTTAGTTTTTATGGAAAAAGTATAGATGTGTTTTCAACAAGAATTTGTATATATATATATATGTGTGTGTGTGTGTCTGTGTGTAGTGTACAATAAAAAAGATAAAAAAATTAAAATTTTAAGACACACTGGGTTGTATATTAATATTTTTTGCTTTATTATTTCAATTAGGTTCATCGAATAGTTTCGGCAATCATGGCCATCACCAGGAGAAAACAATCCCTGCTTGTTAGTAGCGGTGAACTACAGAAGTGAATGACTATTTCTGAAGAAAGTGAACTTTATATGTAGTTTTCATTTTGTATTGTTGTTTTTTTTATCGTTAATTTAAATATTTAAATAGAGCTGACTAGTTTGAGGTGACGAGTATGAGGTAAAGGGATTTTTTTATAACATACCTCACCTCACCTGCCCTCACCTCTTCCGCCAATCAAAATGGAAGGCTAGTAAAGAGGAAGGGACCCCAGTCGACATCGCTGCTCCACTCACGTAAGTCTATTCTCCATTATTTCCGACATATTGCATTTGGATTTTTGAAGATTTGACAGGAAAGCAGGAAACGGGAAAAGAGTTCCACATGTGAGAAGTGCAAGAGAAGAAACTATCAGCATAGAACTTACGGTTACATCTCACAATCTCGTACTACGCTTACATTTTTTTTATAAAATTAATTTTCTGAATCGCTTAAATCAACATCTTCCGAATCAAGTGAAAATTGCCAGCCTCTTTTGAAAACAACTAGTACAAAGTGTAATGTGATCTCCTGTGATTATATTTATTTGATGCACCTATAAACCTAGGCAAGGCCATGTACTACTACTAGTATATAATCTTGACAGAGTCCAATAGCATCTACGAGACCTCATGGTTTATGAATTATTTCCAAACCTACAGCCTTTTTCCCCATGGACGAAATGTTGCAAGACTCTCGCTAATCTGTTCCTGTTTCCGTGGAAAATGCTAAGATCCACTGCTTTCCTTAATAAATCCTCCGGGCTAAGACTAGTCACACCGCGTACATTAAGGCACACCACCAACATTCTCGTCGTATTCCTTTAGCAAGGAGTAAGTTCCACTCCGATAGCCTCTTCCCAAGAACTGCTCTTCTATAGAACAGAATCACAGGAGGATGCTTTCCCGACTAGTACAATATTAAGGTCTTCAAGTCTAGGGTTAACCGTTATATTTTCCACATATCAGCATAAACTATACCACTTACACTTACCGCTCACACAACAAACGCCTTTAGTAAACCTCTACCTTGAGTAGACATATATATATATATATATATATATATATATATATATATATATGAATTACATAAAAATGAAACTCAATTGTACCCCATTTTTATGACAATTTCGCTCTTCGAGAGATTTCTCTCTTAGAGAATTTCCCTGGAGCTTGTTGTTTCATTAAACATTTTAGCATTGAAAAGCTCCAGAGAATGTCTCGAGGTGCGAAATGGCCATGTAAATGGAGTCTAGTTGAGTTTTATTTTTATATAATTCATTTCTATGCTGTATAATAAATATATTGAGTTCTCTTTTGGGGATCAGTTTTAATATTTTATATTATATTATTAGGATTCACTTGGATTACTTATCCACAGATTTTTACATTTAATATATATATATATATATATATATATATATATATATATATATATATGTATAATTATTTATTTAAAAATATGATTCCAACTCGCTACATAGGAGGTCTCATGTTTCAAAACAAGAGCCGAAAACTTCAAAATAAATTTGAATTAACTTGAGTTAAAGTAGGCTCTGTTCCATCTTCAAGCGAAATTTTTTTTGGAATAACTTATTTCTGAAATTTACGTGTTTTAATAGTATATTCAGAATTGAAGTTAAAATTTCCATGGTAATATCAAGGGCGGATTGTTTAGAATCGGCAGGGGTGGGGTGTTAATAATTTGTATCAGTATAGAGTTGCTTTCATAGATGCCGGGTCAGGGTAAGGTGGGGGTGGCTAAATTAACGACGGAGGAAGTTTTCGCATAGTCTGGCTTGAGCGTCTATGGAGATTTATTTATTTTTTTATTTTATTCTTTTATTATATCTCTTTATGAAAGGGATTTGTGTATATAAAAAAGCCGTAACGTTTGTTTTTTGACGACTTCATAAAGGGTTATCTTTTTTTGTAGGGTTTAAAACTATTTATTTTATTGTATGCGTGTTTTCAGCTAGTTATTCAGAGCGTAAGTTTGGTAGTGTCGGCAGAAAACCGTTAATTCATGCCTGTTGTTTAATAGATTTTTATTGTTTAGAAGCTTAATAATGTGTAGTTTCTCATGGAGGCACAAAGGGCATGGGTCATCCCAAGTTTTGCAAGTTCTAGTCCTGTTAATGATTTTCCATTTTACTTTAGGTGTCCTATTTTTTTCTTTCAGGTGCCAAAAATATTTAGATAGAGAGGTCTGATGTCTTTTGTTTATGTTGTTGAAGGAGCATTTATGCTGCCTCCATCTGGTTTTAAAAGCATTTTTCGTGGACCCAATGTATATCATATTATTGTTAGGGTTCTCAGTGGATGATATAGTGCATTGGTATACCACAGATTTGATGCAGCACTTATTTTCTAATGGGCAGTCGTCCGGGTTTCTACAATCGCATAATTTTTCCCTGTTATTATCTGATTTAAGTGTAGAGTTTTTATTAAAGCTATTCAGGTATGGGGGTTTGTTCAGGACCTGTATGGCTAGACATCCGAATGCTTCAAGCCGGGATCAAAACTCGACCGATTTGTCATTAATCATAGACTCTACTACTAAGATATCGGCGCCCGGCTGAGAAAGGGATATATATATATATATATATATATATATATATATATATATATATATATATATATATATCTGTGTGTGTGTGTGCTGTTGACGCACAAGGAAAAGCTTAGGTTCTGTTGATGTCAAAACAAGACCTAAATTCTGCTGACACCCCCATCCTTCCTATTAGGAAGTGACATCGTGTCGGGTGTAGGAGCATGTCCATAAAACGTATTACAGATTTTGAGAGGTCATGCATTGGACATCTACATATTGCAAGGCAGAACGGTGAACACCGGCTCTAACATTCCTACAGCTTTCACAAGGGGTGCTGTCCCATGTCCTGTATGTAGAATGTTGTGTAGATTTCAAGCTGGTCTTAAAAGTCACCAAGAACGGAACACGCTGTTAGCATAGAAGTTACGGTTACATTTCGCTAACTCAACTGTAAATTGATGAGACCTTATCACCAGTAAAGTACTGCGCTTAAATTCAAAAGCTAGGTACCAAAGTGAAAAGATCATCCAAGCCGAGAACACTGATTGGTCAGTCGGCTGAGGTTTTGACATAATAAAAAGGGTTGGAACAGTGAGAAGAGGATGGCGACTTTTACGTTGGTGACGCATGCGCGAGTTTAAGAATGGTGTCTTCAGAAGGAGTATTCGCTGTTGTACGAGTAACGTCTGAGGAATAGAACCTCATTTAATTACAGAAAGTTCTTGCAGTTTCTAAATAAATTGAATATTCTATAAATCGTAAGAAGTTTCCTTCCAACCTTCTCAATTTTTTTTTTTTTTTTTTTTTCAATTTTCCTTCTTAGTCTGCTATCAAGAATAATAAAGGCAGTCACGGTGTAGTAAATGGATAACAGCACGGATTGAGAGACCCGAGTTCGAATTCCAGTCGAATCCATTACATTCACTTACGTGCTAATACCCTTGTTCTTCTTGTTCTTGTAACGGCATTCACCCGGGGTATTGGAGTTTCATGGGAATTTGGAATTCACAAGCGGTCCCCAACCCGCATGTATAGCACATGAGATTTGATTATAGTGGTGAAGGTCTCGTGCAGGACCATCCACACTTTTTGGAGGGACGAATACAGAGACCTGGTGCACTACATGCCACAAAGTCCCCAAACGACCCTCCGCAGGTTTTGAATTCAGAGTTTTCCTTCTCCCAGACCAGTTGCCATCCAAGGCTATAGAACCCAGTCTGTCCTGCTATTTACCGATAGCTGGAGGGAGAAGAAGAAGATTCACACCTTTCCCAAGGCTGTTAGCACGTAAGTGAATGTAATGGATTCGACTGGAATTCGAACTCGGCTCTCCGATTCCTCAATCCAAGCCGCTATCCATTACTCCACCGTGCCTCCTATAATACTCTTGGAAAAGGTATGAATCCTCTTATTCTTCTATGGATAAATAGCAGGATAGACCCGGTTCTATAGCCTTTGATGGCTACCGCAGAAAGATATGGCAACCTACTGCGGGGAAAAATCTACCTTGTCAGTCATGTATCGAAAAACACATGATCGACTAAGCGTGTATCACGCATAGCACATAACTGACTGAATAAAAGCAGTATACAACATCCTACAATTCCTAGTTAGCCCCAAATTGTGGAAACTGATGATATCTGACCGAAGCAATACTCGTGGGAAATTGCTAACCTCAAACTCATTCTCAGAGGTTTGCGAATAATCATTGAAAAGTTCTGTGTACTTCACGGGTCTCTAAAGCGGTTGATATAAACCCTTGGGGTCGATGACACTATCTAAAGGGTTGATAAATGTCTTGGGGGTCAAAAGAAGGTCAATAAGTGTCTGGGGGTCAAATAAGAGTTAATAAATAAATCGTAGTGACTTATGACTAAAACTCCCCAATTTCCAATCAAATATCAACGCCCTCGGTACCACCCATCAAAAACCTCATTCCCCTTTAATGGTGTCAATCAATTCAATAAAAAAGGTATCTTAATTTATTTTAAATGTGCTTTACCTCTGTATGTCCAGGGTTTAAACGAGACATGGTGAGTTAAGAAATCAGGAATTTCGAGGAAGTACAGCGAACAACTACTGCTGTTTCTCAGTTCAAACAATGTGCTTGGACTACATGGAGTGATATTGATCTGATGAAGCAATCATGGAATACTCTGATAACAGTGGAGCCATTGGCAATATCATTCCTCCTGCCAGCTATCTATGATCTTAAAGCAAATGCGACCAACCTTAAGCTTCAGGGGTACTGTTACTAATGTATGCGTATTATGTCAAAGCGATTCAGGCACTTTACGCCACGTGCTCTCTGCATGTCCGTAATCATTGCAGACGTACACGTGGCATCATAAAAAGTACTGGAAGTGGTCATGGACTTAGTCAGTACACAGTGTGAAGCAGCCAAAAACAAAAACAAAAAAAAACAGCTTGTAATGACCAGAGAACCTAAGATCCGTTTTCACAAGGAAGATGAACGTCCTGTGCGGAAGACTTTTGTGATGTCAACGAACACTCGTTGCTACTTTTGTAATGCAAACGAATACTCGTTGTCACTTTCGTAAGGCTCGTTGTAGTAGAGACTTTGTAATCGCAGATATAACTATAGTAACGCGATTGAACAATACTGGTGTCAGACGTCTTCGAATAACACTCGCACTAATTGTACTTGCTCGATAATAACCGCTCGAATAGTAACCACCAAATAGTGATCCGAATACTACTCCGTATAGTGAGATATTCACTAACCGCCACACGCGGTCGGATGCAGCTCAAGGCCAAGTTTATTGCGGGGTATTCAAGGCCGTAGACTCGGCCAAAAATTCCCTAGACACCGTAAAAACGGGGTCGGGTAGCTCTTCGACATAGGCTCGTCTGGGGATCCTCTCTGTCCGGAAACAGACAGTATGACCATCAAACTTCCGAAGTAATCCGTAAAGTGATCCCTTAGACGCCACGCCAATTGCCATATATACATTTCCTTTACCATCACGTGATCTACTTATTCAAAATGGGATCGCCTGTGTTTGCTCTCTGGTGATCTGCGTTCAAACCCCAGAGGAGGCGCACGAGCGAAAGAAAAACTGCTGCGATCTGACTGCGTGGAAAAGGAATGGACGTATCATGTGCTACCTATTGAGGTCGGGTGCCGTGGATTCCTTGAACGGTCAATCGTTTCCTTCCCTTTGAAGGTGGGCATCAATGGCCGGAACCTAAGGCATGCTTAACGTCGTCTCTTGACCACAGCTCAACAGGCATCGTGTTGGGTCGGGTCAAGATCCCAAATAAATAAATATTAAACCATGCTCGCAGCACAAGGCTACTCACGACGTGAAACTCATATGTTTACCTTCCATTCTACGATCGCGAGTGTATTTTAACACAATGTTGAAATTTTGAGTTGCAGGTGTACAAAGAAGTAGAAAGGGACTGACACGTATACAATAACAATACCCGGTCTGGTGGAAAAAGCTGCTGGTGGCGCCAGGGGTGGCAGTAACGCCTTAGCCACCGAAACTATGTTACCTCCCCTGCTTGGCGGCTAACGAAGGCAGGGTATCGCACGTGCTTTCACACGTTGTATGTAGAGAATTGAGGTCCTTCATTATTATTTTTATCAGTATTTTATCCAATAAGATCTTGATATCTGGTAATTAATACATGGATATCGATATTATGCAATTTTCCTCTAACCCTAAATGTCCATTTCAGGATTCTACTGGCCTTCCATAAGAGACTTCATGGAGGGCTGTATTTGGTTTCGTGCTGCCAAGAGAAGTTGAATGTCGGTGGACCGCAATAAATAAAACAAAACGAAGACCTGAGTAGAAAATGACTGGCCAATATTTATTGACGCACGTGTGTAAAAAGATGCAAATGTGGTAGCACCTGTTAGGGTCCCAGCTATGGGTAAATATTAAACCCCCAAACAAAACACTATGAAAGTATTGTGGCGTCCACCAATATTGCTATTGGTGAATTACCTCCCTTGATTAAAAAGATAATTAAAATGTATACCTTTCTTGCTAATGTAACCTCCTCCTAATTTTTGAAACCGTTACTTGGGGGCACTCCCCGGCACTATAAATGCTCTGTGATCATTTTTTTTTTTTTATCACTCTCTTCTTACTTTTCCACTTATACGACGTGTAAATCTCTCGCGGAAGATCGCGTTCCCTTTTGGGAAACGCATGAACAATACATAGACACACAAACGTACGTACGCACATTCACTCACTTCACATACTTTAGACCAGTGGTTTTCAACGTTTTTGCTGGAGCGGAACCACAAGGAAACATTCCAGTGGCTCGAGGAACCCCTGAAATTAAAAATTACTGTCAATCATAGTACTTGTGTAACTTCTTGCGGAACTCCCGGGCTTTACTGGCGGAACCCTAGTGTGACACTATGAGTTGGATATATGCGCACGCGTGTGTGTGTGTGCGCCCGCACATCTGTGTGTGTCTGTATATATACACCCACACATCTGTGTGTGCGTGCGCGCGCACACATATGTGCGAGAAGATTAGTTAGATTTGACCTGGGTATCAAACTTCAAGACCCAATGACTAGATTAGGAATCTAGATAAAAACATGTTTTGGACACATGGCCAAAAGGGTAGATAAGTGTTAAGTAGTTGTCAAAATACGAAGATAGTTAAAAGACCGGCTCTGATCAAAACTTAAAAGGGTCTGAATTTAATGTCCCTGAATCGGAGTCAGCTAGGCTAAGAAATATTTTTATGTCCACTTTCTTCAAAGGGAGAAATGGTCATGAAAAAGTTATGGGTTTATTCGTGGGTGTCACTTTCCCGGAAATGATGAAAGAGGACTCTGCATATATACGGGAGCGCTTTGGGTTACGGACAGTGAGGCTTAGTTTAGGTTCGAGGAAGGTTGATTTAGGCCGGAGCAAGTAACAACGAAGAGCGACACATTAGCAGCCGGACATTGTTAGTTTTAAAGTTAAGATATATTTTTTTTTGACAGCCGAGAATCAGCCCAGAGTTAATCACCCACAAAAGGTCACACGCCCTCCCTCCTCTTTTCGTCCTACCCAAGTTTGTAGTTGTATTTTGCCTGTGAGCCTACCTCTCGCTCGATCCGCCGCACAGAAATTCTACGACGTGGGGTCTATATCTTTGTGCAACGAGTTGCAGAGGTGGGTAGTCTCACACTAGGGTTCCGCGGAACCCTGGTTGAAAATCACTTCTTTAGACCAAAACGTTTCCACATACATTTGTTACACACATTACTCTCTTTGTCACTTTTAATGTGACACCTATTGGGAGCTGATTCTTGGTCATGGTCACCATTAATGTGGTACCTTTGGCCGCCTTCGGTCATGGGACCAATAGCGTACCACCTTCTGCGTCCTAAAGTCTTTGGTCGGGTCCGAATATGGAGCGCTCAGGCCCACGGACTCGTCTAGGATGTATGATGCCGTAGTAAGTTACCGAAGTAACCTGTTCAGTCCCAACCTTTGTCCTATCCCACGTTGTGAAATTTTAATCATAGGACGGTCAGGTCTGGTTGCTGTTGGTAACAAAGTCAATCCGCTAGGGTGAAGGCGCACATCAATAAAAATAAAGAAAATAAAACTATTATACTGCGTTAATAAGTAACAAATTTTACCTTTTTATATCGGTTCTTTGGTTTACACGACAATTAATGCCCCAACCAGTCTTAAATAAGTGTGACACTTGGACAAGTTCTCAGATCTGGATTATGAAATCCTATTTGCAATATGAAGTTTGTTCTGTTTTGGCGTTAGTGTAATTCTGCTTTTCGGCGTTATCTGAGCTCTGTTTTTTTATGTTAACTTGTTCTGTTTTTCGGTGTTAATTTCAAGGTGCAATGAAAGAGCGGCTCTGAATTAAAAATTGGAGAGCAATGTTCAAATTCTAGTTGTGTTCGTTGCATTCACTTATGCCTAAATACTCTTGGGAATGATTTGAATCCATCCCTCCAGCTGTGACATCTTCTGGGGTTTTGGTCACCAATAATGTGGCTCTTTTAGCCTCCTTCGGTCACGGAACCAATAGCGTACCACCTTCTGGGTCCTAAAGTCTTTGGTCGGATCCAAATATGTAGCGCCCAGGCCCTCGGGCTCGTCTAGGATGTATAATGCCGCAGTAAGTTACCGAAGTAACCTATCCAGTCCCAACCTTTGTCTCATCCCACGTTGTGTCTTTTTAATCATAGGACAGTCATGTCTGGTTGCTGTTGGTATTTTTGGTACCAAGTCAATCCGCTAGGGTGAAGCTGCACATCAATAAAAAAAAAAAAAATAAAATAAAATAATATATGACGCACAGCTAATAAGTAGCAAAGTTCACCTTTTATATCGTTTCTTTGGTTTACAATAATTATTGTCCCAACTCGTCATAAATGAATGAGACACTTGGGCAAGTTCTCAGAGCTGGATTACGAAATTCTATTTTCAATATGAAGTTCGTTCTGTTGTGGCGTTAGTGTAATTCTGCTTTTCGGCGTTATCTGAGTTCTGTTTTTCGGTGTTAACTTCAAGGTGCTTTTCGGATTATCTTTCTTGGTACAAGTGTGAAGATTACTTCTTGGTCTTAGCGTAGTTTTTTCTCCAATGTCGGAGTTCTTTTTCTTGGCAGGAATCACATGGGCAGACTCAGCGAGCTGGTCGGTCTTCAATACGGACTCTTAACAGCGCTCGACGGAATTCTCCGTGGTTCTCACTTCTCGTCCTTGCGCATTTGCTTATATGAGCTCTCACTCCATATCGGCGTGGGGCTAGATGTTGTCTGGGGTTTCGGTGATTCCTCTAAATCCAGTAAAGATCCATTGTTTAAAATCGCTTACGTTTGCAATTTTCGGTAAGACCTCTTATGCGGGATGTTCACAGGATATCGATCCGCCCATACTCCTTCTCTCATCTATTGGCATTTTATACTAACACCTTTTGAAGGGCGGTAATAATTTCTCCATCTTTCCTGTTGTCTTAGCTGTCCCTGCCACCATGGCTACCACCCGGCCAATAGCTTCTCGATCTTCATAACGCGATCCTATTTACCTCATTAATTAGATGACTTTGTCTCCTCGACATTTTGCTTACGTGGGGTTTTCCGTCTTGTCAGAATTAGAATTAAAATTATCATTCGAAAATTTGCCTACGCAAGTCTTTTTCTCAACTTGTCAAAATTATGGTATTTAACACATGGCCCTTTCGATCGGCCGTTCCTTAAATTCTATGCCTTTTTACAAAGAATCTCTGTTTTCCACTTCTAGACGACACATTCCATATTCTGAATCAACACGTCTTTAACGTCCGTCTGCTTTCTATTGCGTTTTGATAACCAGCATTTTTAATGGGCATCATTCATCATTTGTAAAGATTGCCTATTTGAAAAATTACGACTTACGCATTTTCTTGTTTTATAAACTTAAGACACTATTGTTCTCAGCTCCGGCTCCTTCGACCACCCTCCTGATTGAGTCAGCTCATCCCGATTATCTCCAGCGCCTTTCGTAGTTAATTACTCGCACACTTGCCACATTGCTCTATCAAAACATTATCCTTCCCGCAATTCTCATTCTCTGGGAATCCTAATTTCTTCTTAAAAATAAAATCTTGAAATTTTCTTCATCGTATCTGGTCAATCTATCCGCCATAATATCTTCTAATCCCTATTTTTCAGCGTTAAATATTATAGCTGATCAGTCTCTCTTTTAATCCTTATTTTTCAGGGTTAAATATTATAGCTGATCAGTCACTCTTTTAATCCTTATTTTTCAGCGTTAAATATTATAGCTGATCAGTCTCTCTTTTAATCCTTATTTTTCAGCGTTAAATATTATAGCTGATCAGTCTCTCCTCTAATCCTTATTTTTCAGTGTTAAATATTATAGCTGATCAGTCTCACTTCTAATCCTTATTTTTCAGTGTTAAATATTATAGCTGATCAGTCTCTCTTCTAATCCTTATTTTTCAGCGTTAAATATTATAGCTGATCTGTCTCTTTTAATCCTTATTTTTCAGCGTTAAATATTATAGCTATTCAGTCTTTCTTTTAATCCTTATTTTTCAGCGTTAAATATTATAGCTGTTCAGTCTCTCTTCTAATCCTTATTTTTCAGCGTTAAATATTATAGCTGATCTGTCTCTCTTCTAATCCTTATTTTTCAGCGTTAAATATTATAGCTGTTCAGTCTCTCTTCTAATCCTTATTTTTCAGCGTTAAATATTATAGCTGATCTGTCTCTCGTCTAATCCTTATTTTTCAGCGTTAAATATTATAGCTGATCTGTCTCTCTTCTAATCCTTATTTTTCAGCTTTAAATATTATAGCTGTTCAGTCTCTCATCTAATCCTTATTTTTCAGCGTTAAATATTATAGCTGTTCAGTCTCTCTTCTAATCCTTATTTTTCAGCGTTAAATATTATAGCTGTTCAGTCTCTCCTCTAATCCTTATTTTTCAGCGTTAAATATTATAGCTGATCTGTCTCTCTTCTAATCCTTATTTTTCAGCGTTAAATATTATAGCTGATCTGTCTCTCTTCTAATCCTTATTTTTCAGCGTTAAATATTATAGGTGTTCAGTCTCTCTTCTAATCCTTATTTTTCAGCGTTAAATATTATAGCTGATCTGTCTCTCGTCTAATCCTTATTTTTCAGCGTTAAATATTATAGCTGATCTGTCTCTCTTCTAATCCTTATTTTTCAGCGTTAAATATTATAGCTGTTCAGTCTATCTTCTAATCCTTATTTTTCAGCGTTAAATATTATAGCTGTTCAGTCTCTCTTCTAATCCTTATTTCTCAGCGTTAAATATTATAGCTGATCTGTCTCGTCTAATCCTTATTTTTCAGCGTTAAATATTATAGCTGATCTGTCTCTCTTCTAATCCTTTTTTTTCAGCGTTAAATATTATAGCTGTTCAGTCTCTCTTCTAATCCTTATTTTTCAGCGTTAAATATTATAGCTGATCTGTCTCTCGTCTAATCCTTATTTTTCAGCGTTAAATATTATAGCTGATCTGTCTCTCTTCTAATCCTTATTTTTCAGCGTTAAATATTATAGCTGATCTGTCTCTCTTCTAATCCTTATTTTTCAGCGTTAAATATTATAGCTGTTCAGTCTCTCTTCTAATCCTTATTTTTCAGCGTTAAACATCTTCCAGCGTTAAATAGTGTCACAGTAACGCTTTGTTATTCATACATTATTATTTGTTTGTAAATATAATATCGGTTCTTGTTGTTTTTTTCCCTTTCTTTACGTAGACTCTTCCCGAGTTTGCCATGTTTGTTGTGGGTATTTCAGGAGACACACGTGTTTATCTCTCAACACGTACACTGGCCTGCAACGATATAAAAATGCATTTTTATATTAAAAATCTCAGCAATACTTTTTTTTAATAAAATATGACTATCGATACACATTTTTAAAGTAAAATTATCAGCAATGCATGTTATCTGTAGTTGAAGGCATACAATTGCATGCACAATATATTTAGTTGAAGTTATATATATTAGGTTGGTGCAAAATAATGACGTAATAATGTCGTTTTTTGACGTTAAAAATACGTCAAAAAACGACATTATTACGTCATTATTTTTGCACCAACCTAATATATATATATTTAGTTGAAGTTATATATATATATATTGCGTTCGAATTATTTAGATATCGGCATTAAATAATTCATAGAGTTGTCTATATGCCGCTAAACAAAATGGGTTTGATACGTTTCGGCATAACCCATTCGGCGTCGCTTAAAATAATTGGACTATTCAGCACAGCCGTTCAGGGGTCAGACTGTGTCGACGTCACTGTCTTTGACCGGAGGCAACCACCCACCCAAAAAAGGATAAAAGCATTTAAAAGCCGTAACTTTCAATATGACTTTTTATTCATTTAGGGAATTAAGGATCCTATTAAAAGACTAATGGAATAATGTTAATTACAATATTTTTAATTTAGGTTTTTATTTAAAAAAAAAAAAAGTATTAAAAAAACTTAGTAAAGCTATTTAATCTTAGAAATCACTTCTTCATTTCGTAATTATGAGCAACAGACTTCAGGTATTCAATAAAATCTAATGAGTCTATTTCCATCATGATTTTTTTTATACGTTCGTCAATATCTCTATATATTTTTAGCTTTTTGTAGGGTGGATATCCAGAGATCAACTTTTTGAGAAATTTTTCTTAAATTTAAAATTGCCTCCAACTAATCTTTTCTTAAATACAAAAATGCCTCCAACAAATCTTTTTCTTAAATTTAAAAATGCCTCAAACTACTCTTTTTCTTAAATATAAAAATGCCTCCAACAAATCTTTTTCTTAAATTTACAAATGCCTCCAACTACTCCTTTTTATAAATTTAAAAATGCCTCCAACTACTCTTTTTCTTAAATATAAAAATGCCTCCAACAACTCTTTTTTTTTAATTTAAAAATGCCTCCAACTACTCTTTTTCTTAAATTGGACTATTTGAGCATATAACGACGAACTACTAATTTAACTAGTAAACAAGAGAGAGAGAGAGAGAGGGAGAGAGAGAGAGAAAGAGAGAGAGAGAAAGAGAAAGAGAAAGAGAAAGAGAGTGAGTGAGTGAGTGAGTGAGTGAGTGAGTGAGAAAGAAAGAGATAGTGAGAGTAAATTTGACTATAACGACGAAGTAGTAATCTGACAGCTAAATGGACCGAGCGTGTGAGCAACGGTGAGGTCTTAGAGAGGATACAAACAAGGAGGAGGCTGATACTGAACATCAGGAAGAGTCGGCTGAAGTCTCTGGGACATATAATGAGAAAGGAAGGACTGGAGAATCTGATACTCACGGGTCGAATAGAGGGAAAGAGATACAAGGGAAGACAACGTGTCACATACCTGGCGGGCTTAAGCAAGTGGATGACAGAACGTCGTCTGGGGGAGGAAGCAGAGGGAAGGGAGTTTTTGAGAGCTGTAAGGGATAAACGAAGGTGGAAAGGACATGGCACATTAAAAGAAAGAATCGTCCCTCCGCCGAAAAATTCCTACGTCGAATCGGCCGTGGCGCATCAGCAAAATGCGAAATGGGCGACGCCGAAAGTCCCAATTTCAGACAAAATCAACCAAGCAATCATTTTTGTTTCTCCTACAGTATCGAGTATAGAAAGAAAAATAGCAACTGAAAAATAAAACAATAATAAAATGCAAGACTAAAATGAATGTTATCAAGAAACAATAATGATGGAATAGGGTAAAAGTATTTCTACCCCTAAATTAAAAAATAAAAACTGTTATTGAAGGGTCAAGCATTCCATGACTAATTCAGTAGTTTAAAAGCTTGGCGACTTCTGATGTGACATTACTAGGTACCGAGAGGCTTTGCTGACACTACAAATAACTGGGTACTGACAGGCTTTGCTGACACTGCAAATAACTAGGTACTGATAGGGTTTGCAGACACTGCAAATAACTAGGTACTGATAGGTTTTGCTGACACTGCAAATAACTAGGTACTGATAGGTTTTGCTGACACTGCAAATAACTAGGTACTGATAGGTTTTGCTGACACTGCAAATAACTAGGTACTGATTGGCTTTGCTGACACTACAAATAACTAGGTACCGATAGGCTTCGCTGACACCACAAATAACTAGGTACTGATAGGCTTTACTGACACTGCAAATAACTAGGTACTGATTGGCTTTGCTGACACTACAAATAACTAGGTACCGATAGGCTTCGCTGACACCACAAATAACTAGGTACTGATAGGCTTTACTGACACTGCAAATAACTAGGTACTGATTGGCTTTGCTGACACTACAAATAACTAGGTACCGATAGGCTTCGCTGACACCACAAATAACTAGGTACTGATAGGCTTTACTGACACTGCAAATAACTAGGTACTGATTGGCTTTGCTGACACTACAAATAACTAGGTACCGATAGGCTTCGCTGACACCACAAATAACTAGGTACTGATAGGCTTTACTGACACTGCAAATAACTAGGTACTGATTGGCTTTGCTGACACTACAAATAACTAGGTACTGATAGGCTTCGCTGACACCACAAATAACTAGGTACTGATAGGCTTTACTGACACTGCAAATAACTAGGTACTGATTGGCTTTGCTGACACTACAAATAACTAGGTACTGATTGGCTTTGCTGACACTGCAAATAACTAGGTACTGATTGGCTTTGTCGACATTACAAATAACTGGGTACTGATAGGCTTTGTCGACACTACAAATAACTAGGTACTGATAGGCTTTGCTGACACTACAAATAACTGGGTACTGACAGGCTTTGCTGACACTACAAATAACTAGGTACTGATAGGGTTTGCAGACACTGCAAATAACTAGGTACTGATAGGGTTTGCAGACACTGGAAATAACTAGGTACTGATAGGTTTTGCTGACACTGCAAATAACTAGGTACTGATAGGTTTTGCTGACACTGCAAATAACTAGGTACTGATAGGTTTTGCTGACACTGCAAATAACTAGGTACTGATAGGCTTTGCTGACACTACAAATAACTAGGTACTGATTGGCTTTGCTGACACTGCAAATAACTAGGTACTGATTGGCTTTGTCGACACTACAAATAACTGGGTACTGATAGGCTTTGTCGACACTACAAATAACTAGGTACTGATTGGCTTTGCTGACATCGCAAAGATGCAAATAACATTTCACCAACTCAAGCAAAAGCAAATTTCATAAAAGACGAAAACAAATTCCAACGGCTACTTTCTCGTTTGTTGGTTGCAAAGATTGGAGTGTTGCATGAAATTGTTCGTCTTTTCAACTGAGATCTGTGTTGTTGGTATAACTCTCCTTTAGCTTCTCCGTCGGTCATGTGACCCTAAACGGTCAATCAGCGGAGACACAATCTTTGGATAGACGCTGCTAAACGAAGATGTATTCATGGCGTGTGGGTAAACACAGCCTCTTGTAAAATGACGTTCCGGACTTGGGAGCAAGGACAGCTTCTGTATAATCCATTAGCATTCCTTTTCATAGTCAGGGAGAAGGCATGCAATGCATTTCTATATTTGGTTAGGACGTTCTTGTTCAAGAAAATTAAAACTTTATTTACATTCATCCGACTTCTCCCTAGTAGTCTTCATTTTATTATTATAGCTGTTTTGGTAATTATCTGCTTTCGACGACCAGATAATATCATATTAAGTAATTTAACAGTGTTAACCGTATAGCTTTTTGATCTCAATATTAATTTCCAATAAAAATTATAAAAATTCGGTACAATGCCTAAAATAATTTGGGAAGATGGCTAATCATACATAATCTAATTAAATTAATCTACTATCCCAAGCAACAATATTCCTTCCTTCCTTCCATCCATCTGCCACTCTAGTTCTATGTCCTGCTTATTATATTCGGTATAAATACTAACATACGACGGGATAGAGGTAGCATAAACAGTAGTTGTGTGGGGACTGAACACACAACTAATTACCAGGCTGTTCGGATCCTGAGGAAGAGCTCACGGGGACGGGAAATCCTCCCCCCCCCACAAAAAACAAACAAACAAACAAACAAAAAACCAAAAAACAATGACACACTGTTGCTAAAGAAAAGCAAGAAAAAAAAAATCTCTAAATTGATACCTCTCACATATACCCAAATTCGTAACTGTTTGATAGGAATAAAGTGAGAGCAAACACGGGCGATCCCATTATTGAATTAAGTGGATCACGTGACCATGACCATAGGGGAAATGCTTAAGTACGAAGTAGCGAGACGTATAAATGATCAACATTTCTATTCTATCCTCTATTACTATACGGTTTGCTATTCCCTATACTATTCACTATTTCTACACTCTTTCTCTATACTGATCACTATATGGATTACTATTTGGTAGTTACTTTTGAGCGAGTATTATCGAGCAAGTATTATTAGTGCGAGTGATATTCGAAGGCGTCTGACGCCAGTATTGTTCAACGGCATTACTATAGTTATAACTGCGATTACAACGAGCATTACGAAAGTGACAACGAGTATTCGTTGACATTACAAAAGTGGTAACGAGTGTTCGTTGACATCACAAAACTAACTTTTATCCATCTTTTTCTAAAATCCTCTTTACTTTGAACTGATTCTTGAAATAGATTATGATTTGTATTCTATGATTTTATTGGTGCGTTTTAAGATGTAAGTGTTTCCATGAGTGTGATTGGTTTATAAATATTGTATTTGATATTTTAGTAGACACGACATATTTACCATTGAAAATCAGATAACGAGTTTTTATTGCCAACGTGTTCGCGGAATACATGACTAATCTCAGTGCGTCCTGGGTAAAACGATAAACTACATCCAGCAGCAAGGCCTCTGATCGGGAGGTTTTGAGGAGCGTGGAACCACCTCTTAATTGCTGGTGTTCCCAGGTCCACTTTGACCCCGGGGTCGTAGAACCTGTTAGGGTCCCTGCTATGGGCAAATAGTTAATCCCCAAACTGGAGTCAAAACACTATGAAAGTGTAAAAATAGATTTTAATATCAGCAATAGATGTTTTGTAAAGAAAAACAATATTATCAGCAATGGATTATTTGAAGAAAAAATATTATTACCAACAATACATTTTACCAGTAATATATTTTTGAAAAAAATATTAGCAGCTATACATTTTTGAAAAAATACCAGTAGTAAAAATTTTGTCGGCATTAAATAACCCATTGAGGTTGATATGCTGTAAAATAAAATAAACCAAACCAATCTAAACCAAAGAATACATATTCTATTCATACAAATCTATCCTAAAATGTTGTCGGCATTAAATAACCCATTGAGGTTGATAAGCCGTAAAACAAAATAAACCAAATGAAACCAAACTAAACTCAGTGAGACAACAAGGAAATGTATTAAAAATTCCCAACATCAAGCTGAGCCTGTTTCTACATGGTAGAAAGTACCTGACCCCATCTGCAGGGCTTTCGGAGCTGGGGTTGTATAATTCTCACTTTCTAGCCTTGACAGAGTTCAAAATCATTTTCACAGCCTTGTGGGTGATGAATTATTTTCCATCCTCCAACACCTTACCCACACAGGCAACGTCGTAAGACTATCGCTATTTTCGTGGCAAATGTTCTGATGAGCTACATTTCTTACTTCCACCATTTCGAACCTTTACAGCTGGCAACCGCCATGTCATGTACACAGCGTTGAACCATCTTCATTCCCTTCGTATTCCATTGGTAAGAAGAAGGTTTTATTCGGCCACCTTCTTTTCAAGATCCACTGCTTTGGGGAGCAGACTCCCGAGAGGATGTTTGCCTGTCCACTACAATCTCTTTCTTTGATTGCGATGAAGTCACGTGTTATTCCAGAGTGAGACAAAAGTGGTCAGTCAGTTAGCTTCCAGGTGTCAAACCGAGCAGTTGCTTTTTTGCACGGGCGATGCAAGCACCTCGCTCGGGCGTAGGCTAAATCTGTTTCCCCCGACCAGCTGCCACGTGGTGCAGCTTACAAGCTCATTACGCCATTTTCATATGGAAATATATCTTCACCAGGTATAGAAAATATCTCCGGCTCTCAGTCCTCAATTTTGGAAAAATCCAGGACTCACCGTTTTACTGTTTGCGGAATCCTATATATGGATTCCCAGAAACACAGAAGAATCTCCGGCAACTCCAGGGTATTATTACACGTAAGAATCTTTTCACAATGCTTGTTGTTGCATATATGTGTTATATTTTCTCTGTGTCGGAGAAATGTAAATATGTATATGTAATTTTGTGTATGACTTAGGGGTATAAAACTCTCTGAGAACCAGGCATATTTGTCATCCTTTTTCCTTCCAGCCATTCCATTCCGTCCGTGAAATTAGGTGTTATTATATCATGGATATAATATTGGTCATAATGGTGGAAATAGAAACTGGGAGAATTTCTTCCCGAGCACACACCGTTATCAACCCAACATGACATGATATTATTAACCTCCGTTATGTGGTGACACACATCGAAACGACGATATTATTTACACCCATTGATTTAAAAATGCATTTCTAATGATTTTACTGAAATACAATGAAAATCAGGAAAAAAAGGATTGTTAGTGGCCAGGAATTAATACAAGCATTACTGATTGAATAAGCCTGTACATAGATGCATTGCTAATCATTCTTTATAAAAAGCATTGAAAACCAGGAAGAAAGGGATTGTCATTGGTCAGAAATTCATTTTTACAAGCATTACTGATACTGATAGCATACGTACTATTGTAATAATGCATTGCTAATAATTTTACTTTTGAAAACAATGAAAATCAGGAAGAAAGGGATTGTCAGTGGTCAGGAATAAATGCAAGTATTACTGATGGAAAAGGTCTATTATGTATTTAAATAAAGAAATGTTTTTATCTTATATAACAATCGGTGATAGGTTTATTTTACTTACTTTTCGAAACAAAATATTCAATATTATTAATCAATTTTCCAACTGATCAGCCCCCCCCTTTTTTTATCAAAACAAAAAAGTGTACTTTAGTGTTTTAATTAATTTTAAAATATGTCTGGCATATCATTAAATTTTTATAACTGTTTTCTCCCTACGTATTTTTTTTACAATAAAGGTCGCGCTTAAAAAAAAAAAACAAAAAACAAAAACACCCCACGTGTTTCTGTTTTCGTGACATTCGCAATCTGGTTTTCCTAAACTTTCTCCAAAGTTAAGGGTTAAAGTGTATTTTTTCTGTAGTTCCTGCGTAGTAGAAAAATTCTCGATTATTAAATGACAAACACTGAAAATAAATAAGGTGGGCATTAAAAAAAAACAAAAAAAACAACAAACAAAAAGCAAACATAACAAACGAAAAAAACTATCAGGAATAATTTGATTTGGTCACGTGGTGTGATTAACTTTTAAAAATAAATAAATCAGGACATCCCACTAAAAAAAATAAAAATAAATAAAAATAAAAATAAAATAAATAAATTTACTACTTTCATGTTTTGTTTGTGTCCTAATTTTCGGTGTAATAATTATTCACAGAAAACTAAAAGTCGCAATTTCTTCATTGTAAATAAATTGAGAAGAAAGATTCAAATTAATAAACTAAAGTTTTAGAGAGTATGTGTTTTTTTTTAAATTTAATGAATTTAAATAATTATTTAATTAATTTATTTAGAGTATGTGTATAATTTATTTTTTTATGTATGTACTTTTAATTTAACTAATTTAGTGTATGCACTTTTAATTAATTTAATTTAGTGTATGTGCTTTTAATTAATTTATTTATTTAGTGTTGTGTTTTTTTTTTTTTTAAATTTAATTAATTTACTATTATTTTTGGTGTTTTGAATTTTTTTTATTAGATTTCGACGTATATTTTACGATTTTTTCAAATATATATTTTATTATTAATTAATATAAGATTTTTTTTATTAGACTTCATCCGTATTTCAGTTTTTTTTTTGTCTCTGTAGTTTTTTTTATATCCCCCCCCCCCAAAAAAAAGAAAGAAACAACCTGTTTAGTTTACTCATGTAAAAAAATTCATTTTTTCTTGTTTTTTAAGTCAATGGGTGCTAGGAACTTTTGCACACACACCTAGCAAAAAGACAAATTAATTTTTGCATGGAACATTTTTTACATAGGTATATCAAATCTTACAAAAACAAAAACAAAAAAAAACGAAAAAACTAAAAAACAAAACCTCAAACGAATCTTTTATTTTCCTCACTAGAGGTGGGGGGGGGGAGCAATTAGTCCACGCACAAAAAATAAATTTTTAGCGAACCGACTGGAAGTCTTTCGACCAAAACGAAAAAGCTTCACTCGAAGTTCATGCTTCGAAAAGTTTTCAATTCCGTAAAAATTTATTTACATTATTTTTCTTTCTCCAACTTTTTTTTTTCAGAAGCTTCATGCATTTTTAAAAATTATTTTTTTTTTTACCTACTATGAACAAATTTAATTTATTTATTCCAGTTCCATAGACTTATTTTCTTTCCCACAGACGTTTTGACATCTCGAGTAATAATACAAAAAAAGTCTTATGGTTGCGATCTAAACAATATTGGGAGCCAAGCTAAATTGACCCAATGCCTGTTCTTTTTCAAACTTGGTATTTGAATTTAAAAACTGGTAATAAGAAAAACTAAAAAAGAATCCCAATTGAATTATATGCGCCTTAAGGCCCTTAAATTAACATTTAAATTTTAAAAATTTGTTTCCATCCCGCTTTGAACGTTGCAGTTCAAAAGTAAAGATGATTTCTTGCCGATTTCCTCTTGTTTATCGCAACAGAATTGTCAAACTCAAAAAATATAACGAACACTTTTTAGGGGCACCTGACCTGAACCCACGGATTTATCCTAGTTAGCCAAAATAATACAGCCTCCCTGAATATTTAAAGGGAGACTTGCAACGTTTTAACGTGGTCCCCATTTGACTATTACTGATTTAAGAAAAATAAATGCAGAATAAATTTATCAAATTAAATCAAAATAAGTAATTTTAATTTAAAAATGTAAAACTTATTATTTAATTAGAAAATTAAAAAAAAAAAGATAATGGATTATATTAGTGAATTATCACAAAAAAATAATTATCAATCAAAGATAAAAATTGAAGCATTGATTATTAATAAATTTATTAAATTTTTAAAGTTAATTATTATTAAAATAATTAATAAATTTATAATTATTAAAATTGTGGAGAACTGAATTCGAAATCATGAAAATGTTGTCTTTAGAGAGTGGCCGGTGGCCAGTGTAAGTAAATGCTTTTTCGTTTTAGTAAACAGTGCTGCCATGTGGTTGTACCGGAAGTGTGTATCAAGCCTCTATGGCTGCCACTTCCTGTTAAGTTGTGGTGCCAATGCTTCTATCAACCTCCTTCTTACAGCATCGACGATTCACCTTCCTTCATCAATCCGTATTGATCAGCTGATAAGTCTACCTGACTTTTTAATTTACCTAGGGTGGCCCATCCGACCCCCGTAAAAAAAAATATCCTCATTTTCCAAGTGGACCCATCGTAACTTGTCAGTTAAAGAAGAAAGACTAAACCAACTGAGAGGGTGTGAGAAAAGTGAGGAAGATAGATATAGAGTGTTTGAGGGAGGGGGGGTTGGTAAATCTCTCTACGAAACAAGACTGAGATGCTAATGGAGGAGCTGAAGAGACGCGACTCCGAGACGGAGGAAGAATACAAAAACAGAATCGCTGAATATCGAAGGTAAATCATCACTACTAAAGCAGTTGTTTTCCTCGTAGCTGTGAGAACACAGGAACCATATACATACATATACATCTATATATATATATATATGTGTGTATATATATATATATATATATAATTCTCTTTCCCCTCCCTCACCGACTGAAATCTACATGAGAGATCCTAAGGTCAATCAATTTCCAATCGGTTTCTTCTTCCCCCTTCATCAATTAATTTAAAATAGGTGTTTATTAATAATACACACTTTTCGCTTTTATATTACTCTTGAAAGGTAGGGTCGTGTAATGAACGTTTCGGTTTATCATTATATTCTTAATTACAAAATTCGATTTAAATCATCTTTTTCCTTTCCTTTTTAGTTCGGGAGAGGGGGGGGGGCTAATTCTGAGGATGATGTGAAAAGAATCCTAGAATTTCCCCTAAGAAAGCTTTACTTATATTCAAATCTTCTAAGCATCAAGAGCAATAATAAAAAAAAAAAATCTATATTTGGTTTGGCGCGATAACGTGACCACCTTGGCGGGGGTTGAATAAACATTTAAAAGATCATATAAAATTTCTTTCTAGCCTCCAAAGAACAAACCAATCTTAATTTAATTTTCACAATATACATTAATTTTAATCTAATTATTTAAAAGTTAAAAAAAAAAAACAACAACCCTTTCTTGAAATCTCAAAACGACTGTTTGTGCTGCTATGAGCTTTCGCAATGTGAGGCAGGGTAAAAAATGTCGATCGTTAAAAATCAACCTGACATTAAGGGATTTGTTTTCGGAATAAAAATAATTTATCTCTGTTTTGTTAACCATTAAAATAGTCGAACAAAGTAGAGAAAATAATAAATTAGATGGGGTTTTTTTTTTGGAGGGGGGGAAATCGTTTTTATTTTTATTTTGTTTTTCGTTGTAAATTAAAAAAAAAACATGTCACAAAGAACAAAAAAATGAAATGAATAAATCAAATCTATCACTTTTAAAAATGGATACTGATTTTTTTTTATTTAAAATAATAATGTTTATAAGAAATTTAATTTTTTTTAAATTAAAAAAAAATAAAAAGCTAATAAAAATGCCTTATTTTCGCCGTTGAATGAACAAAAAATATATTTTTATTCAAAATAAAATAATGGCTTCTCCCTTTTTTTTCCCCGCACTTTATTCAACCCGAATTATTTTCCCCTATAAAGCATTTCAATTTCTGGATGTTGGTTAAAAAAAAAAAAAAAAAAAAAAAAAACTCCTAGTAATTTAACTACAAACAAGGTGTCCTCTTTAACTAACACGTTTTTTTAATTTTAATAAAAATAATATCAAAATTTTTAAAATCTATTTTTATTTGCTTACCTGTCATATACAGTGACAATATCTTTTTTTCACTGTATGACCCATAAATAAAATAATAAGCATGTATTATTCGTTTAATGCTTTTAGTTTTATTTATATGAAATTCATTTTTATTTTAAGAATTTAATAAATTATCCACAAAAATTGTTTTAAATTCTTTTTTTTAAATTGAAAGACATCAGTCCTTAATTTTGAAATCAGCAATTGATTAAAAAAATACAATTATACTTTTATTTTAGATGCTTTTTTGCATAAATTTTATTATTCCCGACAAAGGATCATTTAAAATCTTTATTCTAAAAAAGCAGTTTCTCTGTCTAAAATACTCATTAAGAACAAAGTGTTGTATCTGTTTTAGTTTTGTAAACTGCATCACAAAACGTTCTTATGCAGCTAATATATAGTGTGGCACAAGATCACAGTCGTGGAGCATCCAATAACTACCATACTTACTTTTATGATATGCTAGACAAGCTCATAACCAAAGTACTAATAAAGATTGGCTTTGTCTAGTACAAGGTCAGCATTCTGTGGCACCCAGTGAGGCTCATACAGTAGAAATGGTTTATCATACTTACTATCTCTTTAACCATTACTACACCCTGAGAAACTAGGTATTAAGCTTAGCTTAGTCTGATGTAAGGCTACAAGTGTGGGGAACCCAGTCAAGTAAGGGTTTGCTTACTATAGAGGGGCACCTACAATGCAACCATTATAGTATTAAGCAAATAAAATTCTAAGGGTTTTTAAAATACACGATTACTGAGCTATTCAAAAACCACATAGATAAAAATAAAATAATGGCTTCTCCCTTTTTTTTCCCCCCTCCCTTTATTCAACCCGAATTATTTTCTGTTTAGTTAAAACTCAATGATAACAAATGTCAAAATTGTACAATGTCAAGTTTGTAAAAAAGCTTAATTTTTAATAAAATAGGTATTAATTTTTTTCTGCTACCTGTAGTATAATGGTTATCAACATAAGATTTGTGAGCTCAGTTTAAATTTCAGGTTAGTCTGTTCTATTCCCTTTTGCACTAACGCCCTTAGGAATGGTATGAATCCATCTGTTTATTTTCACCATACCAGCTTTGTGTTAAATAGTTAGTTAGAAGGAGCTTTGTAGTCTTGTGTACCAACCGGTCAAAGAGAAGGAAAACTTTGAAACCCTGCAGAAGGCTCTGTGAAACGACTTGAGTATTTCTACCAAAAAAATCACAGGTAATAAAGAAACGGAATCTATAGAGAGCCATGATTGCCTAAATCTATGTCATTAAAAAAATATTTTTTTAAACAAAATGATTTGCAAAATGATTTTTGCATTTCATCTCCTTATGTACAAAATTTGGTCAACATGTCTTAAATAAAAAAAAAAAACGTTTCTTCTACTCGCGTTGAATAAAAGAATTATGGAGATATGAATAGAAAACTGGCAATTGTAGCATAAAAAATAAGAATTAATAACCAAAACTTTTGAAGGACCAACTCTAGACCATATCTATGATCATAAAACAGTCCAATGACTACAGCACACCTAGTGAATGACAAATTTGAAATTGTTACTTCTGCTGGAGCAGAAATACACTAAGAATTTTAATGTTGGATATGAATTTTTATAATTGATTATTCTTGTAGACGCCTTAAAGAATGCAAGGTTGCAACCCTAAATTAGATGCTGTCGTGGTTTCAGCAGCAAACAAATGATTTGTAGAGAGTTCCAAGATTAAATGTCTCTCTCTCTCTCCTCATATTTGGCTTGTGTCTGGGAGGGGAGCGAATTCGACTAGGTTGGTTGATTTTATGACATGTCAACCATTGGGTTATTTAATGTCGAATTTTGTATGGCGCACACTGCGACTTGAACTCTCTATTCATGGTCAACCAGACTAACCTGACAACTAAGCCCGATAAAGTAAAATTGGTAGCTGATCTTGAAAATGACTTCCAATCAGTTGCTAAGTGGGGCAAGAAATGCCTTGTAAATTTGAATGCCTCCAAAACGAAAACTGCTATCTTTTAGTCATCGTAGAGAGCCATTTTTGTCTTCCACCAGCATGGCTGATGCTAACCTCCAGAAGAATAATCATAATGATTTTATTGAATCAATTGCTAAGTCTACTGCTAGTAAAGCTGATTCACTGTGTCATGTCAGCTTGCTAGTATCTATTAGGTTGGTGCAAAAAATAATGTCGTTTTCTCACATATGTTACTATATGAGAAAACGACATTATTTTTGCACAAACCTAATATCTATCTTGCATATTTATAAATCTACCGACATTAGCTGTTTTCAATGACGGTTCATTTATAAATCTACCCTTTATCAATGTAGTTAATATTGCTGCCATATCTGGTCTTGTGTTCCAGCTATGTATCTCCTGATTCTTGAAAAAAATCCAAAGAATGGTATCTGTTCTTATCAGTTCTGACCCACCATCTTGACTTCAGTTACTTTCCCATCATTATAACTTGGCTTTGCTCTGTCTTTTCTAAAAAATATTTTCATGGCAATTGTTCCAATGAACTAGAATGGTAACTCGGTCACATCGTTTTACTGTTGAAATAGCCTGAGGAATTATCTTCTGATTTCTTGTTTCCCTGCTAGCTGCGATCATCAAAAATTTAAATGCAACGTCAATTGCCATCTTTTGTCTTTCTGATGTGTTCTTCTATTGTCTTTCCTCCTCACTAAGTCGTCTCATTTTCTTTTGCTTTCAGTAACTCCCTCATGTCTTAGTGACATTAACACCTTGCTTCGGGTGAAATGATTAAAATTAAAATTCAGGTGCACATCTAATGATTGAGATTTTCTGATTATTGTTTCCCGGCTATCAAAACTTTAAATGCAATGTCAGTCGCCATCTTCTGTCTTCTTGAATCCTGTTCTTTCTGATCATTTCTTGTTCTCTATCACTCCCAGTAACCACTTGGATCCTAGTGACATTATTAGTGGCCTTGCTTAGGGTGAAATGTTTAAAAAATAGAAAAAAAATTATCCTCTATATTTGCTCTTTGAATAATAAAACCTTAGCAAACAGCAAAGTTTATTTAAACCTCCTTCTGATTTCTTATTTCCCTGCTACTTACAATCTTAAAAAATTTAAATACAACATTAATCAACATCTTCTGTTTTCCTGAATCCTGTTCCTTTATTGTCCTTTTCCCCCCATCTCTCCTCGCAAAAGTCTTCTCTTTCACTTCCCTATAAACCTCTGCATCCTAGTGGCATTATCACCTTGTTTGGGATGAAATGATTAAAAAAAATAAGAGTATAGATGAACAGATTGTAAATTGAATGAGGAGTCACAAGAAATAAGGGTCCTGTTTTACATTATATGTACACTGGAAATCGACTAATTCATTCACTTTTATAAATGTAAGTCAGCATATAATGATATTAAAATTATTATTGCCACCATATCTAGTCGTGTGTTCCAGCTATATATCTCATGATTCTTGAAAAAATCCAAAGAATGAAATCTGTTCTTATCAGTTCTGACCCAACATCTTGAGTTACTCTGCCTTTTCTATAAATATTTTCATATCAATTGTTCTAATTAACCAGATGGCGACTCGATCATGTCGTTTTACTGTTAAGATAGCTAGGTGCAACTGTAAGTTTTATACTAATAGTTTCTTTTGTCTGATTTCTTGTTTCCCTGCTACCTACAATTGTCAAAACTTTAAATGCAACATCAGTCACCATTTTTTTGTCTTCCCGATGTGTTCTTTTTCTAATGAGATCTCCTCCTTGGTGTCTCAACCATGTGAATTGGGTCTCATCATTTTCGAAATAGCTAAATGTAGCCATAAGTTCTATTCTAACAGTTTCTTTTATTTCACTTTGGAAATTTCTTCCAGTTTCTGGCTTCTTTGCCGTTTACAATATTCAAAAATTGAAATGCAACCTCAATCACCATCTAAAGTCTTCTCATTCTCTTTCACTCCCAGTAACTCCTTGTGCCTTAGTGATGTTATTCCCTTGCTTGGGGTGAATTGATTAAAAAAAAAAATTCAGGTGCACATCTAATGACTGAAATTTTCTGATGCAAGTTGATATTTTCACAATAGAATTGATATTTTATTTGTCAACATGAGTGACCTCATACATCTTCGCAGGAGTATCGCTTTGCTTGGGGTGGAACAATGAAATAAAAATAAAACATTTAACCAATATTAGGGATTCATGCCTTTCCTAAGGACATTAGTGCAAAATGAATGCAATCTGTGCCCCACTTCTGATTCCATTAGCCATATTATTTATGGTTTTGAACACTTGTACATCTCTCATTTTCATACAGATGTGAGTATATTTTCCCTCCAAATCCTTACAAGTGTACCTTATACAGTTTGTCAACAACTTTGGCTGTCCAATGGAGTTGGGCAAACTGCCAATATCTTTTTAGCTGATATCGGGTATCTGAATGGTCATCTTGGTATACAGGTTGGCAACTCTTGTCCAGAGTAATATGATCCCTATTTTTCAATGCAGATTTCCAAACCAAAGATCAGTAAGCATCAACAATTGTCTTGGTTTCTGGTTTCCTCTCTGGTGACATGTTTTCAAAATGAAAGTGTGATATTGGTGTCTAGAGACTATCACTCTTCTCTTGGCTTTCTGCAGAGAAATAATTATTAAACAATTTCTCTTGGAAATAAAGTATGAAAAAATTGCATCCCTGAAGAAGCCATTATGTCATAATTCAAAATGTTATAGCTTGCAGTGGACTGCTTTCCAAAAAGTATAAATCTAGGTTCTTAGTAATGTGACTTTTTCTTAATATTCAACAAAAAAAAGTATTAATTTTCTTTTTACTTTTTTTAAGCGATATCATATAGTGAAGTTTTAGAAATTCTCTTGCTAAATTTCAAGCAAGTTATTTTATTTGTAAAATTGTATAAAGAATTCTATTTTGGGGAATTCAAATTTAAAATAGAAATATTTTAGAAATTCATTAACGTCGCTTAAAATCTTTCACCCGAAGAAACCAGCATGTTATTTCAAGACTCTTTTAGAATGGAATCAGAATAGTTTTGCAGGCTCTGGGTCATTGTTACTGAAGGGACAAAATAAATTTTGTTTATTTAAAAGAAAAATGTCCTTGATGTAAAAATAAAAATGCTTGTCACCCAAAACAATTGAAGCTTTGGCCAAAAGTGCAAATGCCGAGCCATGTCAAATCTATGGCATGGGAAAATAGAGCAGATCTTTTTAGAGATTAGGATTTTGAAAGGCATTTGCTCTTCATTTCATTATTACTGTATGGTTTCATGCCTACCTAGATTACCTTTCCCATAAAAACAATAACGGTATTAGTAATTTTGCTCTGTCTATATTTCTGAGATGAGGTATTATGTACACTATTTACATTATTTGGACTATTGTCCTTGTCACCATATTTATTACAACGTTTCAGCCGTTGTATGCTCCAGCATTCTTCAGGGGGTTGGTATGTCGAACTGAACCCTTTATTTCGCTCACTGGAGTAGACTGTTCTATTTCCTTGTGCCATGTTTAATGGATGTCAGTTATCAGTTATCTCCCGTTAATTCCCCTCTGAAAGTTCTCCACTACCTTAACCGGGTATTGAACTCACACTCTTTGGGTCCTGTCACTGGATCTAATGAATGCCTCTATCCACAGTGCCATGTGTCCTTGAGTCTAACCCAGTGAGCAAAATAAAGGGTTCAGTTCAACATTCAAACCACCTGAAGAAGGTCGGAGCATACAACGGCCGAAACATTGTAATAAATATGATGACAAGATGAGGACAATAGTCCGAATAATGTAAATAGTGTAATTTTGCTCTTTTCTTGTTTATACTTTTTGCATGGTTAATTATGGATTTTTATCTATACAATTAACTATTGCTGCATGTAAGCAAGAACTTCACTTTTTTTAAAAATTATTAAGTAAAAATATTTAAAAAAAAAATAGTGTTTTAGCAGCCACTGATCTCTCCTACTTACTAACATGATATTTACTTAGAAGTAATGCCTCCTATTACCAAAATTGTTTTATAAATTTTAGAAGATTGTAGGGAAAATAATATAAATTTTAATATATCATGAACAATATCAAGGAAAACCCTACACACAAGCTGCCAGTGACCCACTGGCTGACCACTGATGGCAATGCCAGTGGTCCTCTGGTAGCAGCCACCTGCAGGCTTTTAGCAGTCTGCTAGTGGTAACATTGCCAAAATGAACACACTGGCCACCAGCGGTAAATTCTAGTGCCATGCTACCCAGTGGCATATTGCTGGCTTGTGTGTAGGGAACCGTGGAGCAAAACTATCAAAAGAACATTCACTTTCCATAGACAGTGGTAACATTGCCGAGTCGAACATGCCAGCAGCCTGACAGCAGGCTACCAGCAGTAAACGCTAGTGCCATGCCACCCAGTGGCAGGTTGGTGGTTTGCGTGTATGGAATCGTGGAGCAAAACCATCAAAGGAACATTCACATAGACATGTAATAAGACTACCCAAAGAAACATCAATCAGAAAAAAATTTGCAACTATGCTTCAAGCCAGGAAATGAGGCGATGTCCAGAAACGTCATGGCTGAAATCAACAGAAGAAAATATAAAATATTCTACTTGACATTACAAATTTAACATTTCTCCTTCAACTGGAGAACTTCGAACAAGTGAAGTTGAAGTCAACACAAGAGATGACACCTACTGGCAGATTGGTGGCTTGTGTGTAGGGAACTATTAAGGAATTTAAATAAAAGATTATATGAATACAAAAGGGATCGGTTATAAAACAACATACTAAATGTGTTAGTTGCTCACCGTAATGAGTCTGACCATAATTTTGATTTTAAAAATGGTACTCTAATTAAAAGAGAAAGCAATTTACTAAGATCTTTAGAAAGTGCTTTAATCGCTAGATCATCAACAATAAATTTGCATTCAGGTTCACCATTCTTGGCAGATCTCCTATTAACACAATGTAGGATATTTAATAACAAAATTGATAAACAAAAAAAGAAGCTGAATTGGCTAATCGTGGAGCAAAACCATCAAAGGAACATTCACATAGACATGTAATAAGACTACCCAAAAACAGGCATAAAAAATATTAAATTCAATACCCCCTTCTTATCAACGTAAACATCAATTTAGTCCAGTGAAATCCTAAAAGTGGTAGATGTGTGTATAATATATATATATATATATATATATATATATATGTTTATATATATATGTATATATATATATAATTTAAGTTTCTCTGGAAAGAAAGATAGTAAATTTTAGAAGTCATTCTAATATGAAAGGAACAGCCAACATTAAATAAAATATCTTTCTTCATAGGAGATTGTGTTTTGAAGATTAAAATAGAATGCATGTATGAATTCAGTTTGGTTGCAAATGAAGTCACCATGGACTTAATTTCTAATTCCAGCAATCTATAGTTGTGGGAATTTGTCAAACACATTTTGCCAAACCTACTGATAGGGACCACCAAAAGTATTGAAATGTATAAAAATAAACTTTGGAACACTAACATTTTTAATCCTGATGTGAAACACATCAGTCAGAAGTCGAAAAGATAATTTAAACACTAAATAGACAGACCTTGTTCGTGTGATTTATTAAAACTTGTGTGTATATATATATATATATATATATATATATACATACACACACACATTTTTTGCATGACTCAATCGTCAGATACTGATTGAAAACTTTATTATACATCAGTCATAAAGATTAACACCAGCACTCTGTTTGAAATATTTTATTATATATATATATATATATATATATATATATATATATATATATCTATACTGCAATGTCTTTTATAATACATGCATACATGTCGTTTCAGTAGGATAAGAGATATTGCGGTTTAGAATGTCATCATAACAATAACCTGAACAAAAAAATTTAAACTCTTCCTCTGGCTAGATTGATTTTGGTTGATATGTATTGAATAGTAAAAGATCTTGTGTATTGATCAATCAAAGACCTTTTACCAAATGGTTGGGTTCAAAAGGTGATCCCTTGGACCGTTCTTTATAACTATATTCCAAAGTCTGTATAATTCAATGATTTTCACCACTTGTGTTCCATTCGTATTTTTCCCAACAGTATCATGGAAGCAGGTTCTGGTTGGTCTGTTCTCACTCAGTAGAAATGGTCCCATTGACTAATCCAAAGTCGATAGTCCAAGAGGACCTCTCTTTGTATTGCCTACAAGAATAAAGCCTATTCCATTTATTTGCCTCTTCTCCTTCAAGAACGAACATTGCCTTCTTTTTATCTGCACTTGTGATGACTAATCAATCGATGCCTGAAAAGAAGTTTTTCCCCATCTGGTTTCTTGTCCAGCTACGAGTGAAGACAACATCCCAATGCTTGTCAATTGTTGTGATTTGTAGATAAAGGCTGTTGCAATTGCTTCCTACTCTCTGCTATAAATTTGTGTTTTTCTGCAAAGGTGAGTTGCTTTGCCAGGAGACTTTTACAGACACGCTTAGGGGCATGTCATATACTTTATCTGATCATTTTTTTTTTTTTATGTATTTTTTTTTCTTTGCTACTCTTCAGGAAATGGTAATTCTTGATTCCAGCCAATGGTCTGCTCTTCAAAGCTTTTGACTTGTAATGGAATTTGCCGAATAATCTTCACCGTAGTCTGCTATTTCAACTTTGCTTCTCTGCTAAATCTTTTTTTTTTTCTTTACCATTTTTCATTTATTTCTTTGCAGTTGGCTTGAACCTTCTATTACTGTGCCATGTGCAGCTGCACAGACAAAAAAAGTTTTTCTTTGCGATTGATTTTTCTTCTTTTTTTTTTTTTTTTTTTTTTTTTAACCATCATTTTTCTTATGACAGGACAAAAAAAATTCCTGCTACTTACTAGAAAAATATTGTGGAGCATGATCTGTTGATGCATAGAAGTAAGAATATGTTCTCCTATCTCTAAGTTCAGAAGAGATGGTCAGAAAACAATCTTGTTTGCAGTTAAATTTGAGATAATGGTCATTACTATGCAACTTGTTTGTTTTATGGCATATCAACACCTCAATGGGTTATTTAATGACAACAAGATTTTTTTTGCTGCTAATATTTTTTCTTCAAAAATCCATCAATAAAAAGTCACTTTTACAGGTGGAAGATGAATATTACCGATCATCCAATACAAGGCCCAATAGCCACTCAAAGTAGAGGCTTAGGGAATGAGGCTGTTGTAAGTGCGTACAAGGGGAGAATAAGTGGTACGATATATAGGATAGATAACAGTTGATCCTAGAATTGAAAAGATTGTAGTGATCGGTTTAGTTTGTTTTATGGCATATCAACCTTAATGGGTTATTTAATGCCGACAAGATTTTTATTGCTGCTAATATTTTTTTCCTTCAAAAATGTATTGATATTTTGATTTATTTTTTTTTTTTATCAAAAATATATTGTTGATAAACTAAAACAAATGAAGACATTTATTTTACCTTGTACAAGTAGTTACATGCAATGTAACAGTTATTAGCAAATAAAGTTCAAATTTCTGTGGCATTCACTTTCACACAATTGGAAATGATTGAATCTATCTCTTCTTCCCTTCAGCTATGGGTTAAATAGAATTCTTGAACTCTCTAGCCATGGTTTACAGCTAGTTTAGGAGAATAACAATTCTGAATTACAAAGTCAACGAGTAACTACTCCACTATCTTTTGGCAAGGCATGAATCTATTTCTTCTCTCCAGCTATGGGTTAAATAGCAAGGCATACCAAACTTTCTAGCCATGGTTTACAGCCAGTTTAGGAGAATAACAACTCTGATTTGTTTTGTTTTATGGCATATCAACCTTAATGGCTTATTTAATGCCGACAAGATTTTTATTGCTGGTAATATTTTTTTCCTTCAAAAATGTATTGCTGGTAATGTTTTTATTTATTTTTTTTTTATCAAAAATGTATTGCTTGTAATAATTTTTTCCTTTAAAATTCATTGCTTGTAATAATTTTTTACAAAAATGTATTGCTGGTATTAAAACCTATTTTTATACTTTCATAGTGTTTTGACCCCTTGAGGGGGGGGGGTGTAACTTTTTACCTATAGCTGGGACCCTAACAGGTGCTATCAGCCCGGTCAGGGTGGCCGTGGTAACAACAGCAATTAAGTGGTTCCATGCTCCTCAAAACCTTTTGATCAGAAGCCTTTCCTGTCGGATAGAGTTTATTGTCTTACCCAGGATGTGGATGTAGTTTATCGTCATACTCAAAATTGGTATGCAACTTGTATGACTATAAATATTTTCATGTTTATTGTTCTAATGAGATTTCCTTTTTGGTACCTTGACTTTATGAATTTATGTGCAGTACTAGATTGGCAATTAGGTCTCATCAGTTGAAATTGCTCAATGTAACTATAAGTTCTATACTAACAGTGTATTTTCTTGTACTTCTCACTTGTAGAATTCTCTTGAAGTTTTATTGTCCTCTCTCAATATTTCTTCTCAAATTCTTTCAAACTCAATAATCCCTTTATCTTAGTGGCTTTATCACCTTGTTTGAGATGGAATGATTTCACAAAATATCTACTGATGTGTGATGAATTTCTATTCTGGTTAGAATGATTCAGTCAAAATGACACACAAGAAATTCAAAAATTTCGTTTTCCTGAATTTTTTTTTTTTTTTTTCTACTTCATTGCCTTGAATACAATCCAATAGTCTATGGGAAATGTTATTCATTGAAACACATTGACAGTTATGATTACAGGATTTTTGAATACATTGGAATCAAATTCTAACTTTGAATATTTTAACTGAAATTAATTTTAATTTACTTCAAAGTTTGCTTGAAGTGAGTGTAGAATGTAGTTAATGTGACTAAAGAGGTTGTGTTTTTATCACTATATTTGTTTGTGTGTGTGTATATCAGTAAAACTTTTAACATTTAAACATTTTTTATGGTTTTGATCATTTTTCTCATTTCCAGGGAGAATTTGAACATAAATATATATATTCTGGGTGTCTTCTACTTTCATAAGCTATTATTAAGGAAACTTTGTGTGTGTTGATAAGATTTTATCTATTCTTCTGTGTTCTGTATCCCTGCAAAATGTGGGCAATCGTGGCTCTCCATTATTTCCTGTCCTTTGTAGTTCTTAGTAAGTCTTGTCTTTTTGTTACCTTTCCCAATCCCTCCCTGTCTGTCAACTATTTGCACAAGCTTGTGAGGTATGTTATGTACTGCTTTCCTCTGTCCAGCTTGCCTTCAGTGTCCTGTGAGTCTCAATTTCTCTAAGCCATCTTTTCTCTAATGGCCTTGAAATTTCAGCTTTCTCTTTAGATACTAAGTATAAGTGCCCCTTTTGTTTCAATTTTGTCTAAAATTTTATTGTTGCTCACATGTTCAGTTAATGGTATTCTCGGCCTTCTTCTGGAGAACCACATTTCTGTCACCTCACGTCTCTTCTTCAGCTGTGATGAGATTGTCCGGCATTTATATGGTCCTCTCATATGGCATTCACTGCCATATAAGAGGGTGAAGATTACATAACAATTAAAAATTCTTTTCTTTGTTTCTATCAATTTTTCTTTCTAAATATTTTGCTTAGCTTTTTGAAAGCATCTTTTGCTATCCCAATGTATCTTTAGATGTCAGACATTTAAAGTTTTGTATTGCTTGATTTTGGAATCACCAATTTGTAATTCGCATGTTGGGCTGTTTCTTTAGCTGATAACCATACATTATATCTTTTAAAACTGATGTTTAGTCCTTTCTTCATTCTTTCCAATACAGGAGTTCCTGTTAAGATTGTGGCCAACAATAATGAATTTCTAACTCTCTCAGGATTGCTCCACTGTCACAGTTAAATAAGTCTGGTGAGAAGACACATCCTTGTCTTATGCCTTTTTCTATTTTTGTGTATATACTGAACTCTTTTTCTATCCATATGCAGATGTTTTGCTCCCAATATAAGTTCTGGATTATTCTAATATCCTTGAATAAATCAAGCTTAGCGGTTCAGATAGTTCCTTGTGACGTACTTTGTGAAACGCTTTTGTATAACCTATAATACATAGGTAAATATCCTTTTGCATTTGTATAGATCTTTCTGATATCATTCTGGGTATAAATATCTTTTGTGACCGTTAATGATTAAGTCTAACTTAAGACTTTAAAGTTAAGATAAAACAATATTTAATTACAACTGCAAATAATTACTTAACAAGAACAAAGAAGTAAAAGTCGAACAAAGATAATTAACCATTTCTTGTTAGTAGCACAGCTTGTCTTAACGTTCGGTAAATCCTCAAACAAAACCCAAATTATCAATGCACAATAATTCACACTAATTCAACAGAATAGTTCCACTCAATAGTCACTAAATAATCATTTCAGTCAGTAGCCTGACACTGCTATTTATACACATGGCAGAAAACATATATTCATAAGTCCAGAATGTCACGCTCGAACCTCAGTGTTGTTAGTTACTCATTTTCTTCCTATATGGTAATATCGCATTTTTTGTCTATGCATCTTTAATGAACCCACACTGTTTTTGTTCTATTTCTGGTTTAATTCTTCTGCACAATCTATTCATCAGAATTTGCACGATGAGTTTTGTTATGTAGCTCATTAGGCTCATTCTCTGATGGAGTTTGCATTCGTTTGTGTCTGGCTTCTAAGCCATTGATATGAAAATGGATCTACTTCGATCTTGAATCATCTAAGACTTCCAGAATCTCAATTCTGTCTGGTGCTTTGTGCTTGTTTGATTTGGCCACTGTCGATTTCACTTTTAATATTTCCGGTACTTTGATATTTCTCTCTATTGTGAGTTGTCCTCTTTCGATGTGGAAGACTTCTCTGATGTATACATTCCACCCCTGAAGTATTTTCCGTTCTCTATTATCAGTGTTCCATCCTTGGATCTGTTGATGAAGATGTCACTTGTTTCTGCTAGTTCACTAATTCTTTTATGCATATCTGCTTTATCTGTAGTACATGTTCTTTCTATTTCTGCACGCTTTTTGTTGAGGCATTCCTTTTATGCCTGCCTGCATTTATTCCTACTTCCCTTGAAATGTCCTATATTCTGTGCCATACCTTGTCAGCCATTCTTTTTTCCTCATCCAGTTCTCTTTTGGATTATCTCGTTTGCTATACAGAGGTGGCTGTTTTTATTTTTAGTAGTTGGAAAGAACTACTGTACCTTTTTATCTGTGCACCATCGCAACCCATTACTCCATTACCCAGAATGCCTAGATGAACAAACAACTGACAGTATTGGTAGTAAGCTGTCTTCTGGTTATCATCAATATTTGAAAAAAAAACAAAAACACAATATGTATGGTATGAAACTAATGGGGTATATGGTATTTGTTACATATGAATGATAATTGTAGGTGTATATTATATGTCTGGGGTTTGGCATTGCTTGTATCTTGTGGCTGGAGTTAGGGTTAGGGTTGACTAACCTCTTTCTACAACTTGACTTTTCAGTGCTAAGATGCAGGATGATTTTTGAGGAGATTTCCTCAGGGAAAAATGCATCTCAGCATATGGCGAAATACATTAGTACTACTGATGAGCAAATAGTTTGTAGATTAGAAAATGTGGAATCAGTTTTGTATTTAAATCCAATGCAAACCTAATTGTGAAGGTTTTATATCTCTTAGATTGATTGATTTTGTTTTTGTTGTGGCCTGTTTAGGAGCCAGAAAAGAAAGACCTGGAAGACAAAGGTAGGTTGAACAAGTGTATTGAAATAACAGATATATATAAAGCAAGAGTGTTAGTAATAAGCAGGTAGAAGTGTCTGTCTGAACAATCAGGTTACACTGCATCTCGGCTGTTCAACGACTGCTCAATGACTGCCTAATGACTGCCCTAGGAAGTCTCGCAGTTCGTATTTATAAGGGGAGGAAGAGTTCATTCTACTGTAGGGGGGTTTATCACAACAGTTTTTTATGCCTTATCAACCTTTTGTAGGTTATTTAAAGCCAGAAAATACTTTTTATTTTTAAATTGTAAGAATCCTTTTGAGATAATGATTTACTGATACAAGTCCTACTAATTATCCTATAGTTGGGTGGGGAGCAGAGATGGATTCATATCTTTCCCAAGAGTATTTGCACATTAAGGAATATAACAAAACTGACCGGAATTGGATCTTGGTTCTCTGATCTCCAATTCCGAGCCATTATCCATTACACCGCCCAAGCATCCAAGCTTACAACACTTGGTATTCCCAAAAGGTCACCCATCTAGGTACTGACCAGGCTCAGCATTGCTTATCTTCAGAGATTGTACAAGAACTGGTGATATCTATCAGAGCTCTATGTGACAGCATAATGAAATGGCAATGCTAAATAAAAATCAATTTAAACTCAAATAATGTAATAGAATAGTTCAGTCCCTGTTCTTTCCTATGATCTTACTCTTAGCAATATGACTAGCTACTTGTTTCTGAGCACACCTGCCAGTTTGGGTTTATCTGCAAATCCCTATTGCAGATACTTGCTCAGGCACATTGTTTTATCAACACCCACAGAGCCCACCTGTGATTTATACTGCAACTATGCTGAGCAGACCTTAGCTACAGTTTCCAGGAGAGAGAGAGAGAGAGCACATAATCTGGTGTGATCAACACTTTGATAAAGGCCAATATATTCAAACTCTTGGTCACAATGATTTGTGACTTTGTGTAAGTTGTGCTTTAATACTAATATCCGAGCCTCTATATCAAGCTTATATTCTTGTCTATTTACCAATTTATTGGATTATTATCCAATTTAAAACCAATATGCCATCCTGGATTATTAGACAGTTCATCTTGATATTTAAAAAAAAAAAAAATGTAAGCAAGGCAATAAAGCAACTAACACGCAGAGGGTTATTGTGTGTGAAGAAAAACATTAGCAATGTATGGGAACAATAAGAGAACAGAAATTAAGAAGACAGAAGCTAATAACTGACATTAAATTAAAATTTTCAGAGAATAAAATTGATTGGAAAGCAAGAAGTCGGAAGTGTGAGAAAAGAAACTTAATATAGAACTTACGGTTACATCTAGTCATTTCAACTGTAAAAAGATGAGACCTCTCTGCCAATCTAGTACTGCACTTAAATTCATAAAGTCTAGAGCCAATAAAGGAAAGTTCATCAGAACAATTACATGAAAGTATTTATAGAAAAGGCACAGGGAAGCTAGATTATTGCAATGGTAAATGGTTTGAAGTTGAGATGCCAGATCAGGGCCAATAACATTGTAGATTCTTCTTTGGATTTTATCAAGGCTCTCAAAATATGCAGCAAGTGTACCAGACCATATGTGGCAGCAATATCCTAAGCATGGACGAATGGTAGACTCGTAAACATGTAAAATAGATTTGAGTTAGAAAAATTGTTTAGCATGACACAGAGAGCTAACTTTCCTAACTTTTGATTCAATGTAATCTTTCCACTTAATGTGGAAAACATTAACCCAAGAAGGCACAACGAGTCATTCGCTTGGAGGTTAGCATTGGCCATGCTGATGGAAGGCAGAAAGAGTTTTCCAAGATAATTGTAAGAATATTTTCTAAAATGTATAAAATCATATTTGTGCTGTCTTTCTTTGTGTCTTTTTTCCTTTGCGTGCTTACGAATAGTTTTTCAAACTTTATAAAATGATTTGTAGCGATGGTAACATGAAGCAAATTGTATTTTTAGAAGTGTTGCATCTTTACTGCCTTCAAGGTGGCATTGTATCAAAGCCCGGACAATTGTATGTCGCTTAAAGTTAAATATGACTACTTGCTTTTCACAAACTTTAGAACAATTAAGATGGGTGGCTAGTGTAATGGTTATTGGGGTGGAAAGTGGAATTGGCAAACCATTTTTTTGCGTTCATTTTTCATACAAATGTCTTTGGAGAAAGGCATGGATCTATCTCATGTCCTCCAGCTATGGGTTAGTGGGGTAGATAAGTCTCCTGAACCTTGGGTGGCAACCAATGTCAGAGAAGGAAAACTCTGAATTCCAAATGGTGGAACAGGCAATGAGGAAACGACTCTACTATCTTTCCAAAGAATTTGACAATTTACAGATAATAAATGAAAGGAATCTGTGGAGAGGCATGATTCCCTATGTGCTGAAGGCGGAAGGGTTTTTTTTTTTTTTTTTTTTTCCTTTTTCTTTTTCCTTTTTTTCCTCCCCCCACCCTTTTTTTTTTTTTTTTTTTTTTTTTTCTTAAGATTAATCCACTCTTTCTGTTGAGTCTAATTCAATGATTTCTAACATAGTGTGCATGCCCCACCACTGGGGCATGCTAATATTTTGGTAGGAGCATGCATAGGGTGTGCACCCTTCAGCTCGCTATACTAACAGAATAAGGGGGCAATTCGAGAATTAGTTATTAACAGTGAATTGTTTTCTAGTGAGTCTGAGAGAGTGTTAATGTTAATGCGCGTTAATACAAATGATGCATATACAATAAGCATAAATAAAAATATTTTGTGTGTATGTATGTACATGTATAATTGGCATAAATGTAAGAATTAAATATTAAAGTGTGTGGGGGGCAACCATAATTTTAGAAATACTAAAGAGGAGAATGGCACGAATTTGGTTGGGAACCACTGGCCTAATTTTTTTTTTTTTTTTTTTATAATACTTTTGTTTTGCTTAATAAAGCAAGAAAACGTTATTTCACTGATTCCTCCATTGCTTCAAAATCTAAGTTGCCTGTTAAATGACTTTCTTCACAAAATATTTACTATTGTATACTTGTAAAGCAATGATGGCTTATAAGAGGTACTGTATCTCTGTGAATGGAATTATATAGGAAGATATCAAACATAAACTAAGAAGAGCTAAGTATTTTTTTTTTTACACAGACTCTCTTCTACATTCTGCTGGACATGTGATCAAATCCTAAATTGTTATCCATGTTTATTGTTTTGGGCCATGTTGTTGCTTTTTTTTTTTTTTTTTTTTCTTTGTTTGCTCCACTTAGAATTTGCAGCAAATCAATTCTGATAAGTTTCATTTGTGAAAGTACTTTTTTTTTTTTTTTTTTTTTTTTTTTTTGCTCTTTATTAGACAGGACTTGGTAAATACCAAAGAAGACATCTTGTTCGGTTTCATTAAGTTTGTTAAAAACAATAAAAAAGGCATTGAATTCTATTTGGAAGAGACTGTATTTTGTAGGATGTTGTGGGTGGGGGTTTAATCTTTTGCACTTTGAAATTCTTTCTTGATTTTCTTTTCTACAGCTTCACTTGCCCTTGAATAATTCCGGTTTTCTCTCAACACTCGTTGCCCCTCTCCTTCTTATGGGTTACCAAGTGCATTAACAATTTTAAAAATTTATTTTTAATCTGTTTTTCTTTATAATCCCTTGAGGTTTTGTCTGGAAGACTATGGCAGCTAGGAACAAAGAGAAAAAAATTTTTTTTATATAGATCAAATTCAACCAGTTTTACAATCATTAGCGTATGTAGATGTGTTGTTTTCTTTATGTAGCTTTTTAATGATATCAATGACCGCAAAATTTGTTGTGTTATGTCTTTTATTTATTTATTTATTAAGATCACAGACAATAGGTTGATTCAAGCATGGATGGTTGATTTTTGTGAAACAAAATGTGATTAAATTTTTATTTAAAAATTTTTTTTATTCTAATGTTACTCCATTATTGATATCTTATTTATCGTGGCCCATATTTAAATTTTCTTTTCTGACGTCTAGCCTTTTCTAGACTTGTTACTTTTCTAGACGATCTCTATCCTTTTACACTGCAACCTCGGCTCTCAAATGTCTGACATGTCAAACAAATCGAGCTTTCTTCAAACAGAAAATTTGAGATAAAAATGCCTTGGTTATCGAACAAAATTTCAGTTCTCGAATGACATTGCTGAACTGAGTTAACCTGAACGGAACAATTTCTGAGTCGACCACCGTGTTGTATACATTCGTTTGTTGTGGCAGGCTTTTCTTTTCTAATTTTATTGTACTCTGACTTGTTTTCTCTACATTGATTCCTATTGGAAAAATAGTTTCGGTTTACAAACATTTCAGGTTACAAACAGCCTTCAAGAACAAATTAAATGTGTAAACTGAGGTTCCACTCTAACACCTTTTCTTCTATTCCTCTATTGACAATTGTCTTTGAAATATTTGATTTGAAGGTGTCACTTTTATCTTTTGGTTAATAATGGTTTAATTTTATTACCCTGTTGACAAAGCTAAAACTATTACTACTATTACTACTATTACTTTGTGTGTGTGTGTGTACACAGATGTTGGACATGTTTCTTTGACATAATTGCAGCGTTCCATTTTGATTTATTCCAACACGTGTTCTGAGCTTTATTATTATAGACACAGTGTTTCGGCCAATTACCCTTTGGTCATCATCAGGTGCCTCTTGCTTCGGATGAATGGGGTATCTGTTGATTATTGTACAATTTTGTTCCTACTGATTGACAGATTGAACTCCTAACACGTATTTAACCAACTTTTATATCCATTCTGCCACTGTCCTGATACACCATATCGCCCAAAACAACAACTGATGATGACCAAAGAGTAATTTGCTGAAACATTGTGTCAATAATAATCAGGATAAGAAGAATAATTAGAAGAAAAAAAAAAAAACAAACCTATCTTGACACTCACTCTTCTCTAAAATAAAATAGAGAACACTATTTACATTATTCAGACTATTGTCCTCATCTTTGTCGCCATATTTATTACAATGTTTTGGCCGTTGTATGCTCCAGCCTTCTTCAGGTGGTTGGAATGTCGAACTAAACCCTTTATTTCGCTCTCTGGTATAGACTGTTCTAGTTCCACGTGCCATGTCTAATGGATGTCAGTTATCAGTTATCTCCTGTTAATTCCCCTCTCCAAGTTCTCCACTACCTTAACTGGGTATTGAACTCACACTCTTTGGGTCCTGTCACTGGATCTAACTAACGTCTTTATCCACTGTACCATGTGTCCTTGGTAACAAAGCTGAGGACAATAGTCTGAATAATGTAAATAGTGTACATAAAACCTCATCTCAGAAATTTAGAAAGAGACTTAAATAGAGAATTATCAAAAAATGGTATGAACCTGGCTTGATAACCAAATGTCTAAACTCTGTCGTTGAATATAAAAGGCTCCAAAACTATGCCACTGTGCAATGAATATAGGAGTTGGTTAAATGTATGCTACTGTCATTTTGTGGTTGCAAGTTCAATACTTGGATCAAGTAGCCAAATGCTAGTTCAGCAGAAATTAAACAAGAATTAGCATCCCAGTGACAAGATAACAAAATAATAAACAGATAATCCTATATCAGCCCAGAAGAATGGATACCTGATGATGGTCAGAAAGTAGTTGACCAAAACTGTGGGCCATTATAATAAGCATCCCAAACTGCCGTAGTTTTTAACATTTCAAACATGTTTTGAAATTAGTGACATTCCCTTCCATTTCAACTGCTGGGATTTCATTTATTTTATAAAATTAGTATGTAAACAAAATTCAATCTTGACTCTGTAGTGGAGACTTACCTCGGTGACCCAAAAGGGCCAGATTTGCGTGTATGAGTGTAGAGATGGTGAATTGGTGAGCTTTGGACCGAAGGTGAATTGGGCAGCACTTTGTCTGGGTGGAAGTGATTGTGTTGCTTGTAGCCATTTTTATTGGCTGGTTCAGGGTGTTCATTAGCTGAGCGATGGCTGGGTCATGTGCATAAAAGCCCGGTACACTCATTGAAATGGCAGAGACTCATTTTTGGCAAGAGGAGTTGCTTACCTGAGATTGAGGGATGGTGATGGTCAGCATTTGTGGAATTGATTTACCTATTGAACTGTGTACCACTGTTTTGCCCATTGGACTTGTATAGAGTTTGTTTTTTCTGCGTTTCTGACCAATTCTCACACACTCTTTTAAAGATGAAATTCTTTTTCATGGTAATAGACGTCTCTAAATTATGTGGCTATTTTGATGATGAACAACATATTTTCCGTATTTTCAAAGTTGACAATTTCATTGTGGGGTTTTTCAGATTAGCTGCACTCTGAGTTTTGTCTGTTGTTATATATCAAAATAATCCCATCTTAAGGAAAATTGGATGCTTATCAAATTGGTAGGTGAACCATAAGGGTTGAAATTGTCTTTTGCAAAAAATTTCTAAGTTGAAAAGTTTAATGGATGAAATGCCAGAGAAATTCATCACTTTAAAAAAAAAAAAAAAATGAAATTTACACTTCCTTGTAGAACGTCTTTTCATTAATAATCCATTGATTTCATATCTCTGCTGCCATATAACTCTAGGCACTTGGGAATCAAAAAGTGGGTATTACTGTGTTCATTTTTTTCAAAACAGTTGGGTCCAACATTTCAAAATTTGTATTACTGAATTCCATTTTAAATCTGACTTGTTTTGTTGATGGATATTAACAGTTTAAATCTTATATTTTTTAATGATACCTTGTTAAAACTTTATGAAGCAATTACTTATTTGAAAAATAAATTTGAGCTGAGAGTTTGGACATAATAAAACAATATTTTATTTTGTCCAAAATCTCAGCTCAAATTGCTGTTGCCTCACTATTATTTTTTTTTTTAATTTTCTTAGAAAAAATAACTAATAATAAAATAAAAAATAAAATGGGTGTATTTTTAGTTCTTTAAATTTTGCTCATTTTGTTTGTCTATAAAAAATTCAAATAAATAATAAAAATGGTTATTTATAATGTACGAACTTACTGAAAAAAATCAAGAACGTATTATGAATAATTTAAATGTCTCTTTTGAAGTTAAATTTTGTTTTTATTTGAAAGATAACAAAGCTAAAGCTAATTTGTATGGGGGGGAATAGAAAACAATTTTGTATATTTAAATAAGGTTTAACTTTTTAAGACATTTTTAAAACATTACTGCAGTCACTCGCTGAATCATTTTTGACAACAAATGAAAATAACAAATTTAAAAATCTCTTAAAAATTCAGTATTGTCTTTAGTTTCAAAGCAAATTAGTAAAATTAAAGAATAATTGAGTAGATTTTCTAAAAATAACACTTGTTTTTTACTTAACACATTATGAAAAATAATGTTTATTTATACACGGTAACCAGTAAGCTGTTATAACTACAGTAGCCTTCTAATGTTAACACTCAAATGGTATTAAACTTTACATTTTTCAATTCTTAAAATTAACACCTATCTTCATTTAAAAGAAAATTCCCTCATTGGCTGAATTTTAGAATTATAATGTAAAGTTACAAGTAGATTTAGATTTAGATTTAACCTTTACAACTCTGCAGGCATACGTGTCTGCTGGCAATACTCTTTCTCAATATTCTTCAGGCAGACATGTTCACCAAATGACAGAGCTTTGTTTGAAAGGGAATATAAATTTCTAGAAATAACCTATTACTACAGAAATTACATCATTAAGCTTGTGATATGAATTCGGAATGACCAGATGTCAGCCATTTTGTCCTAATTGAATGAATTGTTTTATCAGTGAATTTTAATAAAGTGTTTTAAAAACATTTGTTTTTTAATCATAATGGCAACCCACAGGGTGAGGTGTGAATCTGTTATGTTGATAGAGGAACTTTTCATGAACAGTGAGAGCAACGAAGAAGAATTTATCAGATTTATTTACGCAGATATTGGTGATGTGTGTGAAAGTGAGATTGAAAGGGTTTCCAACCAAGAAAGAAGAATTTTCGAACCATCACAAGCATAAGATCATCCGTGGCTATCAGAGTTTTCCTATACTCTTGGACCTACAAATGTTGATCAAAAAACTAGTGAGGTAGATGTTTTTTGTCTTTTGTTATCTTATATAGTTATTTAACTAATGCTAGTGGAAACTAACTGGTATGCAAATGGTGTAAAAACAAAATTAGGTGACACAGCAAAGCTCAACTCACAAATCAGAGCTTGGAAAAATGTTTGCTTTGAAGAAATGAAAGCATTTTTGGCTTTACTTTCATTGATAGGTTTGACAAAGTGACCTTTATATTTGACTTACTGGATAACAGACTCCTTTTTTATATATTCAAAGTTTTCACAATGTGATGAGTAGGAATCATTTTTTATCAGTTGTGCTGTATTTTTTTTTTAGTTTTCTTGTTTTTTATTTATCAAAATTTAAAAAAAAAAATATCTACATTTTTCTACATCATTCATACAAATACCCTGAAAATTTTATGACAATATTTCTAAAACTCTAAACGCTACAGAGCTAGTAATGTACCCACCATTCAAAAAGTTACCACCCCCAAAATTAATGTGGATCCAGCAACTCTGAAAGTTAGTGTGGACTTGTAGAGGTTAATGTAGATTTTTTTTTTTTTTATCAAATGGCAAAGAAAATATTTTAAATTATACAAGTACTTACTCTCAAATAAAAATATTTTTTTGAAATTTATTAAGTTATTATTTGATAAGGTTCATGATGAACTTCCAGTATGTTCACGGTTGAATTTTTTTAATTTTTTTTTTTATTTATTTATTTTTTTTTTTTTTTTACTCTAGTAACATCTTCAGGGATTTTTTTTTATGTAAGTGTAAATTCTCTCAAAATGCCTGGAAAATTTCAGAATTTAAATCTGTTAATGGTATTTGAAAGTTGGAGTAGAATTGACAAATTAAAAAAAAAGACTATGTGCATCACTTCACCATTGATCAACCTCAAACATGCTCAAGTACAACCAGACTAAAGCTTGGCTGGAAGCAAAATCACTGAGTGACAATCAGTTCTTGGCATTTTAAGAAAGCATGTGAAACATCTGCAACAAAGACAAGCAACAAGAAGTACTTCTGAAGTTTCATGTACAGGAAATGATTGCTAAAAATGAAAGGTAAAAGAAAGGAAAAAAAAGTGTCAAGATGTCACTGAGAAATTGAGAAAGATTGACCCAGTCATCAAGCATGGTGGTCCTGTGAAGTCTATTAAAGATGTACAACAAGCAGTGGTTTGGAAGCACTGAAAAATCAAGTTGGAATTTCTGAAAGTTCTTTTGCGTATCAAGATCAGCATCAGAGGAAGTAAATCCTGACTGGAAGATGTTCTTTGCAACTACTTGATATCAGGAAAATCAGTTGGATTCATTTCCAGCTCTGAAACAAAGGAAAGAAGAAAAGACAGTGATTGAATATTTAAACAACTCTAACAGTTTTGATGATGAAGAAACGTCTCAGCCGAGTGCCAAGGCCAATGGGTTGCAGTATAATTATGACTCCAACTTTTACACTGGCCAAGTCATTGATATTGCATCTCCATTCAGTGTTGTGGTAAAAGGTTTTAGCTCCAACAAAGAGCAGAAATTACTATTCTTGATGCCATTTGTCAGATGATATTGCACATTGTGGAATCAACATTTGTCTTCAGATGAGACTTTGATGTAATGTCAGTTTCAAGTAATGGCTGGATATGGAATGTTTTGGTAATATTAGCCATATCAGAGGCTTATAAGGAAATTCAATCAGCAAATCACCATACGGAGAGGAAATGTAGGAGAACCATTCACAAGGTCCAGAAAGTCTTTTCCGTCTGTTTAAAACTGATGACGTTTAAAGCACTATTAAAAAGCATTTGTTTGCCTTTCATGAAACAAATTTCTAAGTTTTGTAGCCATTACTTTCTTAATTTTTGAAGAGTTATAAATCATAATTACACAAGATTTTCCAAAATAAGATGCATATATTACAAAAAGTATTGATATTACAGTGAAGAGAGCTGTTTGTTGGACTCCTCATCCCAAAATTAATAAAGTTTCAGGCGTTTATCTTTAGTGGATACTTTTTAGGGCAAATTCAGTGTGGTATTTATTTGACCTGTATTTTGCCCTACTGCTAAATTTTACCTCTGGCCATTTTTATGTGGTGTAAATAGTTTTTTTTTTTACGACTGGAAAAAAAAACAACTTAGCTTCATCCCTGTTGTGCTATGAAGAATAGGAAGAAGTTGCATGACATTAACTGTTGAAAAGAAACTCATATGATCAGTCAAATTTGCCCTTCTGTGTCATATTTTTATGATTTTGTTTTTGAGAAGGAAATTTTCCCAATGTTTAGGCTGGTCTGATCTAAGAATTATTGATTCCATTACCATTATCTTTCTTTCTTTTACTTCAAGACTACCGATATGACATTACATTTATAATAATCTTTAACTAGTCTGAAGCCTGCATCTTCAGTTATAGACAGTTAGTTTTTGTTTGATAGCACATGAGTTCTTACGGACTTTGAATGGTCATAACATTGTTGCTAATTGAGCTACCAAGATAAATTTTTCTCTAATTTTCTTATGCTTTGTCAAAATCTCTGTGCCTGTATTAAAGATTTTTTTTAGACATATCGAAAATAAAATTTTAGTTTTGGATACCTATTATAATTCTATGTGTTCCCTAATTCGTTCATTAGCCTGTATATTATATCCTGCCACTACCTTATAACGAATAGACTATTATGTTTTGATCATGAAGAAATATGGAAAACACTGATAGACACTGTTTCATTTCACATTTCAATGAGGAAAGAAAGAAAAAAAAGATAGAAAAGGTGATAATGTCTGCTTCAGTGAAATGGACAAACTTGTAAAATGAAATATTTAAATCCAGAGAGATGAAAACAGTATATTAAAAAAAAAAAAAACTCCAAAAACCAATTTTCTCGACAACTAGTATCTAACAAAATTATTATATAATACTGGATGTCATTCCATCATGTTATATCCTCTTTTCTTTGTCATTTTCTATATATTTTGATCTTTTATTCACTGGATTTAAAAAAAACAAAACTTTCTCAAATAAATTATTGGCAAACAATAATTTATATAAGAAATAACAAACCAATACAAATAGAATTGTATTGTGATTAAAGAATTAAAGTGAATAGTGTGCTTTTAAATATTTCAGCTGACGTCATATCAAAGTTTACCAAGAATCTGTATTTAAAATCTTATATATAAACCACTGTAAGCCATGTGAGTAAGGGAATTTCAAATTTAATTAGCTTTCGCCATTAAAAATCAAATTAGGTTCAAGAAATTGAGTGTATGTGCATAACATATAGTTGTTATTGGCTCAAAGTGTGAACGGCATGCTGAGTTCAAATTCTGTCGAAGGTTGTTGCATTCACTTTTGTACAAATAACTTTGGGGAAGGTATGGATCCATTTCTTCTATTCTAGCAGGGGGCAAGCTGGGCTCTCTAGTCTATAATAATCAGAATGAAAACAATCACTCAAAAATGAAATACTTGCAATGGTTTTGATTTCCAAGTTTTCTGCACTTTGATGGTTATTTTGAATGGGAAACACTTGTGAAAAGATTTCCTAATTTTATTAGGGAAGAAAACATTATCACCAGTGCAATTTGAAGATTCAAGTTTTCTTTCACACTTTGATGGTCCTTAATAGAGTGCCAAGTTGTCCGTGTTCTAAAACGTCAAATTCCATATTCTTCCATGATGTTTCAATTTTTGTTTCAAAATCATAAAAATGTAAAAAAACAGACTTGTGTGTGTAAACAGTAAAATATAAAATATATACTTTAGAGCCATTTTTTATTTTTATTTTTTTTTTGTTGTTCTGCAATTTCTGATGGTCCACAAGTGTGTTTCCAAGTCTAATCTACAGCATGTTGACAAAAACTGCAAAATAATTTATCAATGTCATGAAAAAAATCATTATGGAATGCTGGCTCTTCAGCTCTGTATTTTGTTGAAAGTGTGCACCCACCAAGTTTTCTGGCTTTTTGTTTACTCATTGTGAAAGATAGTCAAACTGGCATTTAAAAATCTGATTTAGTTACTAAACAACTAACAAATTTTATTTTTACTACCCTTGACAGCATGTGCCATGCTATTTGTATGGTAATATTGCACATTGATATTTGCCCTGCAGCAACCAGTGGTGACCGGTTTGGTCAGGTTAATATCATGAATTAGGTTATGATGCTTGCTCTGTAGTGGAAAATATCCCATGATATTTATAGAATGACATGTTGCTTCAAAATAAGTTGCAGTGCTTGCATATAAGTGATGGACTTCACTGTGTATTGCAGATTTATGCAAAATAATAATTCTGTCAAGTTCCAGCTCAGGAATTTTATGTTTTACCTTTGCAATATTTTATTTTTTAGAAGCAAAAGTCCTGTTTTCTGTGATTTTCCGTGTTTTCTACTTTATTTGTTTTTTGTTTTTTTTTTTCTTCTGTTTTCTATATCATAGTGAACTTGCCACTCTAATTCATAATTTAGTAATATTAGCTATGTTTTCGTCAAAAGACTGACCAAAAAAAATGCTTTTCTCTGAGAAAAAGATATATCTAAAAAGAAAAAAAAAAGAAATTGTTTTTTTTTTGTCCAAATAAGTTATTTCTCTGCTTGCCAGTTTTCTTTTTTTACCTTAAACTCTGAACCTTCGATGAAGAAACTTTTAGGTTTTCAATTCTTCCCCCTGTCCTTGTTTACAAAAAGACAGTGAAGTAAGAAATGTTGTCAAGATACAGGTTGTGGCAGAAATACCTCCTACATAATGATAAAACATTAGCTAGATGAAGACATTGCCGCTAATATCTTACCATTATGTGGGACATAGTCTGTATTTGCTTTTATTTGGGTTATTTAATGCTGATATCTAAATATTTTGAATACAATTGTATGCCTTCAATGTATATAATTTTATACTTTTGAGGTAATCATATATATATATCTTGTGTGTGTGTGTGTATACACTAGCTTAAAAGCTGCCCTCTCAGGTGGCATTTAAGCTAAGGTACGGAGGAGTAGATGCGATAGGCAACAATTAACTGCAGAACTCAAAATTTAAGTATTGTATTATTATTTAACCTTGCTTTTTAAAAGTTCGACGATAATTCTTCTGCCACCACTTAATTTAATTAATTTAAAGACAATTTGATGTATGTTGGTCTTTTACTTTCTGTACAATTATTTTTATTTCATAGGTGACTTTCACTGGATTTTGCACTTTCGATTATTTCCAAGTTATAAAAATTGTTATTGTACAAAAAAAATTCGTCACAAAAAAATCACGTTAAAAAAACAAAAAAAAAAAACACCGAAAACAATCACAGTAATGAAAACTTGGGAATCCAAAATTTCAGGATTGTAAGTTTGGATCTGGCTCAGAAAGTTTTTAATTTGCTCATGGAGTCAGCCTGATTCCAAAATGGTATGATATGTTCGGCTATAGCCTCTAGGAGTAAAGTTGAAAACACAATTTTATTTTGAAACACTCTAATTTGAGAACTGTATTTTTTTTCATTTGAACATGAGCTCTTGGAAGTTAGTTGTGTCCCTTTAATTGTTTTTATTAGTAGAAGCCAAGATGGCAGAATCCAAAAACAATCGCAGTAATCAAAACTTGGAAATCCAAAATTACAGAATTGCCTGGTTCAAATCTGGCCCAGAATGAGAATGTTTTTCATTATCTCATGGAGTCAGCCTGATTCCAAAATGGTATTATATGTTAGGCTATGGTATCTAGGAATAAAGTTGAAAAAATGTGACACTGTGAAATTCGCATTTATCATATATATATATACACATACACACACACACACACACACACACACACACACATATATATATATATATATATATATATATATATATATATATATTGAATTTCCAGTGTTAATGCATAACACATCCCTAGATATGTAACCCCTGAAGATGGTCTCAAATGAGATTGAAATTGAAAGTACTTGGGAAAATAAAAATTATTTAAAATAAAATTTTGGAATCTTTACATATTCTAAGACTTAGGAGAATTTTCTGGGAGGTTGGGGAGGGTAAAACATGAAGGTCATGTTATATTCTATCAATTTCTTTGATTTATTTTGTTTCATTGTTGCTAAAATAATGAGTGGGTTCAGATTTCTTTCAGCTGTAAACTGGCTTTGGGGCCTTAGCTTTAAAGTGATTTGATTGGACAGCTGTGATAAATTATGACTACAACCCTGTTTATTTTTCAGTGATTGATCGGCTAATTTAGGATCGATAGAAACTTACATCTTTATTGAATGTCTAGTGCTTCTATTGTAATGTTCAGGGTTTCATTTACATGCAACTTATTAACAACTACAATTAAATTTACATCTCAATTCGTATCTTAATTTTAAAGAAATTATTACAAAGGCCAAATTCTATCTTTTGGTTAAACAGACTTCTCTTGCCATTCCCATTATATTGGGTTGGTCAAAACGATGCCGTCATTGAACAATGGAAACCTGATTTTGTTCCATCTTCCAAAGAACTTCATAATGTTATGTGCCTTCTAGTTTTGGTCTTTCTTGATAAACAACTGTTCTTCATGTCTTTTGCAATCTTCCAGGGAATTGAACCTTAATGGATAGAACTTCTGTTATAATAATATTAATCCAAAAAAGTGTGTCTGGTGAATACAGTGAGCGATTAAAAGGACAATTTAGTCTAACATTGGCCTGATGCACTTTCTATGAGCTTTCTTTCAAATGCCTTTCATCGTTGGTGACCTTCATGAACTAGAATCAGGAGCAGTATTTGTTCATATAATCTTTTAGTTTTTCAGAAAGAGTTTCTAGTTTAGGACTCTCTTCCAATCCCACCATATATACAGGATCCCCTTTTTGAATGAAGACTGACCTTTGGTCCAGTTAGTGTTGATTTCTTTTGCTTTCTCCGTGATCTTTTGAATTCTGTGTTGTCAAATTTTTCATTGGCCTAAACAATGCATTTAAAAATAAACCCCCCAAAAAACAATATTCATTCAATCTTTAATCAGTTGCACATTGAATTACTGGTATTGCATTTATTGTGGAAGCCACACATCAAAGTGACTAATGTAACCTGTTGACTTTGTTTCTCTTCAAGTGCCTTCTATTTGTCATGTGAGTGTCACATTTTTTAAGCCCTCTTTCCTCATTATGTACTCTCTTTCTGTTTCTAAGTATGTGTTTTTTGTTTTCCATTTTCCATTACTTACATATTCAGTCCATAGTATTTTCAAAATCTTTTTGTAAAAACATTTCTGTTGCCTAAAGTCTCTTCATCATCGGTGATGAAATTGTCTAGCATTCATTGCAACATAGGAGGACTGATTTTACATAACAGATCAGCACTGTTTTTAATGTTTCAAATTAAATTTTCCTGTTTCTTAATACTTTGCTTACCGTTTGGAAGGCAACTTTTGCTATTCAAATACACCTTTGTAAGTCAGTGTATAAATTTAGGATTATTCTAATATACTTCCCAAATAAATCAAGCTTACTTAGCAGTTTGAACAATTCTTTGTGATGTACTTTATCAAATGCTTTTGCTTAATCGATAACACACACACACACATATATATATATATATATATATATGGATCATTAGGCTGATTATCCAATGGAGTTTGCATCTGGTTTCTTAGGCAGTGCTATGAAAATGGATTGGCTTCAAAGAAACCTGCCAAGTGCTAATCAAAATTGTGAAAGTTCTGTCCTTGTTTCACTTTGATAGAAGAAGCAAAGCTGTTCTCGGATGAAACCTGTCAGGTGTTTGCTGAACACTAAAATTACATGGGCATCAGTAGGGAAAGCAAATCATTATTTATATAATGCAATTTAAGACTTCATTCACTGGATTATGTCATTGTAGCAATACTTTATTCTTTTTGTTATTATCCCTAATATCATTGTTTGCATTTTTAAGATTTTTCTTGCAAAGATCAAATGGCTGTACTGAGAGAAATTGAATTTTGTATAAAAAATTTCAAAAGACAAGAGATTTCCTTGTGAATCACATCTGCATTGCACTGGATTCAATTTACATTTTTTGGTAAAACAAAAACAAATCATTAGCAGAATTTCTTGTGTTTCAAAAACTTACGTGACCAATGATAGGTGTTGAATAAGTGAACGTAGCTGTACAATTATAGAAAACTTTTTTTCTGAATCATTTTTTGCATCTACACATATACACGCACACACTAGATTTAGAATCTTAGAACAGTAAAAGAAAAAAAAATATGATGTACATTTGGAAAGAAAGTTCTTTCGTTTACTTTTTTTTTTTGTGTCATCTAATAGACTTCTATTTATTCAATGATTATCTAGATTGGAGTCGGCCACATACGACACCCGTGGCACACCAAGCAATTTCCAATGGCAAGTAGCCGCAAATGATATCAAGAAGTCCAAACAATAACTACTACAATGTAAAGAATATATTTAGCTGTTTTAGTTTTAATATATACTAATGTATCTATGTTATAAATCTCCACAAATATTCTTAAATATCTATAATTGGTAAAAGAAGCCATTGGTTTATACCAATGGCTTCCCATAGTTAATATTGCTCGAATTCATTCTCGGGTGGTCATGTGTGACATCATGAGCTGCGGTGCAATTTTCGCTTCCAGCGTCTTATATGCACGTGTTTATGGTTGCTTGGAAATTATCCATGTAAACAATAAGTGACTATCATCACTGTCTTGTCCGTGTATTGCTTAATATATTGCACTGTAATTGTCATCTTTGATAATGGCTTATGTAAGCCGAAAGCTTAGATTGGATTAAAAAATATGTATCAATATTGTGATTTTCTTTCTTCGTTTAATGATAATGTTATTAAGCTTATCAGACGTTACGAGAAAATTTACATAAAATAAATAGACAACACTTGTCTATATTATTTAATGAAACGTGTATGAATGAAAAAATGCTGCCTAAATACACACAATATATTGCTATATAAAATATATAGTAGAACAGATATGTTGACCTTGACTTGTATAAAAAAATATGTATGTTGACACTGAAATGATTTTAAAACCCTAAGTCAGCACATAGTCAGCAAAAGGTTGCCGCTCCCTGGTCTAGTAGATAAAAGCGTTGATTCAAGTATTTGTGGACATCGTAACTGTGAGTTCAAACTCTTGGGTAGCTTGCTTATACAATAAGTATATTGATCAGCCAGTCATCTAAATTATAAGCTGGTTCAGTTCGACTTGATCCACTGAACCTCAAGATTTTGATGTATTAATTTCACATATATAATTTAAATCAGGGGTCGGCCACATACGACACGCGTGCCACGTGCAATTTCAAATAGCACTCAACTGCAAATGATATCAAGAAGTCTGAACAATGACTACAACGATACAAAGAAGATATTTAGCTGTTTTAATTTTAATATATAGTAAAGTATACTGTATATTACTATTTAAAATATATAGTAGAACAGGTATATTGACCTTGAGTTGTATAAAAAAATATATTAGGTTGGTGCAAAAATAATGACGTAATAATGTTTTTTTGACATTACGTAATGGTACACACAATATATTACTATATAAAATATATAGTAGAACAGATATGTTGACCTTGACTTGTATAAAAAACATTTTATAGTTTATATAGTAATATATTGTGTATACTGTTACGTCAAAAAACGACATTATTACGTCATTATTTTTGCACCAACCTAATACGTATGCTGTTGGCACACTGAATGATTTTTAAACCCTAAGTCGGCACATAGCAAAAGGTTGCCAAACCCTGATCTAGATGTTAATGTGCACACTACCTCAAACATGCGAAGAACCCATCGCCATCGATACTGGGAAGAGTAATAACAGCTACGGAACCTGTTTTTCTGAAACATTGTTTTAAGAGAGATTTTATAAATTTCAACCAGCAGCATTGGCTGCTTGGTCAATGAATGCCAAATATTTCCTTATAAGGAAATTGCTAATATTAACATTTACAGCTTCAGTGGAGACAATTATTTATTTCATTTTTCTATGGCATAATTCCACTCGGCAAGCAAGTTGGTAATATTTTGGACACAATACTCTGAATTTTCAGGTGAAAATCTTTTTTTTTTTTTTCTTTTTACCTTTCTATAATTTGTGTACTGTTTTCCATCTAGAAAATATTGTAATATTCAGAAAAGAGGATAATTTGACAGAACAAGGTCAAATGTGGGGTGGATGAAGTAAAATGTCCATATTTACACCCCAAATATTTTTAGTCTGTTTTGAAATCAGCCAAGATGAACAGAAACATTTTTGATTGACCAGTAATTCTTTGGCAACAAATAATTGTCTAGTGCTTCCTGTTGGAGACGAGAATTAACTGTTTATTTACATTTCAAGAGTTCTCCATTGTCCACCAAACATTATCTTCGATTGTAATCATTGTCTTTCTTTAGTAGTGAGTCTTATTCTTAAGAATGAATGTGTTGAGAACGAGTTGGATCATGCGGAACTTACAAACTAAAATTTGACACTTTACTCTGTTCATGGAAACTGGTTGTGACTTTTGTACCCTTTTTCCTGCAGTTATTGTAGGACTTCCGTCAATTACATTTAAGAGAGCTTGATTATCGATTGAAGTTGTCCAGATCAAGAGGAATATTCGAGCAAAAGATTCCCCAATCAAAACTGGTATTTCGTGGTACTTAAGACTTTTGTTTCTATGGTACAAATATTCCTTGCTATTTTTACAGACGATCATTCTTCTTGAACTTATAAAAACATGCGCATCTTTACACTATTTCCATTATTCGGACTATTGTCCTCATCTTTGTTGCCATATTTATTACAACGTTTCGGCCTTTCAGTATCTGTCTATATTTCTGAGATGAGGTATTATGTACACTATTTACATTATTCAAACTATTATCCCCATCTTTGTCGCCATATTTATTACAACGTTTCGGCCTTTCAGTATCTGTCTATATTTCTGAGATGAGGTATTATGTACACTATTTACATTATTCAGACTATTGTCCTCATCTTTGCCGCCATATTTATTACGTTTCGGCTATTGTACGCTCCGGCCTTCTTCAGTTGGTTGGGATATCAAACTGAACCCTTTATTTCACTCACTGGGATAGACTGTTCTAGTTCCACATGCCATGTTTAATGGATGTCAATTATCAGTTATCTCCTGTTAATTTCCCTCTCCACTGCCTTAACCAGGTATTGAACTCACACTCTTCGGGTCCTGTCACTGCATCTAACTAACCCCTTTATCCACTGTGCCATGTGTCCTTGGCAACAAAGATGAGGACAATAGTCCAAATAATGTAAATAGTGTACATAATACCACTTCTCAGAAATATAGACAGATAATACGCATCTTGAATTGTACTCATCTATGCTGATATATACCTTCTAAAATATTTCAATTTGACATGAAATATTTCTAAAGGAAAGATTAGAAAGACTCCGCTTTGTATAATTCAACAACTTAAAATTTCTGTCTGAATTTCTGGGATGAGGAGTCATCATTATTTACATGTAGACTATTGTCCTCATCTTTGATGTTGTTATCACATGTTTCAGGCATTATGCTCTCTGGCCTTGATCAGGTGCTTGCCAAACTGTGTAATCTTCAGGAAATTTCAAACTAAGCCCATAACTTAATTTACTGCTCTCATTCCACTGCCCATGTCTAGGGATATCTCATCTAGTTGTTATTTAGTACTTATAGCTTGCCCATTGTCTAAGTGCGTACTACTCGGCCCAGTGATTGAACCCACAATTACTGTATCACCAAATTCATAAACCAACACTTTCCATTAGGCTAGTGTCCTGTGATGACATAGTAATTGTGAGTTCAATTTCTGGGTTTGGCAGCATGTACTTGGATTTTGTCCTAGATGGGTGACTACTTAGGAATACCAGCTGCTGTAAGTCTGGATGCGCAGATGGTGTAATGGATAATGGCTTGGAATTGTTAATTGGAAAACGTTGGGTTTGTTATATTCACTTACGTGCAAATACCCTTGTGAAAAGTATGGATCCACCTCTTCCCCCGAATAATGGGTTAATTAGTAAGACTTGTATCACTAAAAGCCTTATTATCTTCAAATAAGAAATAAAAATAAAATTGCATTCAAATATTTAGATTTCAGCATTAAGTAACTCAAATACTGCTAAACAGGAATAACCAGCCAACTCTTGTGAAAGGTACAAATCCGTCTCCACTCTCCAGCTATGGACTAAGTAGCAGAACTGGTATCTGGAAAAATCATTGTCATTCTCAAAATTTGTTAATGTGATTGTAAAAGAAATTATTCTCACAATCCAAAATGTTTAGCTTTAACTCATTAAGGGTTGATAACCCATAAAAAAAAAGATATCAATTAATTAATCAACTTTTAGAACTTGAAATTCCTGTAGAGGTGGCTGTTACTTTTTGTTTTTTGTTCACTGTCGCTTCTATTCAAGATTCTCACACAGATTCTCTGAAATTGATTGTTCTTTTTAAAAGCAATATCTTCTTCCTCAAGTGATATGTTTAAATTAGAGTTTCTTTTGTCAATTTACTAATTAAAAGTAGAATATATAAATGTTTATATGTCTTCCACTACCAAAAATTATTGTTTAACAATTTTTTTTTTTTTTTTTTTTTTTAAAGAGAATTTGAAATAACAATTTTGTCTAAATGATTATAATAATTTCTGTCAACTCCTTGGTCAGCAGAAATAGACAAAAGTAGTGCTTGTGGGTGCAGTAGCATGTGCACTTTAAAGTCAACTTGGGAGATGGTGCGGCCAGTTGTAGGTGCTGATTATCTGTAATCGGTTTCTGGCTCGAGATTGAGGGGCAAAAGAAAATGTCAATAAAAAGATAGACTTGAGGCCAATTTTTATCACCTGTTCAAATTTGACTTTTATGCCTGCTGGGAAACATGAGATGCTTTTGTCTTCTCAATTACGAAGACCTAATTAAAGAAAAGTTTTATTTCGATTAACTCTGACCTAAAGACTTTTTATTTTCTTTAAATATAACTTGGGATTTTCCTCTCTCTCGACTTTGTATAAAAAGAAAGTTACAATGTAAAATCTCTGCCGGGGAAACAAACCAAAAACCACTCCCACTTACATTTCCAGAAGAAGGAAACATATTTAAAAAATTTTTTTTACTTGGTTGTTGATGACGGATCGTTCTTTTGTTATACAACTAAACTGTAATTAACGTATTGAGTAACATTGAATAGAGTTAAAATGAATAGGTATTTTTTTTTTGCTATGTCTTTTTTTTTCTAACAGTCTCAAATTTTATTTTGTCTGATGGCTATGAGACAAAAAAAAAAGATTCTGAAGCTCCCAGTAGTACAAAAAAACAAAAAACAAAAAAAGACAAAATATAAACGAACGTCCCCAGCAGTCAGAAAAGTAAATCCTAAATCATTTTAGCTGTAAATGAAACTTAGCTTTAACGAGAAATTGTAAGGAGCTGATTTGCCCCAAATTCTCTTAATTAATCAAACTGGTTTACTTCATTTTTATTTTATTTTTTAAATATCACTTCTTTCTTCTGTGAAGTAATTGTTGAACTCCTTGTGTATTTGCTTGTGATTCTGTGCATGTATGGGGGTTGACTGGAGAGAGGGAAGCAAAAAGTCAAGAGAGGGTTTTTTATCTTTTTTTTTTTTTTTTTTTTTTTTTTCCTGGCTGAAGAGGCTGGATAACTTCAAATCTTTCCTTTTTAACAAAGAATCAGTTTTAGTCTTAAGAGGACTAAAGAGTTGGTTCACTTTCAAGAGGCTCTCCAGGCAGGATTTTTGCTTTTTTGTGAGACTTCACCCATCATTTCAAGTTGGGTCAGTAAGCTTCTTTGTGCTCATCCTTTCTCTACGGAACCTCTTTTTGTGTTGTTAAAGAATTCAAACTCAGTTTTTTGATTTTTATATCTTGAAATGTGTGTCGTAAAACATTCGACTGGAAATATTCTAGTCTCTATTTCAATACTTGGCCATCCTGGGTATGACGATAAACTGCATCCGTGTTCAGAGTAAGACGATAAACTACATCCAACAGCAAGGCCTCTGATCAGGAGGTTTTGAGGAGCCTGGAACCACCTCTTAATTGCTGGTGTTTCCAGGTCCACACTGACCTGAGGTGATAGCACCTGTTAGGGTCTCAGCTATGGGCAAATAGGTAACCCCGAAACTGAGGTAAAAAGCATTATAAAAGCGTAAAAATAGGTTTTAATACCAGAAATACTTTGTAAAAAAATTATTACCAGAAATCAGTTTTTGAAGAAAAAAAAATATTACCAGCAATATGTTTTTGAAAAAAAAAATATTACGAGCAATACATGTTTTGAAATAATATTACCAGAAATAGATTTTTGATAAAATATTACCAAGAAAAAAAAGTTGTCGGCATTAAATAACCCAATGAGGTTGATATGCCATAAAACACAACAAACCAAACCAAACTAAACCAAACCAAACCAATACTCGGTGTTGCTTAAAGTCTAAGAATAAACGTTTACCTCTTGTAGTTCAATTCATATTGGAAACTTTCATTTTGGGATTTACAACTCTGAATTCAAAATTGTATATAGCCCTGGCAATGCATGTACTATAGAGGTATGGAAAAGATTATATAGCTCCAAATTACCTTCACTGTAGAGTTGTCTAGACTAAGATCCTCATCTTTGTTGTTTTTATTACAATGTTTTGTCTGTTGTGCCTTGCGCTCATCTTCAAGTGTCTGTCAATCTGCTTTTACCTGGAACTAATTTTCTGATTTGTCTTCCTGCTATTTTTTCCTGATGTTTTCTTATTTTGCTACTTAACCACATTTGTGCCTCTTTCTTTATTTTGCTAGTATCGTTAAAGTGTTCATTATTGTTTCAAATGGCCAGTGGGCAGTTGAGAATGCAATGTTCTTTTTGCTCTTGAAATTGGCAAGTATCAATTAACGTCAGATGTGCTTTTATTTGCATGAGCCATACATAAAGAAGTTGTGATGAGATCAACTGATCTGCTGCTAATGAACAGATGTGACGTTCGGGGTAGGTAAGACTTTATAACAGTAGTTGTTTCCTGGGTTCTTTAGAAATAAGTAGCAAGAGGGTGAGAAAACAAAAGACCCCCCCCACACACACACACACACTTTTCCACACCTTTCCCCAAAATTCCCTAATTTTAATATGGCTTTAATTCTTGGGGAAAGTTTTCTGCTTTCACAAATTAATGAAATATAAAAAAAAAAACCTGGTTACACTACTGATTAGAGTTAATTTTATATTTAGTGGACACATTTGTAGAAGAACCTATTTTCTGTTTCAAATTTTCCTTCATTCCAACTCGGGTTTTAGGGATTTCTGTTTTCGTTCTGTTTCCAGTATAGAATTCTGTTAATTTCCCTGTTTTTAGCATAGAATTCTGTGTCCCCTCCCCGTTTTCAATATGGTTTCTGTTTTTGCTTCATTCTAATATTTGGTGAGAAAGTGTAACAATATATAAATGTTATTAAAACAAGAAAATAAAAGGAAAATGAAAAATATTACTAGCTGGAATATCCACCATTGGATAAGTTGCACCAGCTTGATAGGGTTTCGTACTTCGGCCCTTAATCTATTAATGAGTTTCCAGGACAACACTTGCAAAGAATGCTTCAATCTTAGATAAGAATTAAGTGAAAATGGCAAAATCTACAGAAAAGTAGCACCCCGAAGTCATCTACAGAGAAAAATATATATTATTTATTGAAATTATTAAATAACATTTTTGTAAAAGGTCTAATTTGTAAAATTTGGCTTTCTGAAATGACAGGCTGCTCCCCCAACCACTGTCACCATGTGTGATAGAAAAAAGATGAAATTTTTGTTTCCTATCAGTATCATTGTAGAGAACGGGGGGGGGGGGAGAGCTGAAAGAAAACACATGCGTTGAAATTCCCTGTTAGAAGAAGGTCAAGCTACAAGAAAAATGGCAGGCTCTAGTTGTGCCCAGCCGAAAATGAAAACGACAAACAGGACATACATACATATATATATATATATATATATATATATATATATATATATATATATATATATATATATATATATTTTATATATTATATTATATATATTTTATATTATATATTATATTATATATTTTATATATATATATATATATATTATATATTATATTATATATTTTATATATATATATTATATATTATATTATATATATTTTATATATTATATTATATATTATATTATATATTTTTTATATATATATATATATTATATTATGTATATAGAAAAAGTTGCAAATTAAAAAAATAATAATGTTCTTTTATGAAAGTATTTATTTATTCGTAAATTTATTTGATATTTCAGATTGGCCTCAATTTTTCTTCAGAAATAACTGTTTGTTTACAAGTAGCGTCCGTCACGAGATGCGGATGTCACCTGATATGGAATGAATATTCCTAACATAAATCTAACTGTAATAATATCTTAGATGTTGTTTAAAAAATTAAAAAAATAAAATAAATAAATTTTTTTTTTAACTATATCTAAAAAATGTTTAACTATTGCAATATTTATAAATATTTAAAATACCCAAGACTTTATTTAACCCTAGTTTATATGTATTTAATTTTAAAATCCAGTATTTTTCTTTTTTTCTGCGTGTGAATGTGGAACTGAAATCAGAATCTATCAATAAACATTTACAGTTTTCTAATGAGTGTCTTGATTGATTAAAGTGTTCAGCTATGGGGAAATAAGGATTGTTTTGATGTATGGTTTGTTTATGATTGTTGAAGCAAAATTTAAAATTATTTCCAGATTCACCAATATATCCACTATTAGGACATAAGGTGCAGAATAAATAGTAGATTATGTTATGGCTATCATAGGTGAGGTGAGGTAGGTGTATCTTGATATTGGTGTTGGGTACAGAAAATACATTATCTATTATTAAGTGTTTGCAAACTAAGCAACGAGGTTTGTTACATTGGTAATTTCCAGATTGGTTTGTATTGTTTAGATATTTGGTAGAGGTGAGGATAGCTGATAGGTTAGGTGATTGTTTCTTTGCATTTATGGGTGGTTTATCGAAAATGTCTTTGATCTTTTTGTCTAACCGGAGGTTCTTGTAATCCTTTTTTAAATTGTGAATAAGTGTGTGAGAATATTGATTGTGGTTAAAAACCATAGGAATCCGATATATATATATATTATATTATATATATATATATATATATATATATATATATATATATATATATATTATATTATATTATATTATATATATATATTATATATATATATATATTATATTATATTATATTATATTATATATATATTATATATATATATATATATTATATATATATATATATATTTATTTAATTTAATATTGAAATTAGAATAACTGATCCAAGTACAACTTTCGGATAATAAGTGCGACATTACTGTAATCATTGAACAATATAGTTCATGCCACTTTGACGGTAAATTTACCAGTAAAAAAGAATTCTCTTATCACTACATTTGTACATAAATGCAGAACTTTAATCTTAAAATTTAAATTCAATCTCAGCGTTGCGACTGCACGTTCCGAAATAATAACACACATTTCTCATAGCATTTTTCGGATTACAACCTTGTTTTCATTTGTCCACTTATTACTGAGAGTATAAACAAGAACACAATCTATTTCATACCTGAGGATGTCTGTAGGAACAGACAAAAGCTTTTAAAATAAAAAGATCTAATGCAACGGAAATTTATAAAACAGGATCTTTTCATTTCACGCCATGTAATCATTAAACTTTGTATTTGTTTTATGTATGAATAATTCATGAATATATTATATATTATCTATATATATATATATATATATATATATATTATATATATATATTATATATATATATATATATATTATATATATATATTATATATATATATATATATTATATATATATATTATATATATATATATATATATTATATATATATATATATGTATTAAACAAAACAATTTTATAATGTTCATACATATGTTTGTAATGTTCATAGCATCTTCCCAGAAATGGGAAACACTGTCTTTTGTGAGAGCTCACATGGTAGCGGTATTTGCTGAAATGAAGAAAGAAGAGAAAGAATTACCTCACCTCCACACGAGGTGGGATGTGGCTCGAGGCCTGAGGGGGAAAAGGTTGAGGCAAGAAGTCGCCCAGTACTTATAGCATGGGAAGAGAGAGACCCCTGGTGATAATTTGGGAATTAAGGAGGAGGTAACTTCGACACAACACCACTACCATTTTCTTTTTTTTTTTTTTTTTTTTCTTAATTATTAAATCAAGCCAACGATGTAAAACTAGTTTGCAAAATACTGTATACTGGAGACAGTAGCTAAGAGAGATGTACTAAAACATTACCAACTTTATCCTTCAATGTCTGTCGGACGAGTGAGTTAGGAGAGGCAAACATAGTAACAAATTAAAATGACAATCGACAAATCTGATTGTTAGAAAAACAAAATTTCCATTTCAAAATCGTGATTTCTTTTTCAAGTTGGTCATTAAGCCTCTTTATATTTATTTGAATAAATATGCTGGCTATTTTTTTTCTTTGTTAAGTCGATTTTATTGTTAAAAAACAAAACTGGAATGTCTTCTCAAATATGATATCTACAGTAACATGAGATAATATTGGATTAGAAAAATTAATTGTTTAAAAATTTATGCTTCGGATACAAAAAAAGTTGGCAAATATAGGCCTTGAATGATCTGAACAAGGCAATCGACAATTGTTTTGCTCTGACTGGCTAAGACAGTTAAGAAAATTCAGATTTGATCCAGCTGAGAGGAACCTTTTCTTTTAATAAGACTTCCAATTACCCAAGCCAGCAGCTATCAATCTCCTCCACCTTTTTTTTTTTTTTTAAACAATATTTAGTCAAGCGTGTACCTAGCAATAATATGATATTTATACTAACAAGAAATGAAATTGGCTTAACTAAAAAATCCCTGAATTGTTTAAAAATTCCAACAAGTTTATTGATATTAATATCTTCAGACATAAGTATGTCTGAAGATATTATCATCAGATATGCGTCTGTAATACATATCAGATTTATATATGATATATATATCTGTGATAGATGCAAATAATAACCATTAGTCTGTCCTGGTAATGGAATAAACAACCAATAAACATTTAAAAAAAACAAAAAAAAATCTGCCATCATGTTTGCATATGCGATAAATACAAGTAGATATTATTTTTATCTTTGCAAATTAGTGTTTATTTATGTCTCCTAGAGGCTGACCTTAGTCTCTGCAGGTTAATTATCTGATCTGTTTGGATACGAACTATGGTTGTGGAGACATTTTTATGACATGATTAGTTTTGTCTCAGCATTACTAGAAAACTGATCTTATGCAGACCAATTTTCAAATGATTGTTACTAATGAAATCAAAACGAGTCGAGATTCCAATCTAGCAACTTCTCTTCATACCTTGGCTCAGAATCTTAATATGAAATTTCGTTGAATGAATGACAACAGACAAAAACTGTTTATGAGAAAATTTCTTTGTTTGAGCTACATGATGCCTATTATATGCACAAGTTTTAATCTGCGAAAAGAAATCAAGAAAAAAAATAGTTTTCGGCACATGCATTTCTATCAGCTAACAACTGGCCAGTGAAAATACAGAGCAGGAAAAAAGGAAAAATAATCATTGATTTGAAATTATTATCAAGGAGGAATTTAAAAAAAAAAAATTTTTGTTAGATTTTTTGGTAAGTGGGTTGAGCTGAGATTTTCTGTATTCTTTGAATGAAGCAACTTTTTCTTATCTAGTGTTAACAGATCTTGTATTGTTATCAAAAATAGATGGAAAAACACAATCAGAATGTCACTAAATAAAGAAATAATTTTGAGAAAAATGTACTCCTTCGTGGAATGAAGGAAACGATGATCTTCATCATTCTTTTTATATGATGTGGTTGGTAGAAGAGAGGCGTAATCAACATTTGATAATTTTGCGGCAATACATGCTTAAAGGTTTTAGGCAGTTTTGAGCAATATTTCTTTTCATTGTTAGCCAGAATGTATTGTAAATGTAGGACTAACTTAAGTAAAATAATAACAATAATATTTATTAAGAATTTATTACAAGAAATATCAAGTTTTATGGAAACATTGTTGACAATTATGTATTTAGTTACATCACATTTATTAAATATCCCACATTTTGATAGATGATCTGCCAAGAAAGGGGAAATGTAAGAAAAGGAACGTAAATTTACTATGGATGATCTAGCGATTAGAGCACTTTCTATACATTTTTGTCTTAGTAATTTGCTTTCTCTTTTAATTAGGGTATCATTTTTAAATCAAAATCATGGTCAGATTCATTATTGTGAGCATCTAATTCATTTAATGCATTGTTTTGTAAAATATACCTTTTGTGTTGATATGATGCGTTTGGCGGAGGAGGGGGGATATTCAACATTTGATAAATTTGCGGCAATACACGCTTAAAGGTTTTAGGCAGTTTTGATCAACATTTCTTTTCATTGTTAGCCGGAAGGAATTGTAAATGTAGGACTACCTATATGATTAGAATAAGATATGTAGATGACAGTTTCTTGCGGATAGACACAAACTCCTAGATAATATAGTAAAAAAAAAAAGCAAAAAGAAATGTCTAAGCATTGAATGTAAGGCAAAAGGGCAAGAAAAAGGGAAAAATAATCATTCATTTGAAGTTATTATCAAGGAGGAATTAAAAAAAAATTTTGGTAGATTTTTTGGTAAGTGGGTTGAGCTGAGAACTTCTCTGTATTCTTTGAATGAAACAACTTTTTCTTATCTAGTGTTAACAGATTTTGTCTCCTTATCAAAAATAAATGGAAAAACCCAATCAGAAGGTCATTAAATAAAGATATAATTTGGAGAAAAAAGTACTCTTAATTGTGTGGGATGTCCCATAGCATTGGTTGTGTCCACTGGCACACCTAAACACATTATTCACTACTATTTTTTGCTCCCTTCAGGAACTCTGTGTACTACAATAATGATTAGTTATTCTAGCTGGATCATGCACACTGTCATCAGGCCCAAGTTATCCAGAATCAGTTTGTGAAGCATTTTGGTACCTTAAATCTGACATGAGCTTAATTGAGCATTTATGGGATATGGTAGAGAAGTTTCTCCTCGTGTAAATCTTGTACCTACAAATATAAGGGAATATCTCTCCTAATGTCTTCCAACTACTTGTAAAATTAATGCTTCATGCTGCATTTTGCAAGGATTGAGATGGGAGATGTTCTACATGATACTAGGCACTTATTCCATGACTTTTGGCATGTCGGTGTGTCTATGTGTCTGTCATTGTTTAAAATTTGCTATATTTCTGCAGGAAGAGTATTCAATACTGGAGATAAATCATTTATAGATACAAAAATTGAGGGCATAAAAATGAAGGATTCACACCATAACCCCTTCCAGGTGGACATTTTTTTTTTCCAGACGCAGACGAATAAATGCACTCAAAACTTAACATTTAAAAACCAGCTACAGACATGTTTACACATCGATCTTGATTATTTTATATACCCTTCTGAGCTAGAAACTGGTCCAATTGTCAACTCATTTGTCTGGTGGAGGTGTTAGCCACCACTTGGGTACTTCAAGGTACCTTAGTTTCTTAGTTACTATATCAAAAACAAATAAAAAATTTTTTTTCTGAAAATGAAACCATTTTTCCCTAAAATAATTGGCAGAAAAAGGGTTAAGAAATCATCACATGATCTGCTGATTCTTTTAAGGCATGAAACTGTCAGTTACCTTGCAGTGTTGATTTCTATATCTGTCTTGTTATATATTCTTGTCCTAAAGACAGTAATTCCTTTCAAGTTAATGTTGGCTGCATTGTAGATTTATTAAAAATGATTTTTTTTTTTGTTAAATTTTCAAGTGCTTTTTATATATTTATGTTGAAAATCATTCTGTTCAGTTATGATATTTAAATTCGAATAGTCTTGCTCAAATTTTTATATTTATTTAATCATTACTTCAACCAGTTCTCACTGTCCACCCTTTGTACTCTGCGTCCTGGGTGTGACGATAAACTACATCCATGTCCTGGGTATGACGATAAACTACGTCCAACAGCTAGGTCTCTGATAATACGTTTTTGAAAAAATCAACTCTTGCTGGGCTATATAATGTCAAAGCCTTGAGTCAAAAGGTAGACATTGTTCTGGCTTATACTTGAGACTGTATACATCCTCCTGAAAGGTGACCCCTTTTTACAGGAATGGGTCGGCCTTGCAAAATAATGAACACCTGAAGATGGCCGGGGGGGGGGGTATTTGGCTGAAATGTTGTCTATAATAACCATAACAGTCTAATATGAGGACAATAGTTTGAATAAGTGAAGCTGTAATGAGATTTCCTTAATTTGAAAATCAAACAGAATTATTTCTCTCTTCACTTTCATACAACAAGAGAATTGGGGAAAGAGAAATAAGAGGAGGAAAAGCAGGCAGGGTTGAGTAAGAAAGCCAGGGAAAATGAAAAGAAAAGCAGCAAAGAACACAGATGAAAGACATTGGCAGATTTACTGTCTTTAGTGCATTGACCCCTTTTGACCTTTTAAGGTGGTTAAACTTTATTTTTTTTTTTGTTTTATTTATTTTTTAGTGTGATACACCAAGTTTTCTTATAGGGTTTCGTGAATTTTTATGGAATTAAAAATGCAATGTAAATATGAAAACAAGTATATTCATTTGGGCTGCATTATAAATAACATTTAAAAAAATTATTTAATCCTGTTAAATAATTTTTAAAAATAGTAAAAAAAAAACAAACAAAACCCTTCCCATTTGACGGTATTTTTTGGTGTAAAAATATCAAAAGAAACTTTATCTTTATTTTCAGTTTCTTTTAGAATTCAAAGCAAAATTTTAAAATTATATAAGCCAGCATATTTTCCCCCCCATTCTTAATATTTTAGCATTCTGTTTATCATTTTGGCAAAAACTGTTAATCGTCTATAAATAATTGTAAACTAAAAACATTGTTGGTTATTGACTAATTTCAGCTGTTATACTTTTTCTTTCTTCCTTTCGAATTCACAATTCTATCTTCAAATTATTTTTTTTTTCTTCTTCTAATTATGTTATTTTTATCAACTATTGTTTATAATAAAATTTAATAGGAATTGTATTTTATACAAGTTCATATTTTTCCTTTTTTTTTTTTTTTTTTTGTTCTTCAATAAAAGCAGCCTGCATAAAGCATAAAAGCAGCAGTTATGGCCCATACAGCAATAAATAACATTAGTAAAGTATGATTTTAAAATAGCTTATTTGTAAGGGAAATACTCCAGTTAGCCACTTTATGAAATTTCAGTGAAACTGACTTTGTGAATGCTGTTTATATTCCACAGCAAAAGTGTTTCATATTGGAGCATTTGAAACTGATTTTCAATTAAACAAATAAAAATGAAGTATTAAGAACAAATAGGAAATCGTTTTGTTTCACTATTTGACTTTGTTTGAAATTTGTCGAGTGAAATGATTTGGAATTATATTTCAGTTTATAAATTCTATGCTGTCTTCATTGGTTTTGCAGATGTCACGTGCATATTGGTGTTAGTGTTTGTATCTGTTTTTAAACTGTGGTTGCTTTGTTTCTATTGGTTCTGTGTAATATCATATATATATTTCGTGGCATCTGTTGCATATATTTAATGTTTGAAATGTTGGCTTAAGTTACAATTGATGTATGCAAATTGTAAATTAAGCTAGTGTTTAAAAATTTTAACATATGCACAGGCACCATTGTACGAAGACAGAATATATGGTTGTCAGCAAAAGAGACAACCCAACATGTGAATTACAAATTGGAGATGCCAAAATCAAACAAGTACAAAATATTTAATATCTGGGAATTGTTTTAGCAGTGGTTGGAAAATGTAACACCAAAATTCAAAGTTCCATTGGAATAGCAAAATATACCTTCCAAAAGCTATGCAAAATATTTAGAAAGAGGAAAATTTCATTAGAAACTAAGAAAAGAGTGCTGGACTGCTATGTAATATTGGTCCTCCTATAAGGCAGTGAATCTCTTCTCAGAATGTGGTTCTACAGAAGGATGCTGAGAATAGCATGTGAGCAATGACTAAGTTTTAAGGAAAATTGAGATAAAAAGGATACTTAAAATCCTAAAGAGACAATTGAAATTTCTAAGGCCAATAATGAAGAAAGAAGGCATGGGGAATTTGATACTCACAGGATATTGAAGGCAAGAGGGATTGAAGAAAGCAGTGAAAAACGTACCTCACAAGCTTGTGTAAATGGTTGGTAAAAAGGAGACTAGGAGGGATAGCAAAAAGACAAACCCTACTTAAAACTACAAAAGATAGGAAGTTGTGGAGAGATACAATCGCTCACGTTCTGAGTGGACATGGCACATCAAAGTATCATGAGTAAACTCACTTATTAAAACTGTTGTAATGGAATGTCCCACACTCCCTATTGCCTATGTAAACTGACTATATCAGATGTTATATATAGTGAGCACAGGATATACCTGGGGGCTTGCTTTGGAATTACTAGCCTGTCACCTGATTCCCTGTCTTTCAGTAGTGTATTCTCTTGTACAATAAACCTTTCATCTACATGTGTGTGCTGCTGTTCCTTCACTCGAATACCACCTTTGTCTGTTTGTAACCTCTTCAAGGATACAACAAAAACAAAAGAATTTCAAGCAGCAAAGGAATTTTTTCTTTGCTGAATCCTAGAAATTAAACATACACACAGACGTCATTGTAAGAAGACAGAATATATGGTTGTCAGCAAAAGGGACAACCCAACATGTGAATTACAAATTGGAGATGCCAAATTCAAGCAAGTACAAAATATTGAAATATCTGCAAAGTGTTTTAGCAGAAGAAGGAAAATGTGACACAGAAATCTAGAGGTGCATTGAGATAATGGAAGATGCCTTCCAAAAGCTAAGCAAAGTATTATGAAAAAGGAAAATCCCATTAGAAACAAAAAGAAAAGAGTACTTGTTGGTCCTCCTATATAGCAGTGAATGCTGGACAGTCTTCTCACAGATGAAAAGATTTGAGGCAACAGAAATGTGGTTTTACAGAAGAATGCTGAGAATACTATAGATTTAACATGTGAGCAACAACAATTTTAGAGAAAATGGAAACTGAAACTTCTTATACTTGGCATGAGAAAGTTGAAATTTCTAGGGCATATTAGGAAAGAGGGCTTGGAAAATTTGATACTCAAAGGAAATACTGAATGCAAGATGGAGAGAGAAAATCAATGCATAACCCATCTTGTGTAAATGGTTAATAAAACCAGGATTAGAAGAGAAAATCGAAAGACAAAATTTACCAAGCCATCATCGCCCACATCCTGAACGCACACTGTACATAAAAGAAGCTTAATTTAAGTGTGTATTAAAAATCGATTATAAAATGACAAATGTTGGAAGTGAAATGTATAATATTAGGTTGTCATCTACAAATTCACGGACCTTGTATAAAAATCCTTAGAAAATTTTGGTAAATGTCTTTAGTAAAAAAAAAAAATCAACAAAGATGTTATTTATTGAAAGTGTTATTGAATGACATGGCAACTAGTGTTTGCTTCATCATCTTATTTCACTTTCTTTTAGTAAGTCAGTTATGTGCCAGGCGTGATACACGCTTAGGCAATCATGTATCTTTCAATACGTGACTGACGAGGCAGATTTTTTTCCCCACAGTAGGTTGCCATTTCTTTCTGTGGTAGACCAGTTGACATTCAAGGCTAGAACCAGGCCTATCCTGCTATTTGCCATAGCTAGAAGAGGATTCATACCTTTCCCAAGGGTATTAGTATATAAGTGAATGTAATGGATTTGATGAGAATTCAAACTCGGCTCTCCGATTCCTCAATCCAAGCCGCTATCCATTATTCCACTGTGTCTTGTCACTTTTTTTTTTTTTTTACTCATCTTAATTCTATAAAAGTTAAGGATTTGGACTGGAGTGTGTAGGAAATAACTTTTTCCAAAACTATAAGTGAGAAGTCTCTTGTCGTATTTGCTTCTTTGTAGCCCAACTTTTTTTCTCCTTTTTCTGCAGGGGATCGAGTCATATCGACTTATGCTCATTAGTTTAAACTTTTTCCTTTGTCTTCAACTCCACCACTCGAACTGTCAAGGCTTTGGTAGTTGCGTTCACTTTTCTCTTAAACCCCCCCCCCCCGGCCACTCTGTTACACTTTGGTGCCTGTTTCCACCATGTAAGTCTAATGTAAACAGATGATTTTCTTATTTGCCGCTTCATCAATTGAGGTCAGTAAGGGAACAAGAACTCGAGAACAAAACAATAATCATGAATTGATTTTGAATTTTTCAGTCGAGAAAATCAAAAAGAAAGAAAATGCAATGTAGAGAAATATCAATCGCATCCATTTCCAAAACTGTGACTGAAAATGACAGGTTTGGAATTGATCTGGACATTTTTTTTTTTTCTTCTGACTTGGAATATCATTCAAGGTGCAGACAAGTGAATAACAAAATAATTTTTTCATTCTTTTATTTTTTTAAGCAAATTTGTCTGCAGAATTGTCTACTATGAAACAAACAGATCTTGTGCACTTTGGAAAAAAAATGGACTGCCTTGAGGCCTGGTTTCCTAGATTTATTTAAATATGATCTGCTATCAAATAAGCTAAGTGCCAAATGAATTCTGCTCTTATTGTGATTGTCTGGGGGTTCAGAGTATGAAATAGATTATTTTGTCAAAGTTACACAATTAATTGGCAATGATTTGATAGTTGTTTTTGAGTGTGGCTGCAAAATGGACTCCATTCTTTGTGATCAGTTCTTTTTATGTCTTAATGTTTCAAACGTGTCAGACCTTTTGCTGGTCATTTTCCTATGATTTTTGCTGTGAATTTCAAGTCGAATAAAGTTGTTAGACAGAAATGAATTTAAAAAAAGAATACATTCTTTATGATCTTTTAACACAGTTATGACTCGTGTGTGTTCTCTAGTATCATCTGTTTACACTCAAGTTAAATGATCCTCTGGTAGCCTCTCTTGAATAGAACAAACCAATGTCTTTCATGGTGATGAATGGAAAATTTTTTTTTTTTTTTTTTTTTTTTTTTTTTAAAGTATGGATGGAAATTTGTTGGTAACCCCCCATGCCCCCTTGTTCCAAGCCTGAATCCGTCCTGGGTATGACAATAAACTACATTGATGTCCTTGGTAAGATGATAAACTACATCCAGCAGCAAAGCCTCTGATCAGGTTTTGAGGAGTGTGGAACTAACTCTTGATTGCTGGTGTTCCCAGGTCCACCCTGGCCTGGTGTAGTGGCACCTGCTGGGGTTCCAGCTGTGGGCAAATAGTTAACCCACGAAATGTGGTCAAGACGCTGTGAAAGTGTAGTACCAGCAATACATTATTGTAAAAAATTATTACCGGCAATGAATTTTTGAAGGGAAAAAAAAAATTATTACCGGCAATGAATTTTTGAAGGGAAAAAAAAAATTATTACCGGCAATGAATTTTTGAAGGGAAAAAAAAAATTATTACCGGCAATGAATTTTTGAAGGGAAAAAAAATTATTACCGGTAATGAATTTTTGAAGGAAAAAAAATTATTGCCGGCAATGAATTTTTGAAGGAAAAAAAAAGTTTATTACCAGCAATGAATTTTTGAAGGAAAAAAAAATTATTACCGGCAATAAAAATCTAATTGGCATCAAATAACCCATTAAAAAAAATGACATAGGTAGGGATAGCTCTACTATGTGGTTGTATTGTACTGAAGGATGTAATTTATTCCTTGTTTTTTTAGCTTCAGAAATACAGGGTCATATTATGATCAAGTCAATATAGTAAAGGTATTTTATTTATGCCAGGATCACCTAATCTTCATGATTTGTTTTATTCTTGATTTATTATGAAAAAGAAAAGACTTTTTCTCTTTTTTTAAGCGTTACCAGCAGGTCTTTTTAATTTATTTTTTTATATTTATTTATTAGTCAGTTCTTTTGAAGACTTTCTTCATGTCATTGCCACAGCAGTTGGCGCCATATTGTATCACCTCAAAGGTACTCGGTATTGGTAGTTATTGTGTTATTAACTGGGGTTTGGTGTGATCCCCCCCCCTTTTTTTTTTCTTCTGACATTTCTTTTCTTTCTTGTGCATTTTTCTGTAACAATTTCACTATCAACAGATTATTTCTGTTTGGGGGTTCATGGCCGCATCATGTTGAAACATTGGTTCCCGTACAGTCAGCAAAGTTAAGCAACATTGACCCTGGTCAGTACCTAGTTGGGTGACCACTTGAGAAAATCAGCTGCTATAAGCTTGGATGTGCAGTTGGTGTACTGGATGATGGTTTGGAATTGTTCATCAGATAGCCGAGTCCCAATTCCTGTTGTGTTTGTTATAATCATTTACTCACAAATACCATCGGAAAAGATATGAATCCATCTCTTCTCCCCAACTCCATCGCTGTGGATTAATTGGTAAGACTTGTATCACTAAAACCATTATTATCTACAAAAATAAAATGAAATTGCATACAAAATAATTAGGTTTTTGTTGTAATAGAATAACCTGTCACCCCCATGAGTGACTACACTGTAGATAGTAACTACCAATAAGTATCTGTAAGTCAACGGACTACAGAGACTAGCTGCGACCTGTTCCAGCTAAACAGTTGAACTCTCTGCCTTTGGGCAGAGAGGAACCCAAATGATGCTCCGCCGAAGGGCAAAGTCTCGTTCAGGGAGGTAGACTGCCCCTGAACCCGTTTATGCGGCTTCAAAAAGTGAATATTTTTGGCTGAGCTGTAGGAGAACCCATGTTAAACCAGCCTTGTGCCACATGCAACCCTCGTGTGTGGGGGGTAGCTAAATATACTAGCTGCGATCTTTTCCAGCTAGACGGTTGAACTCTGCCTTCGGGCAGAGAGGAACTTGGACAAGGCACCACCAAAGGGCAGAGTCTCGTTCGGGGAGGTAGACTGCCCCTGGACCTGTTTATACGGGTTCAAAAGGGAATATTTTTGTCCTAGCCTACAGGCTCAGACAACCCATGTTAAACCGGCCTTGTGCCACATGCAACCCTCGTGGGGTGGGTAGCTAAATATACTAGCTGGGATCTGTTGAGTACAACACAGACTTATGTGAGAACTATTGACCTTCCACTAGTAGCACTCACTACTGGATTGACTTGTGACGACCTTGTGCATAACTGTTACCTTTTATTCTTATTGCACTGTTTTTTTTTTGTTTTTTTTACAATAAAACTTTACTTATTTTATTCACCTTGTTTTTCAAGTATATATTCCTATTAGCATGGAATATAACAGTTTTGATATTAAATAACCCATGGAAGTTGATGTACCCCTAAAGAAAAACAACCAACCCAAATCAATGTTGGATATTAGCTAATGAACTGGTATGGTTGACCAATACTATCAAGTTCACTCCTCACTGGTTGCTCTCCACTTACAGCCTTGTACGAGACTAAGCTAAATCTAGTAAATTACAACAGATTTTTGCTGCTTGTAATTACTACAGTGCTTTTGCCCCTGCAGTAATATTGAGTACCTTCATCACCCATAATGCAGAAAATTATGGGTCATGAAGATAATCGATTTGTCTTCATATTGTATCTCTGTAATCATTTATATGTCCGATCCATCTTGGTCCACGACATGCCAAAAATGAAATGGATACCCTACAGGGTTTGAGATTAACATTGTAATGAGAACGCTAGAATATTAGTTTAAGATGGTGCTAAAACAATAGCTAATTTTTAATTGAAATTCTATATTCTAAAAGTGATTAATTTATTAAAAAATAATCTTATTTCTCATGCTTAATTATGGGCTTTGAATAAATGGAGCACACATACACAAACAAAAGTAAAGAAAATGTATGTGTTTCTTTATAAACTTGTGAATAAAGTCGAATGAACATTATTTACATTATTCGGACAATAGTCCGAATAATATAAATAATGTACATAATACCTCATCTCAGAAACATAGACAGATACTGAAAGTCGAATGAAAATTGAAGGACTTAAATTTAGATATTTGCATTATTTGGTCAATTTTCGCTTAAAAATTTGAATGATTAATAAACAATTACGTCTTAAGATTTCAGTTTATCATAAAATCTAAATTGAAAATACAAGAAAGAATTTTAAAAACTACACGAGGCAGGTAATTGTAAATGAAAATCTTTTTTGATTGTGAATAGTTGAAAAGTACTGATATTCTTTGTGTAGTAAATGCATGGCAGACAATTCTTAAATGAAAATACGAGAACAGCTACTCTGAGTATGAAAATGAATTATTAATAACTTTTTTGTGTAAATTTATTCAAAAGGATTTAGCAGATGTTTAAACAAGAATGAAGATGTGATTTATTTATTTTGTAAAAATTGCATAAAATTTAACTTACTGGTTTTTATATTTATTAATATTTAAGACATTAATGGCTGCACGATCACTGAAGTTAAGCAGTGTCAAGCCTTGTCGGTACCTAGATGGGTGAATACTTGGCAATACCGGGTGTTGTAATGGATAATAGCTTGGAATCGTTAATGGGAGAGCCGAGTTTCAATTCCCATTGGTATTGTTGTCTTCACTTATGTGCAAATACCTTTTGGGAAAGGTATGAATCCACCTCTTATCCCCTTGGCTATGGGTTAATTAATCAAATTTTTATCACTAAATCATTATTATCTCAAAAAAGAAAATTCTCACAATCTAAAAATATCTTCTGGCTTTAAATAACCTGCAAAGCTGAGAAAAAGGTGGAGAATGAATGAATCTGTCAAAACATTTAATATTTTAGCATTTTTAATTTATTTCATGAGCATTTTAATGATGTTTTTATTATGCTACTAAAAACTGTGATAGCAAAATTAAAAAAAAATAAAACATTTAATTTGGGGAGGGTTAAAAAAAATTTCTTTAAGATTAAAGTTATTTGAGGCAGTTCTGGGATGCTGATTAAAAAGTTAGTGTGGAACCCTGGCACAATGCAGTCCCAGTTTTTCTTTGATACAGTCGATACAAAGAGAGGTATTCCATTTTAGGATATTATTTATAGCCATCATTGTGTAGCACAGGTGAAAATTACTGGTAAATCTTTTTTTTTTTTTTTTTTTTTTTTTTTTTTTTTTAAATATCAACCTAGAAGAATTTAGTTTTGTTACTAATGCAAAAATATCCAAGCTTTAGGAACAGAAGTGAACATTTTTTTAAAGAATAGAAAAATTCTTGTCAGGGATTTTGGAACTGATTGACCTATTTCTGCCATGGTATAAACCCTTTTCTTAAAGACCATTTTGATATTATAGCTGCAGGTTTGACATGTGTCTTTGTATTCTTTCCAAACTCTTGTACTTGCTATAGGATTAAACCAAATAAAGTTTGAACAACTTTATATGGAATTGTCTTTTGAGATCTGGCATAGTTTGGCAAGTGATGGTTTCTGTTTGTGCAGATGCTGCCAGCAGAAGAAAAGTTCCAACCTTTTTGTACAGAATATTTGATTGTTACATTTTTGAAATCCTTGAACAAATGAACATTTCATTGCAATGGCATGAAGAAGTCTTAAGACCTGGTTATCACTTTGTCAAAAATACGTCACCTGAAATGTTTGTTTTATTAACTTTTGAAAGCCATTGTAAATAAATCTGATCATCATAGATATATTGACCTAAAAGTCCTCTGTCAATCCCCTCCTCTCTTGTACGGACTTCTAATGGCTGCCCTGTCTGTTTTTACAAATAACCATTATAAGCTTTGTTTTAAATGAAGGCATCATCACTAACTGGTAAATAGCTTGTATGATTTTTTGCTCTGACATTGACAGAACACTTTATGGGGCTTATGCTCAAATTTAGTCACTCCATAGTTATAAATTTTGCTATTATAGGGCGTGAAGTTTAGACTTCTTTTTCTGTTTGGTTCCTCGGTCATCTGTTCTTTCTAACCTCTACCTTTGAATTTCTCAGCCTTCTTCTTTATCTCGTCTTGCCATCTATTTACGTAGCTTTGGGTACCTGCCAACTAGCTGACCTATATTTTAAAATGATTTTTAAAATAATTCTCACCGACCTACTAATTAGGGAACAATTAGATGTGTAGAGCCACTTCAGACATTTCTAAACATACTTACTCAGGCCAATTTTAAATAGATTTTAATGATTTGTGGGTAGGCTTAATGGACCCTGAAACCTATGTTGTGATTTTTTTCTCTCTCTCTTAAATTTGAGGAGCAGTTATAAACTTTGACAGTTCTCCAAAATCTGCCAGGTCATGAACCCTAGGATGGTATTATAAAATTGTCTTCATAGAATTCTCTCCCTTTGCTGCTCTAGGTGCACTCTGTTGCCTCATGAGGGTTGCTATAAATAAACACTTGTCAGCTGTTATTTCCGATATTTTAAGTTGGAAATTTCCCTAATACAGCTTTGGAACAAGGCTAAACTTCCATTTTTTTTTTTTTTTTTTTTTTTTTTTTTTTAATGCGATTTTGAATTCTTATACACTCTGCACAAGGTGTAACATCACTTAAAACCCATGTTAAATTTTTTGCAATTTTTTTGTAAACAAAAATGACCACATCAACATCTAACAATCTGGTGGTTATGAGGTTATTTTTTAGGCCAACCCTTAAGGCACCTAGCTCCTTTGATGTTCTTTTGTGACACCATGTACAAATCTTACATTTTATATCTTTTAGGGTGAACCCGATACACAATTAGGTTCACCACAGATCGACTCCTCTTAGATCAAATGTTCCTGATTGACAGTAAATTTGATCTGATCCTGTTACTGATTGTTGCTTGAGTAAATCAGTTTTGCTTCTACTGAGCTTATTATGGAAAAGAATCTGTATGGAATTTGGCTTCCATATTATTCTGCCTCCTGCAGCATCTTCAACAATTCAGGTTGAGACTGTAGAGAGGAAAGCTTGAACCTTCTTCTTCAACCTAACTACACCTTTTAACAATTTCTTTGTTTTATGTGAACACATATCAAGCCCGATTTGCCATTATCCAGTAGTTATGTACTAAACTTAGCTTAGTTTGGCATAAGGCTACACATATGGGATACTACTGAGTTTCCCAACCTGGGTGATATCAACTGTTGGATAGGTGATGAGCAACTGAACAGAAAATGGTGGGCAATTGGAAATTTTGGTGGGCGATATATGATTTTGAGTATTAAAGAGGTATTTCAACATATGCTACCCCCAAAAATTACTCAAAGGAGATATTCAAAGATCCTTTACAAAAAGAAAAAAAAAAAAATAGGATACTAAATGGGGATAACTGGGATATATTCTTAGATAAAATAAATATCCTCTGCAAATCAGGAATATTTCGGTACTTTCTATGGTTTTGAGAAGGGTCATTAACATTCTGTTGTGTCGTGGCACAATAGTAAAAATAAGAAAATCAAGTCGAGGTTGGTTTAAGGAACAAGTGTATTTAACATCACAGATACAAAGGTAGGAAACGGGTACTACTCAGCTAGGCAGTTGTAGTACTGTTGCTGCTTACACCGGGTAGGTATTACTGGCACTATATATAGTGAGAACCGGTGTAATTCCCTTGTGTAACACATTCAAATAGTGCTTCAGACAAAATACCCAAACTGGATATAAATCAGAGAAGGGGAGACCAAGAACAACTTTACCAGTAAAATTAAGAAGTTACCTCAGGATAATTTTTATTTAATATAAAATTATATCTATCTATCTATATATATATATATATATATAATTTTTTTTTTTTTTGACATTGACCATTTTGAATTTATCAATGCAGGGAAAGTACCTGTCATATAATTCATCCATCACTGTGCTTTTGAATATTAATTGTACAGGTGGATGGTGGAAAATTTTTCCATGTAGAGGTTGGGAACCCCTGGGGTACTCAGTAAGGCTCAAACTCACTAATAATATTCAACCAGGCTAGTTTGCTAGCAATCTCCTCATTCCAAGGTGCTCGACTCCTTTGATTATGGTAAAGAATTCATTCTTAAATTGCCTTGATGCAGTTTATTTTATTACAACACCTTTTTGGCTGAGTTACAATGGTTTTGTGGATCTGTTTTAATTAATTTCTATATTGATTCATTTAAAAGCCTGTATTTCTGCCTTTACCCTCTTCTGCATTGATGACATTTTTGCCATTTCAAGTTGGTATCAGAAAACTTCAGATTTTACATGTTGATATCCTTGCATTGAAACCTTTTTATTTGCCGTTCCTTCAGTTAATGATTATTATTATTATTATTATTTCAGTATTTTCTCAGATCTGATTTTAACTAGCAACCTTAGGTGTTATGTAATTTTCCTCTGTTCATCACTTTTTATTCTTGCTGTTCCTAACAGGCTTCCTTTCTGCAACAGTTCTACTGGGCAACCAATTCTGAGTTTTCTTTCTCCATATCACTATATCAAGTGCACCAAAGGACAACCAGTATGATTGTGACCTTGTTCAACTTTCCGAATGTTGTGAGTTCAAACTTCAATGGGTTATGGTTGATTATTTTCTCCTCTTCCTTTTGCTTTATGCTCACATCAAAAAAGGGCAAAAGGGATCAATAATTAGCCCCGTCTTGTCCAATTTTAACTTCCACCAATGTGCTCCAGTTTCTTATCAGTTTCTATTGAAAAATCCCAGAAAATCTTGCATGTTTCTGGCTCAAGGAATATGGGGAGACATTTGAGGAAACTGTAGCGCGCATGTGAGGGGATGCCTAAATTTAACTTGGAATGAGTATAAAAGGGGGAGAGACATAATTACGTTACCAAAATCATTCATTGGAAGTTGTGCAAGAAGTGGGATTTTTAGCAAGAAAAGGAATGGTATATTCTTGATTATGATTATTATAATTTTATTTATTTGTATGTTTGCATCAGTGGTTATTACTGAAGACCACAAGTCTCTTCAAATATCCCAGCACCTTCCTCAGTACCGTTTCAGATACACAAAACAGTATGTGGTTGGTACAGTTTCAACCCATTCTTGAATTTTGACTTCATCTAATCTACATTTGAGTATTTTAATAAAAAATGTAAATGAATGCTGTTCTTCACAAAACCCTTTTTTTTTTTTTTTTTTTTTTTTTTTTAATAAATCTTTCTTAATAGGATGTAGAAGGATAGGTCAATATTTTAATGATCTTAAATTGTAAAAAGTCTTCGTAGACTGACATTAATATCTTTTTAGTGAAAGTGTTTAGCCCAAGAAAGAATTTTTTTTTTTTTTCTATAGTAGTTATATTTTTATTTTTTTATGGCAATCAATGTATGTTGCGAATATAACAAAGGAAGAAAAAAATTATTTTAAACGACCTTTGTTTTTCTTTTCTTTTTTCTCTTTTTAATAGTGTTTAAATTTTTCACCACATAACTAAAACAGAAAAGGTTTGTCTATCACAGCTAGACCTTTTGTCAGACGACTTTCAATGCTAACTTGTAGGTTCCTGTTTTTGTATCCTTGCCAAAAAAATAAGAGTAAGAAAAAAAAAACATACCTCTGTCCACTCCCCACTTACTTTCTTTTATATTCTCTTATTTTTTTTTAATACAAAAGAATATTGATTTGTCATATTTACAATATTGGAAGACATGGTGTGTGCAGACAATAGTCTGTCTGCAAAATCATTTCATTGAGTTATTTTTATTTTTTTTTTTTTTAATCATGATATTTGAGTGAGCAAACTCTTTTTTTCTCTTATTTTTATTTTTTTTAAATAGGCTTATTTAAGAAACATTTTTAGATTTTGGCTTTTTTAACTTGTTAGCATGCCACCTGTCAGTGGACCTTGTTTTACTTAAAACAACCAGTCCTTGACTTTAAGACTCAAGTAAGTTTATCAGCACATTTTAACTAACTGGAAATTAGAAGAAAGAATTGTTTTATTCTGATATTGTTTTGAAATGAATGGATCCCCTTCTGTTTGCCTTGGGGTTCTTGATAAGCTCCAGAGGCGGATATGCAATCCCTGATCTGGCATCTCGTCTGCAGTCGCTCTCTCACAGACGCGCCGTCGCCTCTCTCTGTCTTTTTTACAAATACTTTCATGGCAATTGCTCCAATGAGCTGCATTCGCTGGTTCCCAGACTCCATGAATTCAAGCGCCCTACGAGGCTGGCATCTCACTCTCACCCTTTCACTGTCGAAACTATTAAATGTAGCCGTCTCTTCTACTCCAATAGCTTCATGTCTCGCACCTCTCGCCTGTGGAACTCCCTTCCCTATTCCAGTTTCCCTGAGAGCTATAATCTCCAACTATTCAAATGTAATGTCAATCGACATCTCCGGTTGCCTTGATCTATCCACTACCCTTCTCCTCATCCTTTATTCTATCACTCCTATCTGCTCTCGCTCCAAATCTTCTGCAACCCCTTGCATCCTAGTGGCTTCTCGCCTTGCTTGGGGTGAAACGCTAAAAAAAAAAAAAGTACCAACCTGAGAACTAAATTATTTATCAATCTAAATGCAATGAACGCCAGGTCGGTCTATAAATTGTCTCTTTTAACTATTTTATTTTATTTTTTTTAATTACACGTGGAGAAAATATTTTGGTTAGCTGGTTAATGAATATTTGATGTGTTGTAGTTCCAGTTTGTTTCATATTAATGGACAAATATTGATTTTATTTTAGATTTTTTTTTTTTTTTTTTTAATTTTAGTAAATAAAAAATGTTTATATCTCTGAGATGAGGTATTATGATTACATGCATTATTTACATTATTCGGACTGTTATCGTCATCTTCATTACCATATTCACAACGTTTCAGCCATTGTACGCTCCAGCCTTCTTCAGGTGGTTGGAATTCTGAACCAAACTCTTTCTTTCATCCACCGGGGTAGATTGTTGTAGTTCTAGTTGGAGAGTTGAGTTAAAAGGAAATAACTGACATATCCGGAATAGGCATGGCACGTGGAACTAGAACAATCTACCCTGGTTGACAAAATAAAGGGTGTGGTTCGAAATTCCAATCACCTGAAGAAGGCCAAAATGTACAATGTCTGAAACATTGTGAATATGGCAATGAAGATGAGAATAACAATCCGAATAATGTAAGTAATGTAAAAAAAAAAAATGTTAAAAATCTGTTTGATATCCAAGCTTAGGATCGAAACTAGCATCTGTGCCAGTTGGAAAAAGATATTCATTTATGACGCATATGCATTTGTAGTTTTATACACTGCAATAATTGAGAATAATTTTTAGCAAACTAAATATTTAAATTAATTTGTAAAAATTAATTTTATTAACAGTAATTTTGTTTTTTTTCTCCAGAAAGCAGATCATTTATAAAGAAATAAACTCTGATATAATTTTCATAGATTTTAATTTTATTTTTAGATTTTTGTTTTTTTTATTGATCAAAATTTAATTAATAACCTGCAAAAGGTTGATAAGCCATAAAAAACAAATCAATCAATAATTAACTTTTGATTATTATTTACTTTCATCGAATAAGATGACGCATTGTCAACCATTATTATTAATTTTTGACTGGTATTTATTTTCCTCTTCGTTTTTATTGGCAGAAGCACTGCCAGTTGTCATTAATTTTTGGCAAGTATTTACTTTCATTTTGTTTATTCTTTGTTGTAGATTGACAATCTTTGTTGTGATAAAAAGCAGCTTCAAAAGGAAGAAAAAAGTAAATATTTATGAAAAATGAATAATAATGGTTGACAATATGTTATTTAATAAAAAAAAAATGACGATAATATATCTTCACCACTTAATCAACTTTTACCATGCGATTGGGATGTTAATAAACTAGTTTTAAAATTCCAGTTTCAGAAAGAAGATCTGAATTGTTTTTTTTTTTTTGTTTTTTCTCTGGCAGAATAAATGCTAATGAAAAAGTTTTATTTATATTTTCCCTTTCCTCTTCCTTCACTGGTCAGTTGGCCATGATGTGTGGCAGGGGATCAGGTTTATTACGTGAATGGAATTATGCAGCATTGTTAATGTGTTGTTTGACTTGATTTTGTTTGGAGCCTGCAGATGATGAATTTAAAATGATTGTTCAAGCTTTTGTGTTAAATGGGAGTCCAACTGTCTATTTGTTTCAGGGATACTTTCCTAGTTGGGTGAAATGAGATGTCGATAATAGAGAACAAAACTAGATTTGTAACATCGTACAAATTGTCTCTTGATTTCACTCGAGATGGCAGGTTAGAAATCCCCTGCACCCTCTCATGCCCTGCCCCTCCCCAACTTTAGTATGGTTGGTTTGGGAAAGTATTATTGTCTGTTTAATAAGTCTGCACATAAAACATCCTGAAAAAATTCTGATAGTCTAAGACTTTTCTCGATTAGATAATACTGCTGATAATGTCTTTCTGATGGAGCAGCCATTTTCTGCCTTCCAATACATTTCCATAAACCCAGAATTGATTATCTGTGTATCTGGTTTGTGTCTGAAATCATGGCTGACACATGCCACCAAAGCAGGCTTCACTAATTTCTTCAGATGTCAATCAACAGTCGACAATGGTGAGAAGTCTGCTTGCAAATGAGTTCAACCTGTTCGTTATTCGTGAAATGGTAGAAGAGGGAAACCCTATAAAAGGTGTTAGCCACCTCTTTAACACCCTAGCAGAAGAATATTTGATGGGGTGGCCTTGGAGGTGCAAGACGGTCTTCATGGTGACCATTACAAGACAGCATCTGATTAGTTCCCGATGGCCTGTCACCTCTTATACCATATCCTGTGACACTTAACAACACCTATCCTGGCAGATGGACAGAACTGTAAACTATGACCCTTTTGGTGTGAAAATCTCCATGTCCACAGAACATGACCAGTGTGTCATGCCAATTACCTGCATGTCAGCCCATTGGCTGTGTTGCTGCAGCTTGCTTAACACGTTTGCCAAACTCCAAATCGGTATTGGGGTGGGGGGCACTATTTACAACAAAAAAATATTTTAATAAAAGAATGTATTAGATATTAAGGGAAGCTTTTTTTTTAAAAAAAGATTTTTTTTATATTTTTTATTGTTAGTATTTTTTTGAGGAAATGCCTGTCAGTTTTTTTTTGCCTAACCTCAGAAGCCATGTTTCCAATTTGTAGTGAATGGATACTTGTGTACATAATAATAATAATAATAATAATAATAATCTTTCTTGGATTTTCCAAATGATATGTTATTTTCTAACATTGGATGCTTCATGAAAAAGCAAGAAGAATTATGTGCTCTAAATAGGATTTACATTTATTTTATAATTTTGGCCACGTCACCATATATTGCTGACAGAATCCATTCCACAAATATTAGTAATGTCATAGTTGAATCAATAAATTCTTTCCTTGAGCTTTGTTTTATTTTTTATGCCAATATAGTCACGATTTACACATAGTTAGTATTTGAATAAGTATGAAACTTTTTTTTTTTTTCAAATAATTCTTTTCACTATTCATTTGATTTTAAATAATTTGTTTAAATATGCATTTTTTAAAAAAGGATTTTTATTTTTTAATTCAACTTTTAAAAATTTTCCTTTAGTTCAATAAATGAATATTAACCTTTTTTTTCATATAGTAGTATTCAATATTTTGTTTAATTTGACATTTTTACAAACTTATATTGAATTATGAATTAATATTGTCGAAGTTTTCGATATACAGCATTGAACATTTGATTTAATAATTTCCCTTTTTTTTTTTTTTTTTAAAGTTTATTACTCTGAAATTTATATAAAATGAAAATGGCATTAACTGTACTGAAATTGTCATTTTTTTCATAGTAATATTTTATTGTACTTTCACACATCTATAATTTAAAATGGAGCTAAGTGTACTGTAATATTTTAAATTGCTCCTAGGTGTGCCATTGCTTAAAAAGGTCGAGAAACCCTGTACTATACATTTATAAAGCATTCACGTAACCGTTAAGAATAGCCATATGCATTTTTCCTAAATTTCACAGGAAGCCACAGAAATTGCTTTATATAGAAATATGCGTAGAGTGTGTCTAATATTTGGCAAAGCAAATTAAAATGAAAATATAACTTTCATCAGTATCTGGAGAAACTGTAAAGTGAAATGCTGTGTCAATAATAAATGGCAATATGATAATCAGTGTTCATGCGACAGATGTATCATTGCTGATTTGTTTTGAAATGAATGAAATGTTGAGAAATATGTCCGTGTTTGTCCATTTTTTCTTTAGTATCAAAGATTTAAAAACTATTTGTAGACCAATTTTTTTTATCTTTCATGCTAGCAGCGACAACCAAAATGGGTGGCACATGTAAATAGAAGGGAAAATAATGATATAATCAAGATGTTGACTTTCTACAAAACCCAAAACAAATGGTGAGGAAAAAAACTCAGTTAATACTAGATTTCAACCGACACTAATGTTAATTATTTGGCCGATGAATTTCTTCCATGGATTATCTGTAAATATGCATATTTCAAAAACGTTCAGAAATTTATTTTTTTTTTTTTGTTTTTTTAAGTTTTGCAAAATGCTGATTCTGGCTAATTCTGATCTCAAGTCAAAGCCTCAGCTTTTCTACTGTCCTGTTAATAGATATCTGCAACTGAACATATTTCTATAACTTTTGGTTACTGTCCTGATTGTCTTTTGCCTTTTAATCTGCAATTATCCCAAATGTTATATGATTATTTCCTAAAAAAAAAATCCTCTTTACAAAACTGTTTATAATCATTGAGCTTTAATCTGATATTAGACGTTGCTTTTGTTGTACAGAATGGTTATTGGATTAAACTGTAGTCATTTTGTTTTTTGTTTTTTTTTCTTGTCCGTGAGACTATTTAAAACCTCACTAGCATTGGCTGTTTGATGGAATATTGCCAACTAGTGTAGTATAATGCAGTATGATTGAACTTTGAGCACAGGGAAGAGTCTCCCTCATGTGCTGGAGTTGGTGATGGATAAGGGCAAGAATTTTACAGCATGAACTGGCAATGAGATTTGGTTGGAAGTATAATGGTCAAAGATAAACAGGCGACCTTTGACACTACATACCCTGTTTTCAAAGTAAACACAGGGAGAGGGGAAGGAGGGGAAGAAGAAAAAAAAAAAAATCATTTCTTCCAGTTTACCAAAGCTTGGAGACCCCCCCCCCTCCATCCTTCATCTCTCATTCGCACACACTATTTCCCCTCATTCTCTCAATATAAAGTGTGTGTGTGTGTATATATATATATATATATATATATATATATATATATATATATATATATATAATCTCTGTATGTTTGAAGATTTTTTTATTATTATTTATTTATTTATTTTTATTTTTTATCTTTTTTACTGGCCTAAGTTCATGGTCCTGGTTTCAAGTAACCATCATCAATCCCCCCCCCCTTCTCAACTGTCTACCTTTCAAGAAATCCTCATTTTGCATTGCTTCTCGTGTTTGTGTTTTTCAAACCCCTAGGACCTTCTCAGCTCCATTCGGTATAGTGCATCACTTTTGTTACTCTGGTGGCAGCTGCTACCTTTTATTCGACAGAGGCGGCGTTTTTATGTTAGCTTTTTTTTCTCTCTCTCTCTCTCTTCCTCTCTCTCTTCTTGTTCTGCACTCCTTCTCCTTCCATTTACTTTGTTTCCACCCACCTCTATGCCTTGTGCCCCCAAAGGTACACTGCACTATTGTCCCACATGGGGTAGGGATGCCTACAAACAAATCTATTGTCTCCTTCCAGACACAAAAACTCATTTTTCTCTGACTGCTGCACAAAGCTAACCTTTATGACACATAAGACAAAAAAAATTTGTTAGAAGAAAAAAAAAAAAGTGGAGGTTGACCCTTTTGCTAGCTTTATAGTGTTTGTGGGTGCTGAATATAGATGTACTTTTTGGCTAGTATGTGCTTCCATAATACATTCTTCAACTATAGTCAAATTGTGTATACATTATGGATGCACAGTATAATTGTGTACACACACGCACACACATATATATATATATATATATATATATATATATATATATATATATATATATCAAGAGTGTGTGTGTGTATATATATATATATATACACACACACACACACACTTGAATATATAGTTTTTATTATAGTTGCCTGTATGACTAACCTTTCAAAATAACTGTAAAAATTTAAGTGAATTTTTTTTCATTTTTTGTTGCCAACATTTTTTTTAATTTGATTTCTTCACCCCCTCCCCTTATCCTTTATTGCACAAGACTGAATCAATATGTTTATCTCTATTTTCCTAAGATATTCCTGGTGTGGCTTTCTCTAATATCTCTGGGGGATCAAGATAACTTCTTTTGTGTCCTCTCTCTTGTGGTTTTTTTTTTTTTTTTTTTTTTTTTTTCCCACTTCCCTCATCTCTGCTTACCCCTGCCCCCATAGTCTATAACTATTTAATTTATTTACTTTTTTTTTTTTTTTTTTCATTCTTTGTAAGTTTATTTTTTTTTTTTTATTGCTTTTTTTATTTTTTGCTGGCCTCCATAATTCCGTCCCACCCACACACTTCCTTTTACTTATTTTTGTCATATTTCCCCATTGACTGAAAACCTTAGTGGAAATTGTTTATTACTCTACCAGCCAGCTTTTTCTCGGCTACCCAAGAGATTTTTTTTTTTTTTTTTTTTTTTTTTAAAAAAATACAAATCTAACCTGCTTTGGCTTGTAAACAACAAATGGACTATCCCTTTAATTAGTGAAAATATAAGAATTTTGTATCTTTTCTTGTCTAGAGAGTGACATTCATGGCTTCCTATCAGCAATTCACAATAACACTTGATTTCATTTTTTTTTACTCTTTTTGAAATTTTCTTTAGACAATAAACGTACCGTTTTCCCTACCCCCCCACTACTTTTAGGCTAAATAAATTTAAACTTGGATATGAATCATTTTATCTTGTGCAAGAGAGAAGGAATGTTTTCAGGTTATTTGCATATTTGAGCCTTGCTTGGATTGAAGAATCTATTTCTAAGGATTACAAGATTAGCTCTCTGTATGAAAAAAAAAAAAAAAAAAATCTCCACCGGTTTCGTTTGACTGCAAAAGATTGAAGGCAGAAACATTGGCTGTTGGACACCTATGAGCACTATTAGAATTGATTTACATTTGTCCAGTTAATTTCACCTGCCTAGTTCCAGGTAATCTTGCTAGTTTTCTATAAGAGATAACTGATAACCTTTCTTTAATACTGTGGTATGAGCATGTGGTTGAATGGTGAGAACGTTCACTTTCCAACCAAGAGACCCCGGTTCAAATCTCCCTATGGTCGATTTGTCAGGAAGGTAACTTCTTGATGTTATCAGCCTTGGGAGGTGATCCCAACAGGCACCTTTGGAAAGAAATCATACCACAGGTTGTGAGTGAAATTGGGTAGACAGAACTATTTGGGAGCTGTTGATGGTTGTACTAGCATGAAATCACAAGTCATTGTGACTGAGGGTTTGATTGTACTGGCCATGTCCAGACTGTTGAGCAAGACAGATGATATGCTCTCTCCCAAAAAGTGTAACTAAGGTCTGCTCAGCACAGTTGAGGTATAAAGCATTGATCACCAACACCTTGAACTTCAAGGATCCCTAAATTTATAATTTTAAATTTGATGAACCACTAATATAAATTTAGTAAAAAAAGGTAAATACATTTATATAACAATTGGAAAACTTTTATTTTATTAATATGAAATGCACCCATTAAAGGTAAGAGATATATAGTGTAATCATTTAAATAAAACAAATTGAAAATTACAGCTCATCAGTGTCGGTAGACATCCCATTGCTTCAAACTGGGATTGAAACCCTACTGATTCAGCAACAGTCGGAGATTTCCCCCCCAAGACATAGACGCATGGTTGAAAAAAAGGCAAATTTTTATATACTTATTCTGTGAATAAACATGCCAATGACTGACAGTAGTCAATTCGAGGAGAGCTTGTAATGTTGGTAGTATTAGTCGTTGCTTACAAATTTGCACTTAACCCCCAAAGTACGCAACTAAATTTAAGTTTTTCAGGTGCATATATATTGTCATTCACAGATTTTCACTGTACCACAGCTCATCAGTGTGACTAGACATCCCGATTGCTTCAAGCTGGGATCAAAAACCTAACTGTTTCGGCAACAGTTGGAGATTTCCCCACTAATCCATCAGCGCATGGTTGAAAGAAAGGCACATTTTAATGTACTTATTCTGTAAATAAACACATGTGCAGTACTTAGTGGAAAGTACTCAATATCTGATGATCGCAAAAGCATGAAACCCAGAGTCACAAACAAATATCCATACAACTGAAAAAATATATATATATATATATATATATATATATATATATATATATATATATATAAAGAAATATAGTCTTAAGGTGTGCTATATTTATGGGATAAAGTGCTCAATATCAGAGATAGAGCATGTGTAAATATAAAAGTGAACATAGAAGTCAACAGAAGTGTTGACTTCTATGTTCACTTTTATATACATATATATATATTGTTCTATTAAGCTAAATTGGCTGCTGATTCAAAAAATGAGTTAGAATCTGTAGCTAACTGGGGCAAGGAATGGCTTGTTAATTTTAATGCCTCCAAAATAAAAAAAAAATTGCTTTCTTTTAATCCTTTGAAAGAAACTTTTTTTTGTCTTCCTTTAGTATGGCTGATGCTAGCCTCCAGAACAGTGACTGCTTGTGAATTCTCGAGCTGAAGTTTTCCTCACTAGAATTTAGGCATATGTAAATCTGCCATTCATCTATGCTGCCTCATTTTGTCTGTGGCTTCTGCTATGTATTGAAAAGTTCTTGGTAAAAATATGAAGAATCTGCAGTGTTATTAGTCCTGGTCTGGCATCTCAACTTCAGTCACTTTCCCATCACTGTCATATATTCATGGTAATTGTTCTGATGAGCTTTCTGCTTTGGTATCTACATTTTATTAATTTAAGTGTAATATTAGATTAGCGGCAAGATCTCATCATTTTACCATGGGAATGGCAAGAGATGTAACCAAAAGTTTCATGCTAACAGTTTCTTCTCTCACACCTCTCACTTGTGGACTCAATTCTGGTTTCTTGCTTTCCAGTTAAGAAAATTGTAAATGCCATGTCAATTATTATCTTGTTTTAATTTTTCTTTTTCTCATATTCCTTTGCATCTTAGTGGCTTTATGGCCTTGTTTTGGGTGTCATGATTAAAATTATGTAAAAGGAAATGGATTAAATCTGACAATTTTAATTTATTTGTTTAAAAATAATGTTTAAACAAATAAATTAAAAATATATATTGTCTTGAGTGTTCTGTTTGATTTTTTTTTTTCTTTTTTTTTTTTTTATAGTATAAATACAAATAAATTAAAAGGATGCTTCTATTTTGAAAATTTATTCAAAAGGCCATTAGTAAAAAAAAAAAATGAATAAGTTTGTAAGTTTCAAAAATTCAAATCTGCAGAAATAGGTTTCCTTTTATTTTCAATATGGGATGTGTGGGTGGTGGTATAGGTAGCAGCTTGGAATGCAGAGCTGGAGAACTGAGTTCAAATTCCAGTCAGGTTCATTATATTCACTTACATGCAAATATCCTTGTGGAAGATATGAATACATTTCCTCCCCTAGCTATGGTAGGGTTTGTATCTTTAAGAATCATAGTTATTGTCAAAAAAATAATTAATGCAATATTCACTCCCTAAAAAAAAAGAAATTGTTCTTATATTCCAAAATATTTTGGCTTTAAATAACCCAGAAAGGGTTGATAAGCCATAAAAAAAAATCAGTATCATCTGTTTAAAACAATTTGGTATTACTCCTCTTTAAATGTTTTTTTTTTTTGTTCAGATACACACGTGTGTGTGTGAGTGCATATATATATATATATATATATATATATATATATATATATATATATATAATGGTGGTACTTGCTTAGAAAATGAGGATTAAAAAAAAAACTAAGAAAATGATATTGAGGTGAAAACAATTGTCCAGAATTTGCGCTCAGAGTACAAATAAAAAACCTCCAAAATGAGTAAAAGCAACTACATAAAGTAGCTCAATACATGAAGTAGAGCAAACTTAATATAAGCCTAAAGAGCCAGGCAAACCTGCCTGGGTTTTATCAAAATGCATCATCAGGGAAATGCCAGCCTTTCTCTGACGATCCATTTAGGTGAAACCTAGGTTGGTTTGCCTGGCTCTTTAGGTTTATATTATATTATATATATATTATATATATTATATTATATATATATATTATATATATATATTATATTATATATATATTATATATATATTATATAAAAACAACATAACTGACAATGATTAGCTTGTCAACTGTCATTTTTGACTGGACTATAAGTAACTCTTGCTTTTTTTTTTTCTTCTTTGCACTGCCAGCACATGCAATCATGAAGTCTGTTTATTAATATACTGTAAACTGCAGTATACAAGTTGAGTTTTCAAGCCTAAAAATATCTTTCAAAAATTATCGGTTGACTTTTATTGCAGGTATAAAATATGAACGTTTACCACCGAGGAGTTGTAAAGAAGTGAGACAGTCCTTCTAACAATTACTGTACACCACTTACCGTACTTTCAGGTTGCCATAAATATATCCCACTAAAATCTGATTGGTGAACGTGTTTGGCATATTAACATAAAAATTAATATAAAATAATAAAATAGTAATACAAATTCAGTATTCTGTTAACGCCACAACACAATCTCACAACCTGTTCAACAGCTGATATACTAAGAATAAACACTGACCAAAGCAACATCTAACTCGTGCGTCCATTCAGACAACTTGCTATGGTATTTGTGTCATCTGTGCAATTTCATGATAGTAATGACTCTAATATTTTATAGGAGTTGATGTTGATTTTAATGTTTTTATTAGTAGACCTGATGAATTTGAAAGTTATACCAATACAATATATGGGACCTACCGCTGTGTGTTGTAGATTGTTTGTTATCCGATGCATATAGAAAGATATTCTGGTCAGTATCTCAATATACAGCTTATGTGGTGTGACCATTTGTAGTTTTGGCACAGGTTGTTCTATACTGCAGCCTAACTATATTTACCAGTGATCTTATGTTTTGGGCCACTGTTAGTCTACCGTTTGGGTGTGGCGGGGTTGACCTCTACAGTAGGTATAGACATAACTCAGAATTTTGAGCTAAAAATCTTGAGGTTCACTTGTATGCCAATATTTGTCATTTATATTCTTATAACTCAGTCTTTACTGGATTAAATACAGCAAAATTATTTCCCCTTGGCTCCTCAAAAAAGAACTGGAAAGTATTATGCAGCATGAGTTGTGTATATAGTGATTTTTTTCCAAGCGTAGCTTATATGTGGCACAAGGCCACATATAAGCTACGCTCACCCAGTAAGGATCGAATTCACTACTCAGTTGTAATTGTTCTAGCTAACCATTACACTGCCTTGAGGTACCGATGCATTGTGCATATAAGTTTCTAGTTGAAGTACCTGTTTATGTCTGGTAAGAGCTCATGATCTGGATTGAAGCTATTTTTAACGGCAATTCCATAGTCCATAAATGTTGTCCCACTTCAGATAGTAAGGTGATACAAATTTTGACAATGCAAAATTTGTATTGATCAGTGTTGCTTTTCTCATTGTCACTGTTTATGGGTAGGGATGGTGTTCTTTATAACAATAGCATAAAGATATTCCTATGGCAATTAGTAGTTGAAAAACTAAAATGATTCTATTAGTTTCTGATAAGTCTCCAATGAAAGTTATGATGGTGTAGTACACACAGTCTGTCCCGGAGTAAGTGACATAAGATTGCCTGTGCTGTGCACAAGAAGCTTGATCTGCATGGGCTGGATGATGTCTCACATGACCAAAAATCTGTGTAATGACCTTGCTAGATATCCTGCTTTTGTTAACACCTGAGAGTAACTTGAAGGGACACAACCACCCTGCGACAGGGAGTGAATTTCTATAACTTAGCCGCATATACTTACAAATTGAAAGTAGAAAATCTACAATGGGGAAAATGTTGTTTAATGAAGTTGCTTTTGCAAGGTACACAAATATTTTTCGCCTCATGACATGAATAAAAGAAATTGTAGTTTTAAACAGGATGGTTACAAACAGTAATTGTTACTGTGAAAGATAAATCCATTTCCCAGAAAAATGGCATTTACCTACCTGATAGATGAGGAACGATCTTTTTACTGATTTACTGAAATGATGATATAAAAGAAAATAATAGAATAAAAGAAGTTGTAGTCTTAAACTGAACAGTGACAAATAAAAGGTATTTCAGCATTGCAACAAAGAAGTAAAAAAAAAAAATGCAATATCCCTAGATGTGGTCAGTGGAATGAGATTAATCTACTCGTGTAGATTAAATAAAGAGTTCAGTTGAAATTCTGCATAATTTACCTGGATCAACATACACTTGATGAATGCTGGTGGACACAATAGCTGAAACCTTGTGATGACAACAACAAAGATGAGGATTATAGTTCACTTGTAAATAATGTATATAAAAAAAAAACAATTTCTAGTGATAACATTTTTGCAATTGACTCCATGCATGAAAGGGGTGATTGGAGGTGGAGGGCTGCCTAATTGATAGAATTAATTGGATTAAAAAGCAAATCCCAACTTTTAGGATGGCTTGTTATAAAATCCCTTATTGTGGCTGATTAGCTTAGCAATTAGAAGTAATTAGTGCTTTTTAGACAACCTTCATTTTAAATTGGCCTGTAAGGTTCAAAGGAAACAAACTAAGAAGTAATCAATAAAATGATTATGATTACTTAAGTTCTCTTTCTTTGGGATCACGTTTTATCATCATCAGTTTGTTTTTTGTTTGTTTGTTGTTTTTTTTTGTTTTTTTTTTTGTTTGTTTTTGTTGTTTGTTTTTTTTTTTTGTTTGTTTTTTTTTTGTTTTTTTTTTTGTTTAGCTGTCACTAATTGTAAAAGTATTTGAGTGCAATTCTTGTTGACTTCCATTTAGTTAATAAAGTTATTCCCTTGTATTCTATAGGCTCTCTTCACTTGAAGACAAAATGTGTCAGTCATTGATTATTAGAATGGACTTGGTTTGGTTTGTTTGACAGCATATCAACCTCAATGGGTTATTTAATGCTGACAAGATTTTTATTGCCAGTAATTTTTTCAAAAATGTATTGCTGGTAATAAAATCTATTTTTATACTTTCATAGTGTTTTGACCCCAGTTTGGGGTTTAACTATTTGCCCATAGCTGGGACCCTAACAGGTGCTATCACCTCGGGCCATGGTGGACCTGGGAACAACAACAATAAAGAGGTGGTTCCATGCATATCAAAACCTTCTCATCAGAGGCCTTGCTGTCGGATGTAGTTTATCGTCTTACCCAGGATACAGATGTAGTTTGTCATATCCAGGACAACTTGCTCCTTGCTTCTAGTACTTATAATTAGGTCCATTTCATTTCCTTTTAGAGCCTTGTATGTGAGCTTTATTAATTCTAAGAAATGAAAATACATGGCAAAGACAAATGATATTTTTTCCTATGTATTAGGTTGGTGCAAAAATAATTTCGTTTTCTCACATAGTAACATATGTTAGAAAACGAAATTATTTTTGCACCAACCTAATATTTATAAAACTAGTGAGCATGCTGATAACACTGTGTTGATGAGAGACACGGAAAGAAAACTGCAGGACCTCCCTACAAAGTAGAGGAAACTGGGAAGTATTAATCATCAATTGTAAAACGGACAGAATGTATGGTTGTTAGCAATAGGAAGAGCCCAAGACACAAGTTACGAATGGGAGATGCCAAAATCAAGCAAATACAGAAGTTTAAATATCTTGGACATGTTTTAAAAAAATAACAAATAATGTGACACTGAAATCCGACAGTGCATTGAAATGGCAAAAGAGGTCTTCTAAAAAGTAAACAAAGTATTAAGGAAACAGGGAAATTATGTCAAAGAAAAATAGTGCTAAATTGCGCTATGTAATATTAATTTTTCTATAGAGATGTGAATGCTGGAAGTTTTCTTTGCAAATGAAGAGGAGGCTTGAGGTAGTAGAGATATGGCTTTATAGAGGGGGATGCAGAGAATACCATGGTTAGGGCATGTAAAACAAAAAACAAAGAACTTAAAGAAAATAAAAATAAAAAGGACACTTGTACTTAAAATCCTAAAGACTCAGTTAAAATTTCTGGGGCATATGATGAGGAAAGAACGCTTGAAGAATTTAACACTTGTAGGACGTTGAATGCAAAAAAAGCAAAGGTAAACATGATGGCTGTTGGGACAGTGAATGGGAGGAATAGTAAAAGACATTCTTTGCTAAGAGCTACAAAGAATGAGAGGTTGTGGAGAGCCATGTTCATCACGTCCTGAAGGAACATGGCATTTAAAATAAATAATTATAAGAATTCAAATGTGATATTAAGAAGTTTCACTTTGGGTTTTTTTTTTTTTTTTTTAATGTTTTTTTTTTTTTTAATGTTTTTTTTTTAATTTTTTTTTAACGTTTTTTTTTTTTTTTTTTTTCCTTTCTAACACGAATGCTATTGATGTGTTTCAGTCTCCTCTTTCCCATGCTCTTCATTAGTTCTTCACTCCTAAAATACCATTATTGTTTCGTAGCTGATCCACATGTTTTAGTCTCCTTTTCCTGTTTACTGTGTTTAAGGCACCCATCTACTTTTTCTTTTCTCCTCCAACTGCGACCAAAGAATCACAGTCTTCTGATCTGTTGCGATTTTGTTGCCTTTTGAAGTTTTCCGTGGCGTTTCTTGTTTGCGTCCCTTCCGTGATACACCATCCTGATCATCATCCTCATATGCATTCTCTGAAGCCTATTACGTGTTTTTGTTCAAATCCAGTTTTCAGCATCAGCTTTGTGACTCACATAGTAGTTAAAAACTTAGACAAATCAGTTGTATTAGGTTGGTGCAAAAATAATGATGTAATAATGTCGTTTTTTGACGTTAAAAAATACGTCAAAAAACAACATTATTACGTCATTATTTTTGCACCAACCTAATAATATTTATCAGTAGATTATAAAACTGGATACAAAACAGATACTGTTATTTAATATCCTTCACAGCCAGTATCTGTCTCTGTTCATTGGGTATATCTGCGAATAATAATTTATTCAAGAAACTTTTGAACTAATGCATTTATTAGGTTGGTGCAAAAATAATATCGTTCTTTAACGTCAAAAAACGATATTATTTTTGCACCAACCTAATAAATTTGTATTTACTCAACCTTCCCCACCCCATGAGGTCAGGTTGTGACACAAGGTCTGTTTAATGTGAGGAGCCCTAGCGCGTGAACCTGGGCATGGAATAAAAATTGCTCCTGCAACTGTCGATTGCACTGGTCTTGATGCAAGCACTGATCCTTCTCTATAGTGCAATGAGAAGGCACAGCTGCAGGCAGCTGTTCACCAGGGCCGGGCACCTCTCAGTTGCGGCTCTGTCCTTTGACGGAATCGCCCCTGAGTGCACTCTGCCCAAAGACAGAGATGCAACTGAGAGATGATAAGTAGACGTGAAATTACTCAAAAAGAGTAATTTATACGCTAATGCATTTAAATTAAGTTCCCCCCCCCCCGTTTTCTTTTTAATCCTACCTTCATGATAACCAGCCTTAGAAGAAAGCCGTAAATACAAAGATTTATTCTTTCACCTTCCCTCAGTACCCCCCCCCCCCAACTCTCGGACTTCATTTTCCACATTCAGATCGAAATACGTCTTGCATCAGCAGTAAGACCTATTACCTATTGATGTCATTAAAACCTGTGAGTGACAACCTGCCTCTTCACAGATAGTCAGATGTTGATATTATTTTAGTCTTTTAATCAACTGTCAAATCTTGCCCAGGGTGGCTTTTTTTTTTTTTTTTTTTTTGTTGTTGTCAACTTTTACTGTTATCACTTCTTTCTCTTTTCTCTTACCCCACTCTCTTTCTCTTTTCTCTTACCCCACTCTCTTTCTCTTTTCTCTTACCCCACTCTCTTTCTCTTTTCTCTTACCCCACTCTCTTTCTCTTATCATTCTTCATTGCCAAAAGGCATCCTTATAGTTTGTGTAGTTGAACAGTCTCATTGTGTGTGTGTGTGCGTACGTGTATCCCCTCATCTGTCTGTCACTTATTTAAACTTAGTGTCATGGAAGACATGCTCAACATTGTCTGGCCCTCTTGATGGCAAGAGATAGATAACGTTGTTATTTGCAACATGATTGACATATCTACGTACACTGCTGTACAAATAGCAGTCAAGTGTTCTCTCAATATTCTATCGGCATTTTCCTGTGCATCGAGACTGGATCCTTGTCTCTTGTCTTCTCAACATGAAACCAAGATATTTTCAAATGCTTCTGTTCTTCCTGTCAGGATTTCTTTTTCGCACACATTGTTTGATGATCCTGTTTACAACGAAGCCTCCAAAGTGGCACTGTGACAAAACCCAATTCCTCCTCCTCCATAAAGACTTTGACTTGTTTTGCAGTTTTTCTTCTTTATCAGAAAATCATCTTCTATGTTCATATCAAGAATAGTGTCCAATTGATTGTCATTTACTTTTTATCATGTCTAAATGGTTTTGATTCACAGCTTGTTCTTGCAGAACACTCCAATCCCTAATGTAAGAGACACTGTACATGGCCCAACAGCCACTCAAGGTAGAGGGTTACTGAAGGAGGTTGTGGTGTGAGCAGTAAGAGTTAAGAGGTACACTTTAGGAGGATATGTAGGATGTCTATATCTCCAAGATGAGATATTATAATTATTTACATTATTCAGATGTTTATCCTCATCTTCATTGCCATATTCACGTTTCGGCCATTGTATACTCCAGCCTTCTTCAGGTGATTGGAATTTTAAACTAAACCCTTTATTTTGTCTGCCAAGGTAGAATGTTCTAGTTCCACATGCTATGCCTCTTCTGAATGTCCACGTTATTTCCCTTTAATTCAACTCTTTGATTTTTTTTTTTTTTTTTTTTTTTTTTTTTTTCCACCACTGCTGTAGCATGGTATTGAACTCACAACTCTTCTGGTCTAGTCACTGGATCTAACCAACATCTTTATCCACTGGTCCATGATACGTGGAACTAGAACAATCTACCCTGGTGGACAAAATAAAGGATTTGGTTCCAAATTCCAATCACCTGAAGAAGGCCAGAGAGTACAACAGTTGAAACATTGTGAATATGGCAGTGAAGATGAAAATAAGTCTGAATAATGTAAACAATGTGGGAAAGATAGTTCTAAACTTATTGCAACTAAGATTGTAGTGGTTGGGGGAAAATGTCCTCTTAAGAGTCAGTTGGAACTTACTCCATACTAATGGAATATGAAGGTGATTTGCCTCAGCATGGGAGGTCTTAGCTGTGAGTGTTAGAGTTCGTAAAACTATAAAGAATCTAGTTCATCTGAGAAATAATGATAGAATAGTGAGAGGCTTGCATTGTTTTGTCTCTGAGAAAGGGGTTGTAGTGTAAAAAAAAAAAAAAAAAAAAAAAAAAAAAATTAATCACCCACAAGGCCTTGTAGATGCGTTTGGATTTTATCAAGACTGAAAAGTGAAGATCGAGTTGCTCCAGCTCTGGTATAGCAGCAGTGCTTCATTTTCAACCTGACCTAGTGCTTGTCAAGGTAGAGCCTAGCAGGAGACAGGTGCTTACTGGAGTGGTACAGAGAACTGACCATTTTCCCAGAATCTATACAAGTTCCACTTGAAGTTTGGGGTGAGCTTAAGTCCCAAGAGGCCTTCAAGGCAAAGGATTCTCCTTGAGAGAACACCTGCTTATTGCAGATGAAAATTCAGGATCTGCGCAATGATGATGGAATGTTACTGTCGACAGTTTTACTTTCTCCCAAGTATTCCCTAGTACTCACATGACACGGTAGTTTGAGGAATGTCAAATGTCCACACAGTTTCAGGAAAAGAATATCTAGCACCCGCTAACAGGCCCATTTTGAACTCTGATCATTCGAATTCACGGTATCTTGAGCCATTGTTTGCACTGACTTAGCAGATGACAGAGCCCAAGAGAAGTAGTTCTGAGCCTTTCCATAGCATCAACTTATTACTATCTTGTTACTTTTGATACATCAATGTATAAAATGCCAAGTCTATAATGTCTGTTTATCCTTGCTGCGGAGATGGAGATGTACTGGAGATGCCAGCTGACAGTGTCTTTACGATCACAGCATAAACTATTAAAAGATGTCTATGGACCTGGTAGGAATATACATGCAAAAGAACTGAGTACAGTAGTAATTGAGGTGGAAATATATATAGTCATCCACAGACAGACTGTTTTGCTGTATCACAGCTCTTCAGTGTGGCTAGACGTCTGGTTGCCTCTAGCTAGGATTGAAACCCGGCTGAATTGGTGTCAGTTGGGGATTCTACGACTAAGCTGTTGGCATATGGCAGGGATGAAAGTGAATTTTAGCATATTTATTTTTAGATAAACACACAGTGAATGAGAGGACTCGGTTTATATATAGATATAAAAGCGAACATTGAAGTCAACACTCAGAGGTGACAGGTTGTTTCATGCTGGACTCAATCGTCAGGCTGCAAATGTTGAATTTTTCCTCAGCTATTTTTATATATATATATATATATATATATAGTCAGTGGTGCATTGTGGGTAATCTATTCTGGCAGTTATTTTTGTGGGGAGTGGCTTGTTTGTTTATTTTTTGTTTTTTTTTGTTTGGGTTAATTTATTTTACTTGTTTTTCATTTTCATTTTGTATTATTTATTCTTATTCATTTTTTAGCACACCCTAAAACTATATTTCTTCATATATATATATATATATATATATATATATATATATATATATATATGATTAGAAAGAAGATTCTGCGTGTGCTTCTTATAGTATATAAAATAGATAGGTTGATTAATAAAACAAGGGCTAATGAAAGGGTACTAATGTGATTAGTATGAAAAATAGTTATCAAATATTAATTATTAACCACAAGACAAAAATGAAGTACAGAAATTAAGATTATAAGTCCAGAATTTTCAGGCATGCCTGTGACCTTCATCAGTAGTGCAAGAAATAAACTGAGAAACGGGGAAGACTCAACACCTGTTGTCCTTGTGGCTGGTATGACTGCTTGTGTAGATGGTATTATTAGTAATATCCGATCTCTGTGCAGAACTTCTTGTCCAATAAAAAGAATTTTTTTTTTTTTTTTTTTTACTAATAATACCATCTCCACAAGCAGTCACAGCAGCCACAAGGACAACAGTTGGTGGATCTTCCCCCATTTCTTTGTTTATTTCTTGCACTGCTGATGAAGGACACAGAACCTTAATTTCCATGTTTCATTTTTGTCTTGTGGTTAATAATTAATATTTAATATATATCTTTCGTACTGATCATACGCATATCCTTTCATTTACACTTGTTTTTGTTAACCAACCTATCTACTTTACACACAAACACACACACACACACATATATATATATATATATATATATATATATATATAAAATAATAATTTTGTAATGATTTAATTAAGTACCGAAAAAAATATTATTAATGAGGTTATTTATGACTTTGGTGATTTTTGTCTTATTATGGTAATTTTTGAGAGACCGCATTTTTTTCCCCCCTCTGGTACCTGTAGGCCCCTGGCTATTTTAGCTGTGATTCAGGTGCAGTTTATGAAAACCCACCCCCAAAAAAACAAACTGATAACAGTTTCAGATTGATTAATTTTGTATTAACTGCCTTAGAGTGATATGGCATAAGGAAATACTGTGAATTGCACGATGTCCATAACATAAAAAAAAATATCCATATTTGCTTCCCCTCCTCTGCCACCAACTTTGATTTAAGAGATTTTCAATTCACTTCTTAAAGAAGAATATAAAAACACGTAACCAAGCTTTCCTTTTTCCATTTCTCTTATTTTTATTCTCCATGGACAAGACATTCTTAACAATTCTCATCTTTTCCTTAAGTTTTATTTTGTTTTTTATAAATTTTCCATCTTACCATCTCTGTAGGTGCCATTTTGTATGGGTGAATCTTGTTAAACCTAATGTCCCAGCTCGCGGTTGATTTTATAAAACATTGGCCTACTTTCCCTCCTCCCCCCCCCATATGTGTTGTTGTTTTTGTTGTTGTGTCAATTAAGTTTATGAGTTCTCTTCTCCCCTTTCTCGTAATTGTCACTGTACAAAAACAATTGCTCTTCTATGTCAGCAGACTTGACACCAGTTAAAAAGTTATTAAAAATGAAACCATCAAAATGTGTACACGTGTTAATTGCTCATCTCATCAATAGAGAATTGGTCGTGTGTTGATATTCTTATTCAATCAGACACTGAGAATATTGATCTCTTCACATAGATGATTTTCTTTTCATAGCACTCACTCGGAAGAAAGAAAACGGAGAAACTAAATAATTTACAAGATTTCTGTAGTTATCCTGAAAATGTCTTGGAATCTCTTTGTCGGACTAAATTATTGTTCTAACAATTTGGTCATATAGGTAACTGTTTTACTTAGTTGGGTAAGATTATCAAGGTTAGTACTTACCAAAGACTTACTTTCGCAAACTACTCTCTCCTATACACCTATGTATGTATATGACACAAAATTACATAGGAAAACTAACCTTTCCACTACTACAGTTTAATAACCTTTGGTGTCTTCAGGTGGTAAGCTAGACTTACTTGCTGTCTGAAGACCCCGAAGTTGATGAAACCACAGTAGTAGAAAAGTTAGTTTTCGTATGAAATTTTGTTTCAAATTGTTCTGTATTTTCCTTATTTGAAATTGCATCTGTAGGATTTAGTTGGACAAACAGTACTCTACTGTATTGGAAATTGAGTCTGCTCTGGCAACTTGTATTTGGGCCAGTTGGTGAATGGTTTATATAACAGACTGGGATCTTCCATTCTGTTACTGGGCCAGCTTATTCTCTAGGTCTTGATTGATTGCTGATTTTGATGTGGATATGGTGGTCAATAAATATCCATCATTAGGGTGTGAATGCTTGAGTATTTTTGAGGGTTGGAAGGGCCCTACTAACATCAGTTATGTTCAGTTACTTTTGTGTATCGTTTTAGTTTCTTATTGAGTTCATTCCCCCCCCCCCTTCATTTCATTCATTCGTAAATGTTTAATTGTACATATATAATCATTATGTTTTTATGGCATGGGGCGCGTTTTGTAGATCTCTCTTGAGATGATGCGGTATTATGGTGTATGGAGGATAGATCAGTGACGGACGAGTTCTTATGGTGAATGGGTAAATTGTAATGTATGAATGGGGCGTGAATCGGATTAGCTAGGTATAGGATAGTTAGTGATGACCAGCTTCAACCCCCCTCCCATTTCGGCCTTGTGCCATAATTGTGTAATTTTTTTCACAATAAATATTGAGTCTGTATTGAGTTATAGCTTGCTTTCTTTTTGTCTGCCAACTGGATGCTAGTTTGGAACTTCCTTGCGTGGATGAGTGTCATATTTTTGATTCTTCAGCATCGAGCACGTTTTATTCATATAACTTTTTCGTAAACAATTTGTTGGTTTGCTTTTGAATTAAAACTTATATGGACACAAGAAAATTAAATAAAAAGCTTAGCCACAGTACCTTGTCAGATGTGTTTAATGAAACATGTATAAAAGTGGGATTGTTATCCAAATACAAAGTTTTATTTATATATGAATGATCCAACATGCCATACTGTATGTCCACGAAGGACTTGACCATAAGCAAAACTCTTTTTACACTATTTAAGGAAAGCATATCCACTTCACTTTACTGCTTGTCCAAAAAGGACTTGACAATAGGCAAAACTCTTTTTACACTATTTAAGGAAAGCACATCCACTTCACTTGCTAGACATGGATAGTGAATAGAACAATCTACTCTTGTATTTTAAATAAAGGATTCAGCTTGGTATTCCCTGGAGGTTACCCAGATCGTTATACACTTTATGGCAGCCAAAGGGCACAACAACTGAAACATTGTGATATCAACAAAGATGTGAACACTAATCCAAATGCAAATAGCATAAATAAATAAAACAAATGATTTCGTTAAACAAATAGGCAATAGCAGCGTTTGAATATCGGCCATATATTATAGCAGAGTATACGTGGAGTAGGTTACAGTGGGTTGATTATTGAGAAGGGTTAATCATAATAATTCACAGATATCAGAGAAAAGGAAGTTGTCATGGTCCATTATCTCTGAATGGATGTTACATTAAAACTAAAAACTCATGACTGATTTTGTAGGATTTTGTTGGACAACAGACAAAAAAACCAACAAAATAGTTGGTGAATGGTTTATATAACAAACTAGGATGTTCCATTCTATTACTGGGTAAGGCTATTCTCTAGGTCCTGATTGGCTGTTGACTTTGGTGTGGATACAGTGCTGAATAAATATCCATCATTATGCCGTAAATGCTGTCTGTATTCAGTTACAGCCAGCTTTCTTTTTGTCTGTCAACTGGATGCTAGTTAGGAACTTCCTTGCAAGGGTGAGTGTCGTATTTTTGATTCTTCACTCAGTATTGCTCACCAGTTTCCACTGAGTGCAAATACATACTACCCAAACTGTGTGACTTCCTGCATTATATACAATGATGTTGTCATATATTATGGCAGGGTATACATGGAGTAGGTTACAGTAGGTCAATCATAGAGGGTCGACATGTTAAAGAGTTAATCACTTCCCCGGCATAGGTGTATGTCGACATGTTTTTACTGAAAGTATCTTTTTCAGACACAGACGAATAAATACGTTCGAAACATAATGCTCTAAAACCAGCTACAAACATGTATATACATTGATCTTGATTCTTTTTATGCCCATTTGAGAATGAAATGAATCCAGCTGCCAACTTGTACGTCTGGTAGAAGTGCTAGTCACCACTCGTGTACGTAAAGGTGCCTCTGTTTCTTAGTTACACTGTATTAAAAAAACAAATAAATGAAACTTTTTTTCCCCAAAATAATTGTCAGGGAAGGGGTGAATACCTGAAAATTTGCACTTCTATAAAATAGCAAAAGGAGCTTATTGCGATAACAATTAAGCAGATGATAGAAATATTGGAACAATTGGCATAATTTTGTAAATTTCTTTCTGATTAAAAAAGAAAAAACTATAAAACAAATAATACAAAATTAATTGACTTCATAACAATAACTGATTAATGACATTTTTTATTAATTAACTTTGTAAACATCTTTTGTAATTAGGAAATGATGCTTAAGCCAAAATCTTCATAAATTTTTACTTTTTAACTTTAACTTTTTTATTAATAGAAAATCGGGATCCAGAACATTGGTCTAAGGAACACTCTTCTAAAGAATATATGTCTAAGGAATATTCATCTGGAGAATTAAGGTCTAATGTGGATTGTATTAATATACAAACAATGCATGCCAATGAATAGCTTATAAACCACATGGAGCATCAGTAATCAATGGGTTTTTCACGGCAAAAAATGTTCAGATTTCTGGTCCACCTTTGACACCAGAAAAACAAGATTTTTAATAAAAATTTTGAAGGTTCTCAAACAGATTAAAAAAATTATTTTTACATAAAAAAAAAAATCATATAGTCTTTCCTCTTAATATTAACACAAAGATCTTGAGAATAAGACTTTGTCTTTTTTACTAAATTTGGAGCTTCTTTTCATCAAATCTATGACAAAAACATAGTGGATGAAATCCCAATAGACAAAATCTCAGCTTCTTATCCTAAATATGGACAAAATCCCAGTCTTGTATAAGATTTCTTAATAAGATTAGATACAAAGGCCATTCGCCTGTTATCATGTTAAATTATGTTAAGGTGATCCAGGACATTTGTCTAAGAAAAACTCATCTAAGCAATGTTAGTCTAAGGAATATTGTTCTCAGGAACATTTGTCTAAGGAATATGCATCTAAGAAATATTTGTCTCAAGAATTATGGTCTAATAATGTGGGTTGTATTAATATACAAAGAATGCATGCAAATACATCCTTATAAACCATGTGTCTCATCAATAATTAATGTTGTTATATCTTAAATATTATTCTGTAATATAGTGAGTATCAATAAAATTGAGTATTTTATACATGAATAAAGAAATAAATTATTAATTTTTTATTAAAATATTATTATAGACCAGTGGTTCCAATCAATTTTGGGCCATGCCCCACTTTGGTATTTCTGAAATTCCGGTGTACCCCCCTCCGCCTCTCACACACACACACACACACCGTAATATGTAATTCTTATATATATGCCAATTACACATGTACGTATATACACACAAAATATTTTTATGTATGCATACTGTATATGCATCGTATGTATTAACATGCATTAACACTCTCACTCAGACCCACTAGAAAGCAATTCACTGTTAATAACTCATTCTTGAATTGCCCCCTTATTCTGTTGGTATAGTCAGCCGAAGGGTGCACATCCTATGCATGCCCCACCAAAATATTAACATGCTCCTCTGATGGGAATCATTGTTATAGACCAATGGTCCTTAGATGGGTTTTCATAGACCAATGTCTTTAGACAAGTATTCCTTAGACAGATTTCCCTTAAACCAATGTTCCTTAGGCAAATGTTCTTAAATCCTAGAAAATATGGAATGTCTAAACCATTTTTTCTTAAATTTAATATTTATTATAAAATTCTCTGGCTAACTTGTGTGTGTGTGTGTGTGTGTGTATATATATATATATATATATATATATATATATATATATATATCTCAAATGACCAGATATAAGCAACTGTATATGCGCGTGTTGGCGTGCCTAGACAGCAAATAAATAATCAGCAAATTTATTCATGAGGTGTAAACATAACAGTGGTTGATGTGGTTAGACAGAGCAAAGATATATGTTAATAAATATCCATATACAAATACCTACGTTTAGGTATGCGACTTAAGTTTCGCTGGTTTTCCAGCTCATCAGACACCAAGTATATCTTATGTTTTAAAAAAAAAAGAAAAATACACAGGTGGCACATCGGGAAAACACTGTTTTGTAGACAAAAAATAAAATAAAATAGAACAAAAGATACAGGAAATGAATTGTAGGTAGTGTTCATTATAAAAAAAATAAAGAGTAATTTCAAATTTCAAATTAAACTAAAGATACTGGCCTACTCAAAATGTGGTAACACTCACTGGGTTAAAGGGAGGTAAGCAGGTGGGAAGCCTAAAGCTTAATAAAGAAAAATATATAATAAAAAAATTAATTAAATTAATCCCACTTCCAGTATTTAAAGAAAAAAACAAAAAAAAATGATTTGCTGTGCCTATCATGAGCTCATTCTGTTTGTACATTGCCAATATTTTTGAGGATGAATTTTTTTCTAATAGACATAGGTTGCATGCTCATACCCCCTCTTCTGCTGGAAAATGGCTTGGGTGGGGCTACAAATTCCCAATTTACTTTAGGTGTGTTGTGGCATTTGCATATTTTTTTGTTGCTAAGGGTCATCTTATGATGATAGAAAAACTTTTTCCAACTATTAGCAATAGATCCAAAATAAAATTTGATCTGCTCATTGTGCTTGATACTAGCCTTATAGATAACTCCTTTATACATACATTTACTGTTCATAGGACAGAGGGTACCTTTGTGACAATTACATTTTTGATCATCATGGCTACTAGTGCTGTTTAAGTATTTTTTAAGGGTTGGACTATTATGTTAGGTTAAATAATGACCAAGGTTTTTTGTGCAGCTGTAGCTGACCATAACATTGTTCTTGTTGAAGATTTTTCTGAGTAAGGGATTATTACTGAATTGTTTGTGTACTAACCTAAGAAAGGTTCTACTGATGTTGGTCCTGACGTTACTGTTGAAGAGCCGATTGAACCAAATAATGTTACACTTTCTATTCTTAGATTTACTATTGGTACTCGAACTAGTGTTAGGGATGTAATGCTTACTTCTGTTTAATTCCTCAATGTATTTGGTTTCAAAGATGTGTTTATTGCCAGAGTTAGCGGCGAGCCTATGCTGCACAGATTTGTGGAGGTTATTAAGGATACAAGGTGTGTAATTAGATTCTTTACTAATATATGTATAATCATAAAATCCCTCATTATAAGGCATGTACACTCCCTCTTGTGAGCTAGTAGTTGTACTACTACTATGGAAACTCGGATATATTTTTGACAGTGAGAACACCGGATTGTACAGGGATGATGGCGTGATCCTGCTACATAATTCCCAGCTACAAAAAACTGACCAGCTTAGGCAACAGCTAATCAGATTCTTTAAGGATCACAGACTTAACATCACCACAGTAACCAGTGCCAAAGTGAAAAATTTCCTGGACACTGCATTCAATCTATCCAGAGGAGTGTACAAGCCTTATAATAAGGAACTTTATAATCATGACCAAGGAGGGATTTAAAAAAAAAAAAAAGAAAGAAATTGATGGTTGGTCAGATTTTGAGGTGTGCCTCAAACAGAATTTTTCCGCACCACCCTTCTCTTCTATTAGGTTGGTGCAAAAATGTTGTTTTTTGACGATTTTTTTTTTTTGATTATCGTTCACCCATTTATCCAACTTTTTTGACTTCCCTATTTGCTTTAAATGGCGTACGACTGTTGAGTGGTCGACCTCAAGTTCAACAGCAACTTCTCGTGTGGTTTTGCGAGGATCAGCTTCAATTAAGGCTTTCAAATGTTCGTTATCAACCGCAGTCGGCCGGCCGCGACCATCTTCATCTTCGAGGCTCTCGTCACCATAGCGAAATTTCTTGAACCACCATTGTGCCACACGTTCGTTAGTGGTTCCTGGGCCAAATGCACCATTGATATCACGAGCTGTCTCGGCAGCTTTTCGACCTAGTTTGAACTGGAACAAGAAAATCGTGCAGATTTGAATTTTGTCCATGCTGTCAAAAAGCCTGCAAAAAATGAATGAAGAGATTGAGAATGGTAACGAATTATATGATTCGATAGAGCGAAAAACGCGCTTCAAAATGATATATAACATGGCTATATATATATATCAATGAATTAATTCAGAAATCATATATAAAAGTAACATATGTGAGAAAACGACATTATTTTTGCACCAACCTAATATATTGAAATGTACAATATATCCAGATGAATTATTTCTTTAAAGCAGCTGATGTTTGATTTTGTTTAATCTCTGTAATTCCTTGCCATTATATTTTATGATGAATGCGCTTTCTGCTGGGTTTGAACCTGAATTGGATTCTCACTCCTTACTCAATTTATTCTTTTCTTGCACATACCAAAGTAGGGAGGAAATTTCAGGTTCTTAAAGAAAGTGTGGCTGGTGTAATGATTATTGAATTGGCAGACCAAACTTGAAATTCCAGCTTAGTCTTGTATTCACTTTTGTACGAATGCCCTGGGGAAAGGCATGAATTCATAGCTTCTCTTACTGGCTATGATATAGCAGGGTAGACTGAAGCTCCATCCTTCTATAGTAGCCAGTCTAAGAGAAGGATTATTCTGATTTCAAAACCAGGAAGGCAACAGAAAATCACTCCATTATCTTTTCCAAGAAGTCAGGGCAATTCACAAAAGAAGGGAGGAAAATGTGGTGGACCATGATCACCTACATCATGAAAAGACATGGTATTTGATAATTTTAATAATAATAAGTAGTAGTAGTAATCATGAAAATTTAGTTTTCCTCTTTGAATTTTTTGATGTATCATAATATTTAAACTTTACCATGCTAATTTCTTTCTAGAATTGTTCTCCCTGGCACTGAAATTTTTTTTTTTTTAAAGGTGCAAAATCATGAACACCCACTGTTTTAAAATTGTTATAACTTTCTTTGTACTGTGCATAGAGATTTTAATTTTGGTACACTAATAAAAGAATGAATGGGTAATATTTTGATGTAATGCATGCATGTTTTGATATTGAAAAAAAAACTGAAACACAAAATAAAAAACAAATACATTAAAAAATGTATAAACAGTTCAATGTAATTTAAAACTTTCATTGCTCCTTGCGGAGTTCTGGGAGTGTAATAAGAAGGAAAATCACTAAAAAGGCTTTTATTTTGTCAAAATGGTGTCGTGTCTCTGTGTTTACATACGAGAAGACACCAGCATTTGTTTGCTCTTTCTTTCACCTGACACATATTTATTTGTCTCATTGACGAATAAAGTTATTATTTCATTGTTTATAAATAGACAAAATAATTCACCTTCATAAGAATATCATGTATATCGATGGCTGCCCATAACTTACATAAAATTAGTCAGGCATGGATAATAGTAGCCGCTAGTTATCATCATCGTTTTCCTCCACGTCATTAGATCTTTGGCCACTTCACCGTCACTTGATTAAAGCCTTCAAAATCATCATTGGAGTCCTAATCAAAGAAAAACTCCTGAATAAAGGCTTTGTTGGATATTGATGTGGCTATTTTTGTTTACAAAAAAATTGCAAAAATATTAATGTGGGTTTAATCAGTGCTACACCTCATGTAGAGTCTAGAAGAATTCAAAATGGCATTGGAAAATGGAAGCATAACCTTGTTCCAAAGCAGTAGTAGGTGATTTCCAGCTTAAAATATCAGTAATAACTGTTGACAAGTGTTTATTTATAGAAACCATCTCAAGGCAATAGAATGCGTCTAGAGCAGCAAAGGGAGACAATTCTATGGTGACAATTTTTGCCTGCAGCATGGTAAAGGTTAATGAATAAATAAGCTCCTTTTAAGTTCTATGACTACAAAATATCCGTGGAAATTCCCCTATTGAATTGTTAAATATTTGAGCTTAACAACTTTAACCAACTATTGCAATAACATTCATAAATATGAATGCAGGTCATTATTTAAAGAAGTAAGAGGGTACAAATGAAAATATTGACAAGGTTTTCCATTTTACTGGAGCAGGCAAACATATCGATTCTGCTTTCTTTCTTTTCCACACTAAAACCAAAATGGCGTCTCTTATGTCTTTCCCATCTTTCTTTGCAATCAAAACGGAATAGTCCATTATTTATGAGGCATTGGCAGGGCGTGATGTACATTGTTTTAAGAAACAAAGAAAACAATATACAGGGTGTTTCAAAAAGAATACGCCAAAATCATCACATGATGTGTCAATAACGAAAAAAATCACAAACCTCTAATATGAACACATGTGTTGTATATACATTCAAGTTTCATTTCATGTTTTATAAGTGCTCAATGTGGCCACCACTGGCAGTGCAGACAACATCAAGCCGATATGAGAATTCCTCCCAAACGTGCCTCAGCATGTCACGGTCCACCGTGTTGATTTTGCAGCTGTTATTCGATCTTTCAATTCATCAATACTTGCTGGAAGTGCTGGAACATAAACTTTAACATACCCCCACAAGAAAAAGTCTCACACAGTGAGGTCCGGGGATCTGGCAGGCCAACCACAAAGAGCAAGGTCTTTAGCACCTCCCCTCTCAATCCATTGCTGAGGCACGTTTTCATTCAGATAAGCTCTAACCCCGAGATGCCAATGGGGTGGTGCTCCATCTTGCTGAAAAATGAAGTCATTCGAATCTGCCTGCGCCGTAAAAATGGCGTTTGTTTTCGTGAACTCAAGCACGCAAAACGCCTCTGCTGAGGAGTCGCCATTTTGATTGATCTTCCCACAATTCAGCTGCACCGGAAATTATACTAACGACAGTGGTGAAACTGACATCCAATCAAACTTTGATAACGACTCTATCAAATAACCACTGATTGAGTCAACTACAATGCTATAGACCTGAAAAAACAGCGCAATGATTTTGGCGTATTCTTTTTGAAACACCCTGTATAATAGAATAACAATCAAGAATAGCAAGATTTCTATTTCCAGACCAGATATTAAATTTAGTATAATGGGATTCTACTGAGATTGGTCAGTATTAGTCTGGACATTTGGGGAGTACTGAAATTCCTTTAAAGATGTATTCGTAAGTTTTGAAGGCATTTAACTAGAACAACCATCTGTGAATATGAACAAAGAAAGGATAATTACCTACAGCTGGAACCTCTTGGCAGAAAATCTTATCAAACTCATGTTAGCTGCATGTTTGGATCTACTCTGGGATCAGTCTGCTGTAGCATCAAGAAAAACGATCTGCCAACTAGTGATGGTTTCTTTTTTTTTCTTTTCTCTCTCTTTCTCTCTCTCATTCATTCATAGAATTTATGGATTTTATTTATTTTTGTAAATTTTGGAAAATATTCCCTTTCTTGCTGTTGTCTTAATGATAATTGTTGAGGTGAGAAATTTTTGAAACGTGGAAAAATTCCTCTTTTATATGAGCTGAGACCTGTTTCTCTTTTAGCCACTTTTTTATCTTTGGCTTTTAACACGAGTTGTTTTTAAGTAGTAGTCTAAGTGTTTCTCCTTCTCCGACGTGCTTTTGTCTCATGTCCTCTTTGTAGTCTTTGAATTGGTTTTTGCATGAAAAGGGAAATTAAAAAGATGTCAGGAGATGAGTAACTAAAGCTGATCTGCAATTGATGAAAGAAAAAAGTAAGAGGAAATTGAAAATAGCAATGCTTTCTGCCACTTTTATATATATATATATATATATATATATATATATATATATAAATAAATCAGAAAATAATGTCAAAAACTCTGACATTCTGCTTTGCACACATTTTTTTTTTTTTTTTTTTTTTTTTTTTTTGTGTTGTTTTCCTAATTTCCTGCTTTGAAAACATATCTTAATCTCCAGATCTGTGCCAGTTTTTCATCAGTGTGGGGTGGGGTTTGGTGTCTTTCTTGCTTTTATTGGGTTCATTACATCAACTAGTCAGAAATGAGACTAGATTCAAACTAGTTTTTTTTTCTTTTTTTATAAACAAAAACATGTACTTTATTCAAATTTGAATCACTCCACGCCACCCTTTGACAGCTTTTGACACACACATATCTATATCTATATATATATATATATATATATAATATTAGTGGTAAATATACATATGCAAAATATATAAATATATATACATAGGTGCATACACATACATGTATATTTTTGAATAAAAAATTCCAAGAGGATAGAATCCAGGTAGAACTCAATGTCCAGGACAGAGTAAGGATATAATAAAAAGGCTTAAACACTAATATTCCATGGTCATAATTTATTCCATTGGAATCGTAAATACGATCCAATTCATCAGACCTACAAATTCAAATTTGAATTTGTAGGTCTGATGAATTGGATCGTATTTACAATTCCAATGGAATAAATTAGGACTATGGAATATTAGTGCTTAAGCCTTTTTATTATATTATATATATATATATATATATATATATATATATATATATATATGAGAGATAGGTAGAAATATAAAAAAAATTAATCCCATGAAGGATGAAACCTTTTTCACACTTTGTCATACATTTTCTCCCAATATGTTGTTCTTGATATATAAAAATTTATATATTTTTACCTCATATCTAATGTGGGAATGTATGTCAGTCAGTTATATGCCATGAGTGATACATGCTTAGGCGATCATGTATCTTTAGATACATGTTCTGATGAGGCAGATTTTTTTCCCCACAGTAGGTTGCCATTTCTTTCTGCAGTAGACCAGTTGCCATCCATGGCTATAGAACCCAGTCTGTCCTGCTATTTACCCATAGGTGGAGGGAGAAGAAGAGGATTCATACCTTTCCCCACAGATATTAGCACATAAGTGAATGTAATGGATACGACTGGAATTCGAACTCGGCTCTCCAATCCGAGCCGCTATCCATTACTCAGGCATGCCTCCTGTGGGAATGCGGGCATTTACAATACTCATTTTTCAGCTGTGAGACCCCTGGTCTGAATCTCAGCATGGCTGGTTTGTTAGGGAGGGGCTGTCCTCTCTTGATGTTAACAGCCTGGTTAGTTAATATCAGAATGTGACATAATTGGAAAGTGTCTGATGACACTATCACAGGTTGACCTAAGCCATGTGTTTCAAATTTGGTAAAGAGAAGTTTTCAAAGACTGTTGATGGTTAGGGTAGCACAGTCACCAGTCGCCAGCCATTTCACACACACACACACACTTTTATTTTACTTAATCCTTTTTTGATCTGGCTAAGTATTAATCCCTATCATGCTTTAAAAAATAATACATTTTTTTTTTTTTTTCTTCTCTCAATTTGTTAGGTTTTCAGATGACCATTTAAAAATTGTTCTATATTCTTAGTTTGGGTGTTTTTTTTTTTTTGTTTTTTTTTCTGTTTTGCTCATATGTTGTCACTTTTTTTTTTATATTGTTTTCATCTCCCTACAAATCTTGCTGTTTTTTTTTCCCTCTATATTTTGGTCTTTCTCCTTTTCTTTCTTTCTTTCTTTAACCTTTATCTCTTCTCTTCCCAATTTTTCTTTGGGATTTTCTGTTAGAGTTTTTGATATTTTGAAGAACTATCATTTCTGACTTGCTTGAAAATTTGCTGGAACTTCTAAAACCTTGTAATAATCTTTATTTGATTTTATTTAATTCTTTCTTGATCTGGTCAAGAACTTTTCAGCCACCCCTTCTACATATTAAAAGCCAAAATTGATACAAGATGATGAAAACATTTTATCTTTCTTTTGATTTTTGTAACTTGATTTAAAAAAAAAAAACAAAAAAAAAACAGTTTTGCTCATAACAGGAATATTTAAAGAATGTCAAGAATTTTATACATAATTTTTTTTTTTTAGTGTCTTTTGTGTTAAAAAATGAATTTCTTGCTCAAATTGTACAGCAGAAATTGTTTGTACTCTTAAAAAAAAATGTTCAGCTTCGTCGACTTGCCTGTAAGCGTGGATTCATTCCTGATGTGATTTTATTTCTTTGTTTGCAGAGAAATGAAGGAAGAAGAGGAGGAGGATGACGATGACGAGGAAGAAGAGGAAGAAGAGGAGGAAGAGGAGGAGGAGCAAGAACCAGAGCCAGAGCAAGAAGTGTCAGAGTTGCAACCACCCCTAACAGCCGGAGAACCTGTGCAGCCTGAAATAGAAGAAAGGAAACGGTCTTTCTCTGATCGGCAGAAAATCCTTGAAGAGAAGAAAATACAACAACAGAGGGAAGAGGCTGAACGAACGAGAATCGAAGAAGAGAAACGGATTAAGAAGGATGCCAAACGCAGAGAGCGGAAAGAACGTGAACGTAGAGAATCCATGCGTATCCAGAAGTTAGAGGAGCAAAACAAAAACGATTATGTCAGCTATTATGGTCCAAACTTTTCCGTACACCCAGCATTAACAAGTAAGTATGGATTGCACTTCAAATACACTTGTATCTCTTTGTCTTGCTCATAAAAAAAAAAAAAAAAACTGTGCTTATTTATTTGAATCATTCATTTGTGTCTCTTGTTTTTGGTTCAGTTACTTGGTAAATAGATACAGGTTTCTTGTCAAATATGCTGACTCACAACATGGTCAATCAGGCTTGTTTTTTATGCAGTTATTTAAAGTGTATTTCTACAGCTGTTTATTTGTATTCATTTATTTTCGTTTTTAATTTTTAGTTCTTTTTTTTTTTTTAATTTTTAGTTCTTTTTTTTTTAATTTTTAGTTTTTTTTCTTAATTTTTAGTTCTTTTCTTTTTAATTTTTAGTTCTTTTCTTTTTAATTTTTAGTTCTTTTCTTTTTAATTTTTAGTTCTTTTCTTTTTAATTTTTATTTTTTTTTATTTTAATTTTTTTTTTTTTTAGTTCTTTTTTTATTTTTAGTTCTTTTTTTTTATTTTTAGTTCTTTTTTTTAATTTTTAGTTCTTTTTTTATTCTTTTATTAATTTTATTTTTTAGTTTTTTATTAATTGTATTTTTTGTATTTTTTTTATTTTTTATTTCTATTTTTTGTTTTATTTATTTATTTTTTTTCCCCCATCCTGAAAGTCATAAACCATGGACAATTGCTATAGTTTTGAATTCAGTTAGCTTTCTCCTATACTGGTTGCCAGCCATGGTTACAGAGTTTAGTCTTCCCTGCTATTTAACCTATTGCTGGGGAGTTGTCCATGATCCTCATTGGTGACAAACATGTCGGTAGGTCCTGAATCCTCTTCCGATCATTATTCAGAACCTGGCTACCAAACCGCAGCTCATCCATTGTAATCATATTTCTGAAGAAGTCTTTCAGCAGTCCCATCGACTCCGGATTTACAGCTGATCCTTCTCTTAGACAAACTGCCAACCAAGACTAACAAGCTCTGTCTACCCAATATCCAGCAGTACAGATTTTCCTAATGTTAGATTGTCAGTAGGGACATTTGCGCAATATTGCCTTTCTTGTCAGGTCTCTCTTTTTAGTCAAAGCTCTTAGTTTCATGATGTAGTTTTTTCAGTAACTTTGTCAAAATTTCCCCTGCTCTTTTTTTTTTTTTTTTTTTTTTTTCATTGAAAATATCCAGTATTGCAAAAGTTACAATATATAGTTAGGAATGTTGTGTTTTATGGCAAATGTATGTTGTTACTTTTGCCATTTTAATTTGTTTCCCTTTACTAAAACTAAAAAACATTTTGTCAGTACACCTTGTCTTTGATCATTCCTGATCTTTTGTTGGCATTATTTTGAAAGTTGTGGACAGTTGCAGATGGATTTATGGCCGATTCATCTTGTTAATGATAAGCGTCACCCTTTAAATCTGCATCCTATAGGGTTGGAGGTGACAAAGCACTTGTCTCAATTCCTCATTGGCTTTTATAATGCCAACAGCTCTATTGTCCTGCTGATCAGTGACTCCTACCCAGATGAACGCCAACCATGAGAGATTGACCATCATTAATGGATTCGATGACCATTGCTCTGACTTGGATGACACATGAGAAAATCGATCTCTTTAGTCATTCATTAGGAAGTTAATCTCTTTGTGAAATTCACTCAAGCATGAAGACACTGAACTCTATCAAGGGACGCTTTCAAGCTAAAGTTCATGGAGTAACGTCAACAAAACTTTACTGCCATTGCAAATTATTGATGTCTTTTGGGGTGGGGTGTAGTGGCACTGTTGACAAAACCAATCTCTTACACCCACTTCCCAAATCCATGGTATCCAAGAAGTCACTATTTAAAAAAACAAAACAAAAAAACCCTGTCGATGAAAATGATTAAGTAAGGTCTAAGGGTGATAAAGGATTATTTATATCAAATATAACTGTTGTTACAAGAATTTTTCCTTGTGATGTAGAAAAGCAGAGTTGGCCGAGAGTCAAGGGACATGTTCACCTTGTCTTTTATCTTCTAATCTCTCTGCAAATCCAGAAAATTTGTACCAGATAACACAGCCAATATTCCTCGGCTTCCATTTCATCTGACTTTCGTCTAAATATTGACATCACAAAATTCAAGAGGCTCATGTCAAATAATGAATGGTGTACTTTTCTTTCTTTCTTTCTCTCTCTCTTTTCTGATTTTTTTTTTTTTTTTTTTTAACTTTCTTTCTATCTTCACCTACTTGGTCTTGGTTGCATTATTATAAAAGCTACAAAAGGACATACTTGTTTGTAAAATATTTTTGTTTACTGTCTCTGCTCTTGTCATTGTTCTTCATTCAATGATTGGGAAAGGTCAGGGGGATCTCGGATTTCGAGTCGGTCTTTATTCAGCAGAATTCTATTATACCCATTATTCTGCAGATTTCCAACCTCTGTTGAACGAGAGCCAAAATCTTGCCTGCAGTTTTATCACAAGGACACCTTTGTTGTATATTGTCAACATTGGCCCATTATACCCCACCCAATGCCTTAAATTTCACTAATATCTCTTAATTAGTCTCTCCTTATTTCCTACCCACTTCTTTAGAAATAGAATTCGTTTAGCAATAGAGAAGTTTTTATCCAGTAATTATATAATTCACATAGATAATTGATTTATGAATATCACCTGTGGATTTTTCGATACTTATAAGGAAATCTCAGCTCAATAAGTTGATGGTAACTCTAATGAGACGAAGAAGCATGTAAAAAAATTAAAGTATTTGTCTTGTCTTTAAAGTTTCTTATATGAATGTTTGAATAAATGATTGTCATTTGCAATGTTCAGTTAATTTCCAATTTCATTAATGAAAAGATATTTTTATAGAAAAATTACTTGGCATCTTTTTTTTTTTTTTTTAAATCTTGAGGAAAAGTAACGTGTTGTAACTCATCAATCTACAACTGTCAAAATCAAGTATTGTTTGCATCGTTAATGTCTATTAAACTTTTGTAATCATTTTCTTGGAGATCACTTTTGCTTTGTATCTTGTCTTCTGACCTGAAATGGATTTTGCTGTTTCAATCTTTGAAACTTTCGTTCAGGCAAACTTTTCACAATCAGAATTAATAGAATATTGTTCAATACTTTGTTGAATTTTTCTTTTAAAATATTCTTTTTCGACTGTTGATTAAATTGTGATTTTTCTAAGCATAGCTTAGATGAGGGACCTAGTGAGGATTGAACTCACTACTCAGTTGTAATTGAGCCAGCAAGACAAGCTTGTTAAGCATTACATTAAGTTGAAGTGCTTTTCATTAAATGGTCAAATTTTATACAAATTCTTTACAAATTTAACAATTTCCCAAAGAGAAGCTTTTTAATGTCTGTTCAAGTTAAAGACTTGTTTCTCTTGTCCACCTTTTATTTTTAACGAGATCTTTCTGAAAAGTATTTAACCCTGTCAATAGCCTGCGTACTTTAAAAAATAGTAAAGAAAATAACCTCCCCCTTTTTTTTTTTTTTTTTTTTTCTTTCTCTTAACTTGTCAGGTTTTCAGATGACCATTTAAAAATTGTTCCATGTTCTATATTCTTAGTTTGGTGATTGTATTTTTTTCTGTGTTCTGTTTACCTTGCTCATATGTAGTCACCTTTTTAATATTCTTTTCATCTCCCTACAAATTTGATTTCTCTTGCTGTTTTTTTTTATTTCCTTTGTATTTTGATCTCTCTCTTTCTCTAACCCTTATCCCTCCTCCTCCTCTTTGGGATTTTCTGTTAGTTCTTCAAAATATCAAAACCTCTATCATTTCTGACTTGTTTGAAATTTGCTGGAACTTCTAAAACCTTGAAATGTAGTACCAGATGAATGTAAACCACTCAGCCACTGGAATAGTCATGGGAAGGAGGAAAGTTAGTTGGGGGTGAGTGTCTCAGAGTGCACTTAAGAAATATCGAAGTTGGAAACTATTCGTTCTATAAACGCCTCCCCCATATATGCCAAAAAAAATTTATATGAAATTAAGCTGCTTAAAAGTTGTTCTTGCCCCCCCCCATCCCCTTCCCTCCTGAGAAATTGAATAAATTCAACTTTTATTTAGAATGGGATTAAAAAAAAAAGAAAAAAAAGTTGGTTAGGTGGGTGGTGATGATGATGATAGTTTGGATTAAGATGCATTGATTTCAAGGCGCTACCAGATTTCTTGACGAACCTTTTATTTAGTAATTTAGTTAGACTGCTCGATGGAATTCTCTTCAAAAAGACCAGGTGGCAAAAGTCTCTTGGATTATTGATTAGCAATTTAGAGAACTGGTTGTTTGGGCTTTTGTAGTGCAAAAGAGGGGAGTTTCTCACTGATAGTTATTTATACCCAAACGGCATCACTTTCAGTGGAGACAAAATTCAATGATAGATACAGAACGGTCTGAAGCAACTCTGGCTTTTATGAAGCATTTTCAATCAGGAAACAAGGAAAGTGTCAAGAAAACATTTTACAAAAAGAATTAGCTTCATATTTTGGTTTGTCAATGAATCCATTCTTCTCTTCAGCCCGCTTACTTCATCTGATAGAGAGAGTCTTAGTTCTGTCTGAGAAACAGAGTACTAAAAACTTTCAAATTTGCTAACAGCAAATAAACCAAACTTTGCATTCTGAAAAAGATTTGCTTCCATTGTTGAATAAAGGATTTTATTTGAAAATAGAAATAATTCTGCTTTAGTAATTTTTCTTTGGTTATTTTTTTGATTTAGTTCCTATTCTTAACCAAATTCTTCGTTTTGTTCTTTTTGTGAGCAGTGACTTTTTTTTTTAATATTTTCCTGAAGATACACCTCACAGGGAAAGCTTTGCCTATTGGAAGACTTGCTCAAAATCAAACTGCATGTCACAATAAAACACAGCTTATCAGCTCATCTTTTTCAATTGTTTAATCTTGAATGTCTTTGTTGCCATCTTTTATTGCATTGCTGTGCAAAACGGAGAAAAAGAAGGGAGAAAAGAATAGCAGCTTGGTATATTTGATTTAGCAGATTGCAATGTTTATAGATGTGTTAGGGTGTCTAGACTGAGGTTTTTTCTCATTTCCTTTCAATTGGCCTATTTTCCCTCAGTTTCAATATCACATCAATTCAATCACTTTAATATTTGTCGTTAGGATGTGTGAGTAATTTCATGAAAAGTGGAATTACCAAGCCAAGGTCAAATTCCAGCCTAGTCGGTTGCATTCACTTTCACACAAATGACCTTGGGAAAGGCACAAATCTCTCTCTTCTCATCCAGCTATGAGCTTAATACCAAGGGACATAGGACTCTCTAATCTGGGATGGCAACCAATCTAAGAAAAGAAAAACTGTGAATTCCAGATCATGGAGAAGGTGGTGGGAAACAAAACTTCACTATCTTTTCCCAAAATTCTTTGATAATAAAAAAAAAAGCATCTGTGGAGTGTGATTATCGTCTCTGTCCTGAAGGCTATTTTCTATGTGCTCTGTCTCTGCAGGACATGGACTATTATGGCTCTCCACAATTTCCTATTCTTTGTGGCCCTTAAAAATGTTTGTCTTTTTACCATCCATGACACTGTGTTGATGGCAGACAATGAAAACTACTGGACCTTGTAGACAAAGTAATAAAGGAAAACAGGACGAAAGGTGTTACCATCAGCGATAGGATAGAATTTATTGTTGTCATACAAGTCCAGAAGTTTAAATATCTGGGAAGTGTTTTAAAAGAGGACAGAAAACATCCATTGAAATAGCAAAAGAAGCCTTCCAAAACTAAGTAAAGTATTAAGAAACAGGAAAATTCTGTTAGAAACAAAGAAAATAATGCTGAACTGCTATCTAATGTCAATCTTTCCATATGGCTGTGAATGCTGGACAAATTCCTCACAGATGAAAAGAAGACATGAGGCAACAGAAATATGGTTCTACAGAAGGATACTGAGAATTTCATGGATGCGGTATATAAGCAATGAAGAGATATTAAGGAAAATAGAAACAAAAATGATGCTTATGGTTTTAATCACAAAGAGACTCTCATGATAAGGAAAGAGGGCTTGGAGAATCTGACACCCACAGGACATATCAAAGGCAATAGAGTCAAAGGGAGCCAATACCTGATGCACTTGTGTGAATGTATAGCAGAATGGGGTTGGGGAGGCATGGTAAAAAGTCAAATGTTACTAAGAACATCAATGGATGGGAAGTTGTGGAGAGTAAGATCACCCACGTCCTGAAGGGACATGGCTTATAGAATAATAATTAGTCATATTGAGGTCATATTTTGATATATGATAACCCTTGGGTGCCATTGAAGGCAAAAGAAACACTGACAATGAGTTCTTGTGAATGCATAATGTCATTCGTCAGAAGGATGCCAAGAATTAAACACGTAGTAGGCTTAAAAAGAAACAGCTGAAATTTCTTGGACATACTGAGGAAAGAGGGCTTTGACATTCAAGGGACCTATCGAAGCCAAAAGGGATAAGGGGAGGTAGTGTTCCACCTACCTGATAAGCTTGACATTGGTATAGATTTATATCCTTTTGGTGATTTTTAGCATTTCGTCCCAAGCAAGGCAGGAGTGCCACTAGCACACAAGGGGTTACGGCATGATAGAGGAAAGGATGAAGAGAAGGGTGGGGAATTAGATTAAGGTATCTGAAGATGTCAATTGACATTGCATTTGAACAATTGAAGATTATAGCTATCAGGGAAGGAAGTAAGAGGAAGGGAGTTCCACAGATGGGAAGTGCGAGACATGAAACTATTGGAGTAGAAGAGACGGCTACATTTAACCGTTTTGACAGTGAAAGGGTGGGACTGAGATGCCAACCTAGTAGCATGCTTAAATTCATGCAGTTTGGGAATCAGCGAAAGTAGCTTATTGGAGCAGTTACAGTGAAAGTATTTGTAGAAAAGACAGAGGGAAGCCATAGCCAATCTGTGAGAAAGTGACTGTAGACGAGATGCCAGATCAGGACCAATCACATTGCATATACGTCTCTGGATTTTGTCGAGGACCTCGAGATGAACAGACCATATATGACAGTAATATTCGAAGCAAGGGCAAATGGTTGATTTATAGATTTGAAGGATGGACTCTGGCGAGAAAAACTTTGATGGAGACAAACCGTTCATTAATCTATTTTTCTTACATTCAACATCTAACCGCTCTCTTGGGTTTTGATTTGTGCTGCGAGTGATTGCTATCAATTCAAAAGCTTGTTACAAGTTTTCACCCTTATAAAGACATTTTGATATTTCATATATAAATTGATTGTTCGTATGACATTCTATAATTAGTTTTTCGTCCACTTAATGATAAATGTCAACCAATGTTGCATTATTCTAAAATCTATTTTTTTTCAAGTAGTGAAATCCTGGTGTAAGCATGTATTGTTGAAAATGTCACATTTCTCCTGTGTAACTTTTTAACCCTCCATTTATATCGTGGGCTGTTTTATACAAATACACCCTGAAAAAATGTTTTTCTTTAATATTTAGCAAGTCAAATGTTAATGCTTAGTCTTGTAGCTTTCTCAATGTCTCTGTGAAATAACTTCATGGAGTTTCTGGTTTTAGCCATAATTGTTTGACTTTCAAGCAGACATCGCTAAAGGTTACACTGGTCAACACAATTTTTGGTGCCAAGAAACAAAATCTGTTTTTTAGCTAATTTGATGGTGCTGATTCCAAAAATGACCTAAGATTTTCATGGTTAGCTACCATTTTTGCAGTACTGAAATTGCTCATTTTTGGAAAAACGATCAATTTACAATCTTGGCTGATCGCAAAATTTAGCTAATAAAGTTTGTAGAAAGCCATCAGTTTTCAGGTAGGCTGAGCAATTTATGTCAGTCACTTGAAATAAACTATTTTTATAAGAAAAAAGTGATTTTGAGTCAAAAATTTCAAAATACTTTTACCAAATTTTTCCAGTTTATTGTCAAAATTCAAATTAACTGATAAACTTTATCAGTAATACACTTTAGTAAACCTGATAAGGTACCATCAAAAAATGAAACCCTAAAATTTTCTGTTTGATATTCATAAATTTTTCCCATCACTTTTATCCATTCACTATGGAAGGAAACCAAGCACATTGAGAGCATTTTGTTTTTACAGTTGGAAAGAAACTCCAACTAAAGACATCCCAATTGAATGCACCAATTCCATTGTCTATGATAATGCTGGAATATCAAAAGGGACTTAAATAACATTGAACATGACAGACAATCAAGAAAGAGAAAATTTTTACCATAGTTCTTATGTTCACAAAGGTTTAATTTCTGCTGTTAGTTTATTAAATGATAAAAATACTTGTTGGTTTTGGTATATTCAATCATGTTATTTTTAAAGACTTAGGGTCTGATTGTTATTGCAAAAATAGTATTTCTCAATAAACAGACCAATATTTGTTGGTTTAAATACTAATTCAGAGGTTTCTAAGATTTTATTTTCGGAAATATTGTCATCGGTTAATATCATATGGTGAATTTCCAAGCATAGCTTAGATGTGGTACAAGGCTGAAAGTAGGGGACGCCCAGTGAGGATCAATCTCACTATGCAGTAATAATTGTTCTAGCGAGACGAGCTTTCTAACACCACCTTGTGCTAGCTAATCAAGAAAAAGTATGGCCATTTTCAGATTCTGCACCCTCAATTTAGCTGAAAAAGATGTTTGGTGTGTCAACACTATTTTATAATTTTTTTTTTGTTGTAATGGAAAGAGCACAGTAACTTTCTTGTCCAGTGCCTGAAAAGTTGAAGAGAAATCACATTGATCATAAATTGTTTTCAAAGATCATAGTGAAAATAAAAAGAATCTTATTTTAGTATTGTTTCTGAACTGGTGTCTCGACTTTGGTCATTTTCCTATCACTGTGTCATGAGACCCCTCTGTCTTTTTGATAAATATTTTCATAACAATTGTTCTAATGAGCTTCTATCTTTGGTACCTCGACCGCATGAATTTTAGTGCACTACGAGATTGGCAGCCAGATCTCATCATTTTATAGTTCGGTTAGCTAAATATAAGTTCCGTTCTCTTTTCTTTTCACCTGTGGAACTCCCTTTTGATTTCTTGCTTCCCTGCCACCTACAATCTTCAAAAATTTAAATTCAACAATTGTCATCATCTGTCCTCCTGAAACCAGTTTTTTTATTGTCCTTTCTCCTCACTAAAGTCTTCTTATTCTCTTTCACTCTCAGTAACCCTTTTCATCTTAGTGGCATTATCGCCATCTTCTGTCTTCCTGAAACCTGTTCTTTTATTGTCCTTTCTCCCCACTAAAGTCTTCTTATTCTCTTTCACTCTCAGTAACTTCTTGCATTTTAGTGGCATTACGAATTTGCTTGGGGTGAAGTGATTAAAAAAAAAAAAAAAAAAAAATGAATTTTTGAAACTTACAAATTCTTTTTTTTAATATTGACCTTTTAATTCAATTTTTCTATATACAACATATTTTTTTCCTTTTATTTTTATTTATTCTATAAAAAGCAGGAAGAACACTCAAGACATTATAGATATATCATTTAGTTAACTTTCTTCTGATATTTTAAATAGGGTGTTTGAAAACGTGTACAGTATGGAATGGTATGACAATACCCCACATTTACACAGGGTTAATTTGCTTCAGTTTGATTCTTATATATCCTTTTGTTTTGTAATTGTTATTCTCATCTCAGTATTTTACCTATTGAAATGTTCATCTTGTAACCATCCCCCAGTCTCCCCCCACACCAAACCATGAAAATACTGTAAAAAAAAAAAAAAAAAAAAAATGTTAAAATTGTTTTTATTTTTCCCCACAGGCTATTTACTTTATTTTTGTTTATCAGGAATCTAGTTGGCCATACAGTATTTCAATAATTGTTGAATTTCTAAGTAATATTCCATTTTTCTCGTTGAACACTATAAAACTGTTTCTGATACCAGCTTGTTTCTCTTGCAGATAGGGGAGTAAATAAACCACCTCCTCCTGTAATAAGGCAAGAGTATGATGCCTTCTCTGAAGGCATGACACCAGAACGCATCATAGGGGCCACAGACGAACTTGGTGAACTCTCCTTCCTTGTCAAGTGGAAAGGCACTGATGAAGCTGATTTTGTTCCCGCAAAGAAAGCCAAATTGCATTGTCCAGAGTTGGTCATCAGGTTCTACGAGGGAATCATTGCCTGGAAGTAGACGGACGCTACTCTCTTTTTCCAGCCATTCATCTTTTCACTTACTGCTGGGAACAATGTAAACATGAAAAAACGCAAGCTACGTGGGAAGAGCTATTAGAATGAAAAACAGAAAATGGTAAACGAATAATAAAAAAAAAAAAAAAAAAAAAAAAAAGAAGTAAAACGAAACCCAAAAATGACTTAGTAGGGCGACTTAGAGTCCTGAGTGTCGAGAAAGTGGCAAATATTTTATGTTCTTTATTACTCTAGTTAGATGAATATGAAGAAACATCTATATCCAATTATTTTTGCAGCTGTCTCATTGTGAATGATTTTTTTTTTTTTTTTTTTTTTTTTTTTTCCCCCTGGCTTTGTGCACATCCTTCAAAACAACTTTTATCTTGGTGTACGAGAGCAGTCTTGAAAAAAAATGTCTTCTCAGTCGAATCATCAGTGTTGCCTTTTGACCCCTTTCTCTCTGGACATGGGTAAGGCAAATAGATCTATTGTTTTGTATAATGTAGAAACTCACAGTGTATCTGTTTTATTTTTATTTATTTACTAGCTGGACTTGTGGAAACTCCACATCGATTTTGAACCTCCGACCTCCATTATGCCACCATTCTGTTACTTGAATATAGGGTGAAATTTAGAGGTTTTTTTGTTAATGCATTAAATTCATTTAAAACAATGAAAACTAAATTTAACACTTTTTTTTTTTTTTTTTTTTTTTTTTTTTAAATTGCATTTTAACAATATAGTTGTTGTTGCTTTAAAAGTTCATATATTGACTTTCATAATCTTCTGTCTATACTTTTAAGTTAGTCTGATTCCTTGTTCATTTTAGAGCTACATAAAATTGGCTATGGCTGAATACAGATTGAGAAAAGAAGAAAACTTTATTATAATGTTCGTATTTATTTATCGTTCTTGATAATGCAAGAATAATTAAAAATTATCAATTTTTCTTTAGGAAACAGTAAAATTGTGTTGCTTGGAGTAAGGTTAATTATTAATAAAAAAGAAATGGTTTGTAAACATTTTGTGGTATAGCAGTGTAAAAAAAAAAAAAAAAAAAAAATATATATAGTGTCCTTTCTACTTCTAAAATGTTAATGATACATTCACTATTAAAAAAAACGAAATGTTATTAAATTTTCTTTAATTTAAATATCCCAGTAATATAAAAATGTGCACTTTGTTGCTCAAACAATAATCGAAGTGGTGATAGGTCTTAAATTTTAAAGTGATTTTTTTTTTTTTTTTTTTTTTTTGTTAAAATGTAATAAATAGATAAAAAGAAAATGTTTAATTTAGTTTTCATTGTTGGAAAAGACTATAATGATTTGTATAAAAAAAAAAAAAAATTGGATTCAGCTGTTATTGAAACCTCCATCTTGAAGATAGGTAGGCATGTGTGTATTAGGCCAGTACTCCTCTATTTGAATATTGGGTAAAATTAATTTTGAATTTTTTTTTTTTTTTTTTTTTTTTTTAATGTTGGTAATTGACTGAAAAAAAATGTTTCTTTCTTCTTAACTGTTGTATTGTCATGTAAGGCTTGTTAATTTTTTTTTTTTTTTTTTTTTTGAGATGTAGGCAAATGTTAAAGAAAATCGCCACTGTTAAGAATTGAAGTTATAATTAGTTTGTTCCAAACATGAATCATTCCTCTCTTTTGGCCACAGTGACTGTTCTATTTGAAAGATTCGTTACCTGTAGTTAAGTCCGTTTATTTTAAAGAGAAACATAATAGCCCGCTTTGGGAATTTTCAGAATAGAAAACCTGGATAATAGCACATAAATTGTTTGTTTGGTGGAACTGGTCGCATCTGCTGTAATTATAATTTGTCAATTTTGCTATGGGGCTTGGATCCAATAGGCAACTGAAAAGACTGAAACTAAGACTATATAAAGTCTTCTCCTTAACTAATTCTTCCCTGCACCCCTCCCCACCAACTTTTGAAGCTATCATGGTTGAAAGGTAAAGTCTTTATCATGAATAAAATTGGACTTCAGTCTCCTGGTGACATCTGCCTGCTGTTGAGGGAGGTCATTACCATTAGGTTTTCAATTACTTCTCTTCACCATTAAGACAGTCAGTGTGCCTTATAGAACCACATATCAATTAAGAGTTTAAATTCCTACAGTGGCTAATTAGTTTCTGATTTAGATAACTCGATGCTGCATCTGAAAAAAAAAAAAAAAAAAATGTAAAATAATTGTATATAGATGTGTGCATTTACCAAAGCAAGAAAAGAAAAAAAAAAATTGTAATTTAGTAAATGACAATCAGATGATAAACTTGACTTGGTAAAAGTCAGTTGGTTCCAAGAAAAATTAAGCCCCTAATTTTCCTAGGTCTTTTTTTTTATTATTATTATTATTTTTTACTTTATATTGTATATGAAAAAAAAAAAAAAAAAATTTTTTTTTTTTTTTTTTTTTTTTTTGTGTTGTCATGATTTGAATATAATTAGTTAGCTTTTTTTTTTTTTTTTTTTCTTTCTGTGAATTCCTTTGTGAAGCTGAATTCAAAGGCGTTTTTTCACCTTCTGGAATTGAAGAATTGCGGGATCTTGTTCCTACCTCTTTGTCTTCGTATTTTCAGAAAGCCTTTTCACAATTTTGGGCAGCATTGACTTCTTTAGAATCAGATTTAAAAAAAAGAAAAAGATAAATTTAGGCATTAATTTTACGCTTGTTTTCAATGTAGAAACTAATGTGGGGGTTGTTTAGAAAATTGTCCATGGAAATTGTCAGGAATTGTCAACTGTTGAAATGGAAAAACCACAACAGGTTGCAATTGATGTTAACTATCTGCACAGTTCTAACTTAGGGTAATATTTTCGCATTTGTTAAGAAAGTTGCTTCATCCTGACCCACTGTACTGTAAACAGTTTGATGTTTTCAGTTGCAAAACAAAAAACAAAGGCATGAACCTTACAACACAATCTAGATTATTTCCCAAAAATGCATATTTTTCCGCCCTTTTAAATGGGAATTTAAAAAAAAAAAGTATAATCAATGAAAAAATTGAAATGGACTTGAAAGATACTTGCACAAAAAAAAAACATTTTTCCATTTTTTTCCCTGAACTTTTGAGAGGAGGAAGTATCATTATTATATGTTGATTTTCTTGGACTAGTGTCCACATCTGGGTTATTTTAGTCACAGCATTTTCACATATCTACCTTATGATCCTTTTTTTATGTATCTGTTATACTTAGTAACCTTCCAGGGTTTAAGAACCATATTCTTTATTCTGTTGACCAGCGCAGATTGTTCCAATTTTGCTGTCGATCCAAGAGACAATTCTCGGATCTCTTAATTATTCTTAAATTGTCCTGGCAATGTTAATTGTCTCTACCACAGAACCAGACTATGTGACTTTTGACCCAACCCAGAGTCAACTCAGAAGTGTTAGTTGGTTTCTGGCAGTCGTGAGTTCAATTCCTGGCTTGGGTGGTGCATAAAAGTTACATTCCTTGTTTCAGTGGAAATGACAAACAACATTGCTTGGACAAATTAAGTGATTTGATATCATCTCTTAGAATTGGACAGTGGTATAATAATGATATTCTGTGGATTAAATAAAGACAATAGCTCAAAATTACTGGAAGTTTACCGATTCCAACAGATTAACTAAAACGGACTGGAGAGGACAGTGACTAAAATGTGACTATAACCACCTAGATGCGGGTAATAGATTAAAATGGTGTATAATAAATCATTTCCTCATGCCAAACATTTGCATCCATTAGAAGTGTTCATCTGGTCTCAACTTTGACCTTCCGCTTTCATGTCGATTTCTCTATCTATACATCTATTATATATATGCATATATATATATATATATATATATATATGTATATATATATATATATACATTAAGAAATGGACAAAGTCCGACAATTTCTTAAAGACATTTTTATGTTTAACATTCTCTCTCTATCTTTTTTTTTTTTTTTTTTTTTTTTTTATAGATACAAGTATTTAAGTAAATTTTTCTAGGAAAATTTCTTGGACATTCAAGCCGGTAAATGTTATTTAATACTGTTTATTATAAACAGAGCATTTACTTAAATACTTTTATCTATAAAAAAAAAAAAAAGAATATTAAACATAAAAAATGTCTTTAATAATATATATATATATATATATACACACACATATGTGAACCTGTGTACGTGCAAAAGAGTAAGGATGCAAGCATGTCTTAGTCCCCTGACCTCTACTTGTATTGTTACCATCTACCTCTTGTTTCCCCTCCCCCAATGCCACTGCCATTTTCAATTCATTGGTCAGTTTTTATCGATTTAAAGCATTTAACGTCACGCGTAGATTTTTATGACAGTTTGTAAAGTGTTTTGGTTTTACCATTTCCTTAATTCCTTATTGACCCTTGACATCTAATGAAGTGGAGGTGCAGACCAATGATAAAAAACGAGAATTAATATCTCATATTTACAGAATGTATTTTATTCAACTCCACATTTTGTCCATTTTCCATCAGACAGTGTTTGCGCGTGTATGTCCCCCAAGCCTTCCATCCGAAATGTAGTCCTTACATTCTAGTCTCAGAGACTGCCCCTTACCTCTGGGGTGAGTGTTTATATATCTCCTTCTGTCATGCAGTTCATTCCCTCACTTGTAAACCCAGGTGCAGCTGGTCTGTCCTATGAATCTGCATTTGGCAGCTAGGCAGTTGCCTCATTTGAACCCTGCACATGATTTCTCTGTCACACTGGTATGATCCAGGGTGAGACCCATGCTATTGTACAACTCTTTGTTTCAATAAACCTCACCCCACCGCCTACTCTCACTGTATACTTATTTTCAAAATACATCTTAGTTTTTTTTGTTATCTTGAAATCATTGGTGTCTTTTTGCCTTTTCAGTTTTTCTTGTGAAGCGTCTTTGAATAATTGACTCTATGGAAGCACCTTGCTTGTCTTTGGTTCAGTGTACTAGCCTTACCTTATTTTTCTTTATAAAAAAAAAAAAAAAATCCTTCTTGTGCACCTAAACATCTTAAGGTCTGTCTTTGATAGCATCAAAGATAGGCATTATCCTTGTTTCCCAGATGCTTCCACACACCTTTGCACTCTCCATCATTGTACATCACATTTTGATATCATGTGTTCATACTTACAAGTTTTTCTGGTTGCTTCTTCGACCCTGCCATTGTTTTTGGAAATTTTGCATTTTCATCAGCACCATTTTTTTGATGTATTTAAGCAGTCATTCCACCATTGTCTCCAGCAATTGACCCTGTCATTTTTTTTTTTTTTTAATCTTTTTTTTACTCCATGTCACTTTGTTCTTGCCTCTGCTCTATGAGGAACATTCATATTCTGGTTATTGTTGTAAGTTAACCAAACAGAGCTTCTTTTTCTCCCCCATGAAAATTAGCCGGGCCTTTGTGAACCTCTTCAAAGATTTCAGACGTTACTTTCTGCATTCTTTATTCTCTTAGCGCCTAGATCTGCTTATTGCCACCAGAATCCCCAGATTTCTTCTTTGCCATGTTTTCATCTTGTCATCATTTGTCCAAAGATTTTCTTTCCAACCAACTCGTCTGATTATCGTTTAACAAACTTTACTGGAGGTGTTGGCGCTCTCTGTTCACAAACTTAGAAGACCCATTCCTTTTTCTATTTTCCTCTCACCTCTAAAAATCAAATGAAAATAAACAAAAAACAAAACAAAAAAAAAAAAAACTAAAAAAAAAACACTGAAACAATTTAGCCTTCTCATAAAAGCTTGAGTTTTCTCCAAAATGTCAAATTTGAAAATGGCGTTACATTGTCAGCAAACTAATGTATTTTTTTTTTCTTTTTAATATATATTTTTTTCCTAAACATTTTGTCATTCTTCTTGTGTTTTTGTCTTTCTTCCTTTGTTTCTGCAAAGATGTAACGGCATCTCTTGCAACAGCAAATCTATGGAGGAACATCTATAAGTCTGCAAAAGAAAAAAAAAAAAAAAAAAAAAAAAAAGCATGCATATACTTTAACCTATCTCCTTCCGTGTCAGTGCACTTAATTCGATGATGAGTAATAATTACATTGATTGGGCATTATACACTGAAAATTTCAGTTAATATCTCCAATGTCAAGACTTATTGATGCACCTCTCGATCTTTGGTATCTCTTGCTTAAATAAAAATCCATGTCACATGACCACAAGCTATGCATGTCACAGCTGGATGATTTTTTTTGTCAACTCTCCCGTATCTGAGCTAAAAAACAAACAAAAAACAACCACCTCAGCATTAGAGAAAATACAAGTCAGTGTGTGTGTGTGTGTGTGTTTTTAATACTAAATTTCACCCAGTACAATGCTCGAGAGCCACTCAAGGTAGAGTGTTACAGTCAACAAAATGGTAATGCTTAATTAGCAGGGTGATATAAATGGAAGAGAAGGTGGTAAGAAATTAAAATTATGAAGATGACAATTTACTTAAAGAAGTCAGTATTGAAATGTTTAGGGAAGCAACCCCACGGGAGTCTGTTCCATGAAATTTTTTTTTTTTTTAATCAAAAAAACTACAAAGAAAAGTTGTTAACTCTGTGGAAGTGGCATGTTAGACAAATATTGGAAAAGGGATGAATCCAGCTATTCTCCTGGTCGTTTGAACAGGAGTAGAGGTGTATCCCTAGTGTCCTGTTTAGTATTGGATTTCTAATTCCTTCTAATGCCTTTTTCCTTCACTTTCACTTCCAAGAGCTCTTTGCATCTCAGTCGCATTGTTTTCTTGCTTGGTGTGAATTGACTAAAAATAAGAAAAAAAAAGATTATGTACATTCAACACCTTATTTGAAAAGTGAGTTATATATTTAAAATATCTGTTGATAATTTTTTTTGAGTATGTATATATATATATATATATATATATATACACACACACATGCATAAAGCAGTATTTAAAGGTTATTATCTTGACGAACTTCACAAAATATGTCCAATCATCAGATTTTTTTGAACCTCTCTCTAAACTGGACATTGAGATCAACACCCAATGTACACTTTTATATTTATATCTCAATCCCTGATATTGACCACTTTGACTGCTAAATATATATATATATATATATATATATATATAGGGGGTCGTCAAGATGTTTCATTCATTTAAAAACAATGAAAGTAAGTCCCTTGTGGATGATTTCTTATTTACATCTTCAGTGTTTCTAATTTTTTTTTTTTTTTTTTTTTTTAATTTTGTTTTCCGGCTTGTATCTAAATATATTTTCCCCATACTAAAGCATTTTCGGCTGGCATTTTCAAAAACTTTTTTGTTGTTTGTTATATTTGTCCGATTGACGAGACATCACAAAGGAAAAACCACAACACAAAATCAGTCAAAACCCTTAACAAACAACACAAAAGTACAGTACAACATAAATTGCAAAAAGCGACTACAATTGCTCAAGGCTGAAAAGCAAGCAATCAAAGATCAACAAAAAGATATCAAACCTTTGATCCAACATAATGTATTTCCTTAAAAGATTGTGATGTGATTAAATATACTTAATTTAAAAAAAAAAAAAATTATTCAGTATTATTATTGTTTAGGTAATAAGCATTATAACATAGCAAAAATTGCTATATTGCAGAAGAAGGAATTTTCGACAATATACACATTTATGGCTATTTTTAAACTTATCAAAAACGACATTCTTGTGCATGTAGTTATGGATAACATTATACGTTAATTACTTTTTTTTTTTTAATGAATACCTATTTTTGTGCTCAGTCGTTGACATCTGCTGATGTGTTAAAATATTGGAATAATGCAATAATGAAAATCAAAATTTCATCTCTCCAATAGATGCCCTGATCTGTAAAAACAAAACAGAAACTTACATGAATGAACAAAACCTGATAAAATCCAACAAACATTTTTTTTTAAAAAGCTACAGTTAGCTAAAAGGGCTTATACATGGGGAAATATATTTATAAATACAAACCAGAAATGATGAAAATGATTAGAAACACCGAAAATGTGACGAAGAAAATCTACAAAAAAACTTTTGTTGCTTTTTAATTAAGTGTCTACTGCTAGAAGGTTTGGTTCATTGTAATGTAAACATTTTTTTCTTGCCAGAATTTATTTTACACATTTATAAGTCTACAATTTTATTCATGCATTGTATAGTGCTGCCATATCTGGCCTGGTGTTTCTGCTATGTATTTGGAGATTCTTAACAGAATCTGCAATATTATCGGTACTACCCTGGCACTTTTGTTTCAGTCACTTTTCCACAGCCACGACAGATTCCTTTACCGTAAATACTTTCATGGTAATTGTTCTGATGAACATCCCTCTGTGGTACGTAGACTTTAAGAATTAGTACTAGATTGGCAGCAAGGTCTCATCAATTTACAGTTGAAATGATTAGATGTAAGCGTAAGTTCTATTTTCCTATCACGCTTTTCGTTTGTGGAACTCTCTTGCAGCTTCTTGCTTCCCAGTAAAGGCAATGTCAATTGTCATCTGACTCTTTGGATCCTGTTCTTTTATTGTCCTCTCTCCATAATTTTTTTTTTCTCGCAGATTTTTTCACTCTCACTAACCCCTTGTGTCTTAGTGTCTTTATCGCCTTGCTTAGGGCGAAGTGATTAAAAAGAATATATATGACAACGTGGAAAATCTTTTTGTGTAACGTGTTTCGTCCGTTAAGACTTCATCAGAAGAGATTTGTTTGCGTTGTTAAATTTATGTGTGAGAATTGGTTTGAATCACACACATACGCAAAAAAACAAACAAAAACACTATATACAAATGCGATAGGAGGGAAGAGAAAAAAAAAACAAATCAATTCCACTATTTGGACTATTGTTGCCATATTTTTTACAATGTTTCAGCCGTTGTAGGTTCCGGCCTTCTTCAGGTGGCTAGACTGTTCTACTTCCACATGACATGTCTAATGGATGTCAGTTATCTCCTGTTAATTTCCCTCTGCCTTAACCGGGTATTGAACTCACACTCTTTGGGTCCTGTCACTGGATCTAATTAACGCATTTATCCACTGTGCTTATGTGTCCTTGAGAACATCTGTGTATTATAAACCTAATGTCTTCAACAACCATTTTTTACTACACTATTTACATTATTCGGACTATTGTCCTCATCTTTGTCGCCATATTTATTACAACGTTTCGGTCGTTGTACGCTCCGGCTTTCTTCAGGTTGGAATGTCTCTCACTAGGGTAGACTGTTCTACTTCCACATGGCATGGATATCAGTTATCTCCTGTTAATTCACCACTCCAAGTTCTCAAGGACACATGGCATTAGTTAGATCCAGTGACAGGACCCAAAGAGTGTGAGTTCAAGACCCGGTTAAGGCAGTGGAGAACTTGGAGAGGGGAATTAACAGGAGATAACTGACATCCATTAAACATGGCATATGGAACTAGAACAGTCTACCCCAGTGAGCGAAATAAAAGGGTTCAGTTTGACATTCCAACCACTTAAAGAAGCTCGGAGCGTACAACGGCCGAAACGTTGTGATAAATATGGCGACAAAGATGAGGATAATAGTCCGAATAATGTAAATAGTGTACATCATACTTCATCTTAGAAATATAGACAGATACTGAATGGCCGAAACGTTGTTATGGTTAAAACTAGTAATGTTAATCGTGAAATTATGGGACCTAGCGGCCAATCTAGTACGGTGCTTAAATTTGTGAAGTCTAGGTAATAAAAAGGAAAGCCTGCCAGAAAAATGAAAATATTTATAGAAGAGTCAGAGGGAAGCCACGTTAACTTTTCTATCAATATTGTTACGAATTTAATGACGGGACCCAAAGCGTTGTGAGTTCAATATCTGATTAAGGCAGTGGAGAACTTGGCGAGGTGAATTAACAGGAGATAACTGACATCCATTAGACATGGCACGTGGAACTAGAACAGTCTCCTCCAGCGAGCGAAATAAAAGGTTCAGTTCGACATTCCATTTACCTGAAGAAGTTCGGAGCGTACGACGTCCGGAACGTAATAAATATGGCGACAAAGATGAGGATAATAGTCCGTAGAATGTAAATAGTATACATAATACCTCATCTCAGAAATATAGACAAATACTGAACAATTATCCCCGTTCCTCAATCTCATGTACGCAACTCCTCGGAAACTAGATGGTATTTATCAATCCACCCACGGGGATCGAATGTGGCACAAGGCCTTTTTAATGTGGGTATCTCCGAGCCCGTAGGCCCAGCCAAAAATAAATAACCATCCAAACCCACCGAGGGGGGGCCAGTTCCGTCAACCTCCTCCAACGAAACCCTACCCTTCGGCGGAGCTTCGTCAGGGTTCCTCTCTGCAAGCAGAGAGTTCGACAGACACCCGACCCGGCAGCTCACAAAGCACAGATATCCTCAGAAACTAGATTCCTTTTGAATGAGCGTGCCGTGCTTTTATGCACCTGACCCAGACATCGTTCAGCCAATGAGCACCCAGAACCAGCCACTAAAAATGACTACAAGCTACACTACCACTTTCGTCTACATGAAATGCTGCCCGATTGACCTTCAGTACGAAACTCACCAATTTGCTGTCTCCACACTCCATTGCAAAACATACACGCGACTCTGGTCCTTTTGGGTCGCCGAGGTAAGTCTCCGCTACAATTTAGGGGAAAAAAATTTAATGTGTTTTGGTTAAATAATCTGGCCTATTTAATTTAGATTTTTTTTCTTTTTGTTTCCATCGTCTTTGTTATTAACCCTAGAACACTAACCATGGGTATATATTACCCATGGCAAATTTTCCTATTTTTATTAGGTTGGTGCAAAAATAATGTCGTTTTCTCATATATGTTACTATGTGAGGAAACGACATTATTTTTGCACCATCCTAATAATTACAATTTTCAGTACCTGATTTACTTAACTAAATAATGTTTTTTTTCAGTTCCTATTAATGTTAAGTACAAAGTTTGAAGTGCCTGCATGTAAAATATTTCAAATAAAGATATTTAATTTTTTTTTTTTTTTTTTTTTTTTTTTTTTTCAAAATCGGGTATGATATACCTATGGTTAGTAGTGGTGTAATTTTAACTGATGGTTAGTGTTCTAGGGTTAAATATCCCACATTGTGATAACAGAAGATCTGGCGAGAATAGTGAAACCTAAGAAGCTGAATGCAAATTACTATCTTAGTGAATTGTTTTCTCTTTTAATTAGAGTAGCATTTTATAAGAGAAAATAATCCACGAAGACAAACTTTTTTTCGAAAGTGCTTTAATTGCCAGATCATCCACAGAATAAATTTGCATCCAGGTTCTTAGAATGTTTCACCATTCTTGGTACATTCGTTATCACAATGTGGGATATTACAAAGATGATGGAAACAAAAAAAAATCTAAATTGGCTAGATTATATACCCAAAACACACAAAAAATATCTTTTTAAAAATTAAAAATTCTGTATCTCTTCGTGCACATGTGTAGCGATAAGTCACTTCAACGTAAACAAAACTAGTCTGATGAAGAAGAAATGAAACGTCACATGAAAACTATTTTTCACTTTGTCATTCATCTTTCCTCGAAAACTGTTCTTGATATATAAAAAATTATATCTTATTTTCCTATATATATATATATATATATATTTACTCTCACTGATGAGCTGTGATACAGCGAAACAGTCTGTGTGTGTGTGTGTATATATATATATATATATATGTACACACACACACACACACACATATATATATATATACACAGACTTTCGCTGTATCACAGCTCATCAGTAAATATATATATATATTCTCACTGATGAGCTATGAAACAGTGTGTGTATATATATATATATATATAGTGTGTGTATTTAGGCAGCATTTTTTTAATTAATGAAGGTTTCATTAAATAATATAGACTATTATCTATTTTAAGTAAAGTCCTTTCATATCGTCTGATAAGCTTAACATTATCATTGAAAGACAAAGAAAATCACTATATTGATACATGTTTTTTAAATCTTATCTTAAGCTTTCGGCTTGCATATGCCATCATTACAGATGACAATTACATTACAATAAATTAAACAATACACATAGCAACAATGATAGTCTGTTTTGTTTACATGGAAGATTTCTAAGCAACAACAAACTCGTGCATACGAGACGCTGGAAGCGAAAATCGCACCGCGGCCCATGACAACAACCATGACCATGCGAGAGTGAAAACGAGAAATGTTAAGTATTCGTGGGACATAACATTAGACGCCATTTAAAGACATACATTGACACAAGATGGTTGAGGTAATATATTTTATTTTAATTAATTTACCCCAAGCAAGGAGATAATGCCAATAAGACGCAAGGGGGCTACTGGGAGTGAAAGTGAATGAGAATGTTTTAGGAGCCGGAATTCTAATCCTAAACAGGAAACAAGGGATAAACTTCTACTCCTGTTCAAAAAACCATGGAAGATATGGTCAAACTACCAGTTAGCATTGAGATGACCAGGAAATATGGCGACATGAATTCAACTAAATCCGAGAATCGATCGGAACAGCATTGGACGCCCTTCAATGACGTCCTTCGGCCATTTCACCCAGCATGCATTTGACATGTCTGATCGGGAAGGAATGGTGTCATAAAGTCAAGCATATATGTGAGAATCTATTGGACTTAACAGACTGACTGAAGATGCTGGATGTTTATTGGCGTATTACAAACTGCCATGGATTTACCAAGAAGAATCATTTCATTGAACCGAGAAAACCTGATTTGGGTGGGTCTTGTTTAACGGCATATCAACATATCTATGGGTTATTTAATGCTGAAATCTAAATATTTTGTACACAATTTTATGACCAACTAAATATATTTTGAACGGAATTGTATGCCTTCAAATATATATTTTGTACATAGTTTCATAATTTCAGGGTTAACTTATGTTTTATAGATATACTGAACTTATATGGCAGTGAATGCTTGATAATCTCACAGGTGAAGAAACTTGAAGCAACAGAAATGAGGTTCTACAGAAGGATGCTGAGGATACCATGGATTGAATATGTGAGCAACGGCAAAGTTTTAGAGAAAATGGAAACAAAAAGGAAACTGAAAACCAGGAAGAGACAGCTGAAATTTCTAGGGCACATAATGAGGAAAGAGGGCTTGGAAAATCTCAGTCTCACAGGACATACTGAAGAGGGACAGAGGAAAACAATGTATAGCATAATTAGTGAGCTTGAGTAAATGGATGGCGGAAAAGGGTTTAGGGGAGATAACAAAAAGATGGAGTTTATTATGAGCTACAAAGGACAGGAAATTGTAGAGAGCCGTGATCGCATACGTCCTAAGTCTGTCCGGATTCCGATCCATATTTGATACCAGCTGATATATAGTTTGTAGATAATCTATTGTACCTGTTATATTTTGCTATAGATCTATTTCTTTAAGCTCTGATCACCGCTTTACCGGTGGCAGAGAAAATGACTTAATGCCCAGCCAGCGTTTGAATGGTGGGAAAACACTTGCGTCGTGTTTTACTGTAAGTTGTCTTATTCTGAAGAACCAATCAGAAAAGCCGTAATATTCTGATGTCATCGAACGTTATGCCAACATATCTGCGTCTTTTCATTGTGTTTTGTGCATTTGTTTTGGATTAAAAAAAAATCATTTTTTCCATGAAACGCGCGGAGTCTCAACCTGGACTCAGGGAAGCAATCAATAAGTTATATTTTTTGTAACTATTTTTATATCTACCGTGGAATATTACATAGCAATTATTTTCGAATTTTGACTCAGGAGCTCAGGCAAAACGGTTAAAATTGTTCAAGAACGCAGGGTTCAAAGGGTTAAGCTAGGGTGTTATATTGACGGTTTCATATAGTTCCTTCATGTTGGTTTTCTTGTAGTATTTGTCATATATGGGGCTAAGTAAGGACATTCAATTAAAATGGGTTTCGCCGTGAGTGCGCTTTGGCAAGTGATACATGTTGGACGATCTTCATTCTCCAGCAAGAATGAGAGTGGTGTGTGCGCTTCAGACATTTACCAAGCGATGTCTCAGGAACATCCTCAATATCAGGAGGCCGGAAGTCGTCTCCGATGACCAACTGCGGGACAGGACCAGACAAACCCCAATCTATTAGGTTGGTGCAAAAATAATGTCGTTTTCTCACATATGTGAGAAAACGACATTATTTTTGCACCAACCCAATAGATTGACATCAAGAAACGGAAATGTGGAGAGATCGGTCACACACTCCGCGAGCCTGCTTCTAGTGTCACCAGGCAGGCCCTTGATTGGTATCCACAAGGGAAACGAAAAGTAGGACGACCCAAAAAGACTTGGCGCAGTGTTGACACACAGTTGAAGGCAGCCGGAAACGACATGGGTCGAGCTGAAGAGATTCGACCGGAATCGCGTCCATTGATGAGGTGTTGTTGCGGCCCTATGTTTCCCAAGACTCAATGATAATCTTCGTTATTTATACTAATTACATGGCACAGTCAAGATCCATTTATAAATAACGTCGCAGTTAAATGGTTAAATTAATTATTGACTGAAGAATGTGTGTACTTTCTAATCTTACTGAAGTCTTTTTTTATCGTTTCATCCGAAGCAAGGCGACAATACTACAAGGGCACAGTGGGTTACAGGGAGTGAAAAGGAATGACAAATCTTTACTGAGGGAAGAGACAATAAAGGAACAAGATTCATGAAGAGCGGATATGGCGATTGAGGTTGTATTTAAATGTTTGAAGATTGTAGTTATCAGGGAAGCAAAAAATCAGAAGGGAACTCCACAGGTGCAAGTAAAGAAAATATTACAATAGAAATGACGATTGTATCTTACTAGTTCAACAGTAAAACGACGACCTAGGAACACGTTTCAATTCATGTAGTCGAAGCATTAACAGCTCATCAGAACAGATGCTAAAAATATTTATAGAAAAGACAGAGCTAGTTCATCGTAATGGTCTCTGAGGTATTCAATTTAGATTAATCTAACACAAGGCTACAAGTGTGGAGCACAAAATGAGGACACATAGTAGTAATGTTTTAGACTAGTTCGTTAACTAAGGTTTATTGGGGTAAATAGGTATCCAGTGTAAAATCGTTATGCAAAGTATAAGCCATGATAGATGTGCCATTGTTCATTTTTTGAAATGAATTGTGAGATTGTTTATATGTATTATGATACACAGACTCCATACCTGTATAAATTTGCTGACAAAGCCAAATATTGCCTTTCTTTCACTTTTGGGTTGCTGATGAGAAGGACTTCATATAGTCAGTATCTCATTTGCGTCTTTTGTTTTTTCTACAACACTTTGTGCTTTGTCTGAATTTTAGGCTGTAAATGATCAAAAAGTGAGTCACAATGTTTGATATTTCTGTAGTGTGTTGACTTCTGTGATAGCCACTTGCTGAAAAATATCAACCTCTTGTAGTCGCGGTAAAATGGGTAACCCGATATGGAAGATTCGGTGCGCATTTGAAAAAGAGTCATTTTCCTCACTCGTTTATACCCAGTTGTGAATCTAAAGTCATGTGCTTCCTTACCCAATAGTGATGAAGGGGGGCCTTTAATAAAATTACTGAATGGTTCATAAACTTTCCTCTAAAATATAGACCCAAGAAACAGAAGAAAATATACCGTGGAGAATCTGACAAATGCCTGGTTTCGTTTATTTTGTTTTACGGCATATCAACACTTCAATGGGTTATTTAATGCCGACAACATTTTTAGGATAGATTTGTATGAATAGAATATGTATTCTTTGGTTTGGATTGGTTTGGTTTATTTTGTTTTACGGCTTATCAACCTCATTGGGTTATTTAATGTCGACATTTTTAGGATAGATTTGTATGAATAGAATATGTATTCTTTGGTTTAGATTGGTTTGGTTTATTTTGTTTTACGGCTTATCAACCTCAATGGGTTATTTAATGCCGACAACATTTATAGGATAGATTCGTATGAATAGAATATATGTTCTTTGATTTGGATTGGTTTGGTTTATTTTGTTTTACGGCTTATCAACAACTCAATGGGTTATTCAATGCCGACGATATTTTTCGCATAGATTTGTATGAATAGAATATGTATTCTTTGGTTTACATTGGTTTGGTTTATTTTGCTTTATGGCATATCATCCTTAATGGGTTTTTTTTTTATTGCCGACAACATTTGTTATTGCTGGTAATATGTTATTTTGTCAAAAATCTCTTTCTGGTAATATTTTTCCTTCAAAACGGCTGGTAATATTTTTTTCAAAAAAAGTATTTCTGGTAATAGTTAACTATTTGCCCATAGATGGGACCCTAACAGGTGCTACCACCCCGGACCATTAAGAGGTGGTTCCACGCTCCTCAAATCCTCCTGATCAGAGTCCTTGTTGCTGGATGTAGTTTATCGTCTTACCCAGGACGATCTGACAGATGCCTTGTCTAAAGTAACTGCTGGAGATGCAATAAACAGGGTGGCCAAGGAATACAATATTCCTTATTTTGCTAACAGTGTTTGACCCAACGTGACTGATATGTGATTGAAAAGTGTTTAGTAAGAGGATATAATCTCAAGCTATTTATTAGGGCATATGTTTACGTAAAGGATAATAAAAGATAGTTACCCATTTTAATCCGGGATTCTTTCCAATTTCGTACAAAAAGTAAGGCCCAAACAAAGCTTGTTTCATGGCTTATGTGTTCATATAGGTGTGACGTCCCCCGGTGTCGCTGCGCCAAATGTGACGTCTCCCTGGCCGCGTCCGTCGTGCTATCCTGTCCTGCGACGACCAACTGGCTTGGTATTGGTTCCGGCACCAAATGTGACGTTCTAACCTTTTGGTGATTCGGATGGGAATCTGGTTAGATTCGGTATCAGCCTTGTCGTTCCCAGCTCGCCTCCAACGTCTGGTTACCGAAGTAACTGTTTTGATTTCTAGTCTAACCTACCCACGTTGTGATTTGATCTTAGGTAGACGAAATCAATCAGTCGCCGGGCCGTAATGCAAGTCGAGTTCGAACAAGGGTAATACCACACAAGTATATGCAAAATAAAATAAAGTAATAACTCGAAAAGTTCAAATGTGCTAAAAAAAGGATAACAATATTTTATATCTGGTTGCTGAATACAGGACTGCGTCTTTTCTCCCAAACCGCTATTATGGATTCGTGACACTTTGTGTTAATTAGGCGAGTCTTAATATCTTAAATAGTTTTACAGGAAACTGGTTTTTGGTGTATCTTCAGGTGATATTCGTAAAACTTGTTTTTGGTGGTGTGTTTTTGGTGGTTTCTTCAAAAATAAATTGTTCTTGGTTAGAAGTTGAGTTCGGAATTGCGTGAATCTTAGTCAACTGAGGCGGGTCCTCAGAGCTCTCAGCTCACTGCAACTGCTTGCCTCTCTGTCTCCAACCCCAACTGTTGCGAACTTAACTGCCGTCCACTCGTTGTGACTCTGCTTATATGGACGCCGACCAAAACTGGGGTGGGCTTGTCGGGGTTTGAGGTTCCTCGATAACTCCAAATCCACAATCCACTTCTTTGTTTTCGGTCAGGAAAACCCATAATTTTCCATCTTTGGAAGTCTTTCGTCTTCCCACCGTCTTCTGTTCTCACACTGGTATTTCACCATACCCTAAGAGGGTGTCAACGGGTTTCCCCTCTCTCTCACAGTGGCACCCCACACCGATCCCCTTAGGGGTGCCAACAAGCCTCCCCTCCTACTTCACATGATTACCTTCGCCCAACGCTCACACCAGCACTCAGCCAATAAACGCCCAGCAGTGTGGGTGTGGTCACACTAGCCTCGGTTTAAAAAAAATCTTGCTCAAAGAAAAAATTATCTTCCCCCCTTTTTTTTCCTTTTCCTTTCCTTCTTTTCTTTCGTAGTGTGGTCCCTTAATCGCAGTTCTTATCCTGATGTCACCTGAACTTTATCACCCGGGACCTTCGCCAAACAAGTGGGTGGTCAATTGGACGTATCGCACCTTGGTGCCCCTTATTCGTTCTGATAAAATAATTTTGCTATCATAGCCAGCTCCTGACAATAAACAGGTGCCTTTTCCAAACGACCTTTCCGTAGATAACTAATGGTTTATTTTTTTTTGTTTTTGTAACTCTGTGTGGTCCAGCGACATTCTGTTTTTCGGTCAGCGTATGACCTAATTAATTTTTATCTCCCAGCACCCTGCGGGAGGTCCAGCGGGCATTTTGTTTTTCGGTCAGTGCGTGCTTGATTAATTTTTATTTCCCAGTTTCTGTTTCGTAGGGGTCTTGGCCAACCTGAAATTTTCATTATCGTTTTCATAACTTAATTTAAATTCGACACATCCGTGACCCTACTTTCCTTGCTAATGAGAATAAAAACCTTTAGCACTTTTCTTTGTTAGAAAAAAATAACATCGCTTAGAATCCTATTCGTTATGGCTTCTTATCATCTAAACTTAATTCTTGCCTTTTTCTTTCTTTTTTTTTCTTCTTTCTTTCTAGCAACCTAAATAGTGTCACATAGGTATCAAGTAACTATGCTGTCTTAAAGAGGAAACTTGTGGTGCAGACATAGTGGCTATTTTTTCATTCTCTTTTGGAGAAAATATGAGGATTTGAATTTCAAATTAGGCGTTTATCTTACCAATTTTACTCCGGTGGACCCTAATGGATCTTGCAGTCACAGAATTGAAATGTGTTTTTGAAAAAGAAGTACATTTTCAACAACACATATAACGATTAAATAACTAGTAATTAACATTTTCAGGTATAATTATAATTTTAATAAATTATCCTATGGTGCGCAACTTTTTTTTTGCCTTACCCTGTACATTGTGTTACTTGATTGAAGTAATAACTGTTGTTATGCGAGGATGCCTAGGGCATTATTTTTGTAATGTAAAGGATAATAATAGTTACCTATCCATTTTACCTCAGGATTATTTTCAATTTAGTACAAATAGGTCCAAACATAAACATAATAATTATTCTTATAATCTAAAATATGTGTAACGCTAGAGAAAATGGCGAAAACGGATTTTATTTCCCGCCTGTAAAATATCCCCAAAATGAAAATGGCGGCTTTACGAGTCGTATATTAAAAAAGAAAAAAAAAAAGAAGAAAATAGATCTTGAATTCGGATAATTTCGCGAGAATCTCTGGCTTATATGTTCATATCAAGTAACTATGCTGCCTTAAAGAGGAAACTTGTGGTGCAAACATAGTGGCTTTTTTTTTATTAAGTCCTCTATAGGAAATAATATGAAGATACGAATTTCAAAATAGGCTTCATCTTACCCATTTCGCCCTTGTAGACCCCATAACTCCACATTGACGTTTCCTTAGAATTTATATTAAGATCAATGGATAGAAATTTAGCTTATCCCCAATTTGAATTCCAGGGTACATGCACTTTTAGGGCATATGTTCAAAAGATCATTAATATACAGTCTTTTATTTGGGGTTATTTTTTTTTTTTTTTAACGAAGAGTTGAAATCAACACTTAGAAAGAACGCCTCACCAGTCCGGTACTTGAAATCCGAATCACTTAAGCCAGCAAGCCTGCATTGCTGGCAATTGTCCATTCGCATCGGCTCGTTCTTTCGTATTTAACAATGGGCAACTGCCAACAGCTACCAACGTTTGCCTTTTACCGGATAAATTGTGCTTCGAATTAACTGTGAGAACCAACATGTTTTGAGAAACCAATGCCAAATAGCAAATTTCTCGGGAGAAAGAAAAAACATTGTGAGGATCTCCTTCTGTGACCCACTTAGATTTGCTAATCTTCGCGTGGGCAAGACGCCCACGCATTGCCATTTGGTTTGACTAATTGCCGAGGGAAGACTATCAAGTGGTCTTTGTAAACGGGAAAAAACATTTAAAAAAATGTAATTTAAATAAATTTACACGATTTATTTTAGTTGTTAAAGCACAAAGGATGTGCGGGTGCTGTAATGGGTAGCGACTTGGGACGCGATATCAGAAAACCGAGATCGAATTCTAGTCGCGTTCATTACATTCACTTGCGCGCAAATACCACTGGTGAGAGTAAGAACCCATCCCTTCTCCCTCAGCTATTGGTTAAATAGTAGAAGTTGTAGCTGGGGTGGGCGAGATTATTATCTTTTAAAAAAATTGTTAGTTCAATATTTACTCGCAGAAAATGAATAATTATTCTTACAATCTAAAATATGTGTAACGCTAGAGAAAATGGCTTACCTTCTGGACAAAAAACGGATTATATTTCCCGCCTGTAAAATGTCCCCAAATAGAAAATGGCGCCTTTACGAGTCGTATATTAAAAAAGAAAAAAAGAGAAGAAGAAAAATTATCTCGAATACGGATAATTTCGCGAGAATCTCTTTCCACCTATGCAAATTTGAGCTGTCATTCAATCTATAAAATATGCTTCAAGAGGTGACACACAATGAGCGTGGAAACCGGAGATACTTTTTTTTTAAGCATTTCACCCCCAAGCAAGGCGGGATTGCCACTAGCATGCAAGGGATTACAGAGAATGGGAGCAAGAGTAAAGAGGTGTGATAGAAGAAATGATGAAGAGAAGGACGGGGAATTAGATCAAAACATCTGGAGATGTCGATTGACATTGCATTTGAATAGTTGGAGATTATAGCTATCATGGAAGCAAGTAATAGGAAGGGAGTTCTTGACGGGAAGTGCGAGACATGAAGCTATTGGGGTAGAAGAGACGGCCACATTTAACCGTTTCGATAGTGAAAGAGTAAGACTGAGAAGCCAACCTAGTAGCACGTTCAAATTCATGCAGTTTGGGAACCAGCGAAAGTAGCTCGTCGGAGCAGTTACCGTGAAAATATTTCTAGAAAAGACAGAGGGAAGCGACGGCACGTCTGTGAAAGAGCGACTGTAAACGAGACGCTAGATCAGGGACAATCACATTGCATATCTGTCTCTGGATTTTGTCGAGGACCTTAAGACGAACAGCGGGGGCTCCAGACCATATATGGCAGCAGTATTCCATGCAAGGGCGAATAGATTTATAGATTTGAAGGATAGGCTCGGGCGAGAAAAAACTTTACGCTACTTTGAAAGTTGGAGGAAATGGACCAAGAAACTTTATTACAAGCCAGAAGAAACTGGTTACAACATGTTTCAACTTCAATATAATCCAAAGAATGTTGGAAAAAAAAAAAAAAACTTATAAAACAACCCAATCGATCAATGTCAAAGAATAAAACAATTATCTACGGAATTTGGTAACATTAAAAAAAAAAAAAAAATCTATTCAAATGGCTGTAAAACTATTTCCGGATTCCTATAGTAATTTTTCCAAGCGTAGCTTAGATGGGGCACAAAGCTGAAAGTAGAGGGCACCCAGTGAGGATCGAACTCATTTCCGGATTCTTATATGTAAAGTTGAGATATATAGGGTAGGCTAATGCTGAGCGAAAGACTAAACAACTATCATTTGTATTTAGACTGAGTCCACTATAAAATGAAAATAGTGTGTATGTTTGTGTGTATGCAGATTGTGGGGACTAGTCTAATGTTTTACTGTGTTCTCTAAGGCCTAGATGTGCAGGCGGTGTAATGGATAATGGCTTGGAATTGTAAATGGAAGCGCCGTGTTCCAATTCCAGTTGGGTTTGTTATATGCAATTACGCGTAAATACCTTTGGGAAAGGTATGAATCCACCTCCCTTCAGCTAAGAGTTAATCAATAAGTCTTGTATAACTAAATTATTATTGTCTCAAAGAAAAAAAAATCTTACAATCTAAAAATATTTGTTGCCTTTAAATAACCTGCAAATTGTTGATAAACCGTAAAAAATCAGCCAATCAATCAACAATGTTTAGAAGCTGCAGACACCGTAGCCTCATTTCATAATAACGCAATATTAAATAGAAAGGATGTATCATCTGCGATGTTGAGGTATCTAGCAGTCTAATGTTTCCACCATGTTTCAAACTTTTTGAAGTCGAGACGCACTTGAAATTCTACCAATAACTGTAGGCGCACTATATACAAATTTCGGGGAAAAAAAATGTTATAATGGAGTCAAATATTGCAGAAAAGAAATAATGCAATAAATAAATATATAAAATAAAACATACATTTTTTATTCATTCACGTGTTTATGAGAAACATTAACCTGATGAGTCTTAGCGATTTCTTCAATGTTTGGTTGTATATTTGATAGGCAAACTCTCATTTCGTCCTCAATACATTGAAGAGTTCATCTCTTTTTGAACTTAATTGTGATGAGAGCAGAAAAAGCCTAATTCACATAAATATGAATGATACGAGTACTGCAATATAATAAAGTAAATATATTTATTTCTTATATCTGGACACATGTTTCTCTGGAAGATGCCAGAGCGCACCTAGACATCTTCCAGGACGCACCAGTACGCCCGGGCGCACTATTTGAGAACCACTGTTTTACACAGATGCCGTGGGATTATCTCGTAGGCTAATCTCCACTAACACTGAATGTTATTGTGATTTATTTAATTTTTTGTTGTTGTTGAGAAACACTAATTTAGATAATGAAGGCATGTTCTAATACCTCCCTGGAATTTATGAATATCCCTTTTCTGCAGAGTATCCGTCGCGCTATAAGACGATATCTTTGCAACGTTACCTTGTAACGTGTGCAGAAACGTTGTAGCAATGTAATTTTGTTAGCTGGTTTGTTGATCTTAATAGCAATGGCATTAGTAAAACTGGTGAATGGTTGTGACTAATATCGGGTTATGGTATTGTAGATCCATAGATTACAGATAGCGTGAGATCCCCATTAATACATAGTCGACCTTGCGCTACATACAGCGTGACGACCACCATAAATATGTGTAGATACTTTGGTCTCGAAGTAGCGCGAGGCCTTCGTTAATATTTGAAAGTTACTAGCGTAAAGACGTCAGTATCATTTGAAGTTGCTTAGACGACATGTAGCGTGAGAATTCCATGAATATCTTTAGGCTCTTCGGCTACAGATAGCGTTAGGACCCGAGTAATATTTGTAACAATATTTGAATTCTTGCTGCAATCACTCGAGCAAGCAGCGAACCAGATAGGTTTCTATTGCAACGTGTGTAAGACAGAATACATCACAACCATCCCTGAATCATCCGAGTTGAAATCACTCATTAATACAACCACCAAAAGAGTTGAGGACTTCAAATATCTTGGATATCTCATAATAGATTCCCAAAAGACTTCAGCATCCGCAAATTTCTTGCATGGGATGCGGGTAACAAACTTGACAAGATTTGGCGCTCGAACCTTCCATCCTCTTTAAAAGTTCAAACCTTTCGAACATTGATTGAACTACTCCTACTTTATGGATCAGAAACTTGAACATTATCTGTTCGTCTTGAAAGATGATTGGATGGAACATATACAAATCTGCTTAGAAAAATCCAGAACATCAGTTGGAGATCCCATGCAACGCTTAATACAATTTATGGAAAATTGGGACCAATCTCTTTTAAGCTCAAACAAAAACGATTACAGTTTGCCGGCCACTGCCACCGGGCGGATATGGAAATCGTCTCATCCTTACTCCTATGGCATCCTCCTGGAAGTGTCTTCTCACGAAAATTGACTTCCCAGACATCATAGCTCGGGATTCAGGGTTGAACATTGGGGATCTGGAGACAGTGATGCAGTACCGAACAGTGTGGAAAAAGATTATCAATGGTGTTCCGACCAAGCATAGCGAGGTCGAAGGATGATGATCAGGAGGAGGAAATGTTTTGAACAACATGTGCATGGAATGTGAACAGTGATGAATTGTCTTTAAATTCTAATATAAGAGTAAAATGCTCAATAATACATCCATCAAAAACTTCAAATCTCACATAACATATTCCCAAAAAGACTTCAACATCCGCAAAATTCTTGCATGGGATGCAGGTAACAAACTTGACAAGATTTGGCGCTCGAACCTTCTACCCTCCTTAAAAGTTCAAAATGTTCGTAATTCTTCCACACCCTGTAACCCCTTGTGTCTTAGTGGCTTTACTGCCTTGCTTGGGATTATACCGATTAAGAAAATGTAGTTTAGAAGGCGTTATATTTTTGACGTTAACTTTTTAAATATATCTTTTTGTAACGTGACGGGTCCTCCGCAGAAAATGGATAATAATATATTCCAGAGAGATATTTTTGCAGAAACGCTGTAGCAACGCAATTTTGTTAGCTGGTTTGTTGATCTTTATAGCAATGGCATTAGTAAAATATGGTGAATGGTTGTATCGGTTTAAGGTATTGTAGATCCATGGATTGCAGATAGCGTGATATCCCTACTAATACATAATCGACCTTGGACTACATACAGCGTGATGACCCCCATAAATATGTGAAGTAGCGTGAGGCCTTCATTAATATTTGAAAGTCACTAGCGTGAAGACGCCAGTATAATTTGAAGGAGCTTAGACGACATGTAGCTTGAGGATTCTATGAATATCTTTAAGCTCTTTGGCTACAGATAACGTCAGGCTCTGAGTAATATTTGCTGGTCATTGGCTTACAGATACTGAAATACACAGTATTCTTTTAAAAAAGAAAGTCAAAATGAAATAAAATTTACTTTTGCAAGGTTTTTATGGAAATAACTAAACTGAAAATTCTAGCCCTTTTTTTAGAACATTGTCTCAATTGCCGTCAGGGTAAGTTTATTTTGTCATTTTTCAGCATTTGTCAATCTGTACAATTTCTATATTCTTAGCAAACACAGACGATTTAAAACTTTATAAATAATTCGAATTAAAATATAAAAAAATGAAAACAGTTTTTGTTAAAAATTCATTATTCATCAAAAAAAAAAAAAATTTTTTTTTCTTTAGACAATTGTGTCCATAATATATTTTATTCATAAAAGCAATTGAAAGCTTTTCTAATTAAATAATGCCTTTGTTTTATAGCATTTTTTATTTTACGATTTAGAGCAGATTTTCGGTAATTGGGAGGGTCCTGTTTTACAAACAGATTCTGATTATATCTAATATAAGCATTAAATCATACAAAAATGAATTTCTCGAAATTTCATAATATTTTTTACCAATATTTTCTGAAAAAGAAACATTTCTAAAATAATTTCATTCATGTATGAATAAGTCCTGAACGTTTCATTAAATCCGACAATTATTTGAAATCCGTCTGTTTTCTCACCGCAAAAAGACGGTAACCTTTCTGATAATAATTTATGGTCGCCCGCTGACGTAAGAAAATAAAATTAACCAAAATTTTGAAGGATCAAAAACTATAATTTAATAATCCTAAAATTCTTTGATCTTTCCTCTTAATAATAACAAAGATTCTGACGATAAAACTTTGTTTTTTATTAAGTTTCGAACATTTTTTCATCATAGTATGCTCGTTGTTTATCGAATCTTTGGAGGTACCTCCCTACTTTATATATATATATATATATATATATATATGTGTGTGTGTGCGTGTGTGGATGGTAGCTGTGTTGAGGCGACGATGCTTGAAGCTGTTTAGCCAATGGGTCTATCACGAGGTTTCGTAATGGCTGCCGTCTTAGTGATGACGCCTCTTGTTTCTTAATGACAATAATTGTCGCCTGCCGGATATTGCCTGCGAGAAGAGATGGTGGGGAATTAAGTCGACTCTGAAACCGAGTCAAAAGTCGGAGAATCATGAGAGTTGTTAAGAAATGTTGTTGTTGTTGTTGTTGTTGTGTTTCTTCTCTTCAAGAATTTCCATGAATTGAGATTAGCACCGCTCACGGCCATCTTCGACTCCGATTTGAAATAGAGGCTGGTGAGCTCTCCATCAGAGAAGATACAAAAAGACCTGCGATGACCTGAAGCACTTGTAACCAGTGGAGTACAAACGGCTTGCGCGTTGCTGATTGGCAAGAAAAGAACAAAGAGTTTCGAGAAGTGGTAAGATCCAGAAAGAGAGAGAGAGAGAGAGAATGCGTTGGAGAGAGGAGGAGGGTAAGATGACTGAGTGAGGGTAGAGGAAAGAGAAAATGAGGCATATAGAGAAAAAGGAGAAAAAAAGAGATAAAGAACAATAGAGAGAAAGAGTAAGGAAAGAGAATGGGATAGAGAAAGTAAAAGCTGAGGAAGTGAGAAGTGATTAAGAAAACTAAGAGAGAGAGAGAGAGAGAGAGAGAGCAAGAAAGAGATATTGAAGGAAAGAAGAGAGAGAGAGAAAATTTAGGAAGAGACAAGTATAAAGAGAGAATGAGATAGAGAAAATGAAAAGATGAAGGAGAGAGTCAAGAATTTGGGGAGACAAAATGAGAAAGAAGAGAGAATAGGATGAAGAGAAAAACGAAAGAATGAGAATAGGTTAAGAAGATTGAGAGAGAAGGGGGGAGATAGTGGAGGGAAGAAAAAACAATATAAAGAAAATGAAAGATTACATTGGGTTGGGACAAAAGTGAGCAGCATTTTTCCATAGGTGGTGTTTGAACACCTGATTTCATTTTCCACGTGACTGAAATTTTTCATATATTTATATATATTCTGAAGAGTGACATATCAAAAAGCCTTATTTTAAACTAGCTTAAAAACCACTCTATTGAGTGGCATTTAAGCTAGCTCCTACGTAGGGCTCTTGATGGGGCCTTCATCACAATAGGTAGGGAGGAGTAGATGCGATAGGCAACAATAAACTAGAGAAGAAATCAAAATTGATCGCTGTATTTAAGTATTGCATTAATATTTAAGATTTAAGATTACCTTTTAAAAGTTCAAAGATAATTCTTCTGTCGCCACTTAATTTAAAGACATGTTAAAATGAGAAGTCAGTGTTATTTTCATTACGTAATTTAGGGGACAATTTATCTGTCGCATATATATATATATATATTAGATTGGTGCAAAAATAATGTCGGTTTTTGACGTTAAAAATTACGTCAAAAACCGACATTATTTTTGCACCAACATTATATATATATATATATATATATATATATATATATATATATAAGCTTAAAAGCTGCGCAATAGGGCGGCATTTAAGCTAGCTCCTGTCGAGGGTTCTTGCTTGGGTCTTCATCAAAATAGGCAATAATAAACTAGAGAAGAACTCAAAAATTGATCACTGCATTTAAGTATTGCATTAATATTTAAGCTTACCTTTTAAAAGTTCAGCGATAATTCTTCTGCCGCCACTTAGTTTAAAGACAATTTGATGTACGTAGGTCCTCACTTTTCGTACAAACAATTTTTTTTTTCATGGGTGGCTTTCACTGGATTTCGTAATTAATTTCGATTATTCCCAAATTTAGTACCAAGTACTAGGTTGGTGCAAAAATAATGACGTAATAATGTCGTTTTTTAACGTTAAAAAATACGTCAAAAAATGACATTATTATGTCATAATTTTTGCACCAACCTAATAATAAAAACTGTTATCGCACAAAATAATTCGTCGCAAAGAATCGCAGTAATGAAAACTTGGAAATTCAAAATTCCAGGATTGCGAGTCCAGATCCGACCCGGATTGTTTTTTAATTTGTTTACGGAGTCAGTCGGATTCCAAAATGGTATTGTTATGTTGGGCTACGGCCTCTTGGGGTAAAGTTGAAAAAATGTGACACACTGACATTCGAATTTATTATTGTTATGGTGCAGGTTAGGACCAAGGAAGAACAACACGAACGCAAGAGTAGAAATAACGAAGGTATATTACATGAAATAATAATACAAGATGTGGAAGGTGTTAGTATGACTGTCAGTCTGGTTTGGAGTGGACTACTATCGACTCGACTCGATTCGATATTTACTTGAACCCCCCTCCCCACCACAAGGCCGAGTTTTACGTGGGTTTCCAGAGCCCGTAGGCTCGGACAAAAAATGCCCGTAGAAAACAGAATCGGGTTGGTCAACCTCCCCGAACGAGGCTCTGCCCTTCGGCGGAGCCTCGTCCGGGTTCTCTCTGCTCAGAGGCAGAGAGTTCGACCGTCAAGCCGAAACGGCTCGGCTCGATTCGGTATCTAGCCACCCGGCCCACGAGGGTTGCATGTGGCACAAGGCCGAGTTTAACGTGGGTTTCCCGAGCCCGTAGTCTCGGCCAAAAAATGCCCGTAGAAACTAAAAACAGAATCGGCTTGGTCAACCTCCCCGAACGAGACTAGGCCCCAGCCTCGTCCGGGTTCCTCTCTGCTCAGAGGCAGAGAGTTCGACCGTCAAGCCGAGAAGCTTGGCTCGATTCGTCCCTCTCTCTTGAGAGGCGTAGCATACATAGTGTTAGAAAGAATTAATTCTGTAGTTATAGGTAAGGACCCATGGCAATTATATAGATGAGTCGTATGTTGATTGTGTGGGATGTTAAATGTTTTTACGTTAAAAGTGAAAATAGATAAAAATGAAATGCATTTTAGTCATTTGATACGTTTTTTACTTCCGAAAAAGAAAGAAAAAAGATTTGCAAACTGCAAAAAGATATATGCTATTTATAGAGATGGAATCAAAGTTGAGACTAACTCATCGCAAATTGTTTGTTTGGTTCAGAAGTGGAAATTTTGATCTGGAAGACCGTGATTGGCAGGATAATGACTAAACAACAAAACGACCCATTTATAAAGAAAAAAAGAAAAGAAAAACTGTCATAGGCGATGAAAATTTTATTTACAACAATATGGTGTGTAAAAGGTTCCAGCTGGAAAATGACCCCAAATTAACTACTCCGAAAGTCAGTCTACATCCAAGTTAGATGATGCCCTGTATCGAGGGTGAGGGCATTGTGTATTATCCACCCGTTCCGTAAAATCAAACATTGAATTCACCCAAGTATTGTTCCCAGTTGAACTGATTAAAGGTGTAACAGGACACTGGGCTGGTTTAAAAGTTTAATTGCAAGGTGATTTGGAGAGAGCACTGCTTGGATAATAATTACTAAAATTATCAGATGAATAGGTTCAATGATTGATAAAAATGAAAAAAGTAATCGGTTAGAAAATTATGTTTTTAAATAATAAAATGAATTTAAAAACAGTTCGAAGTAGAATCGAACCCAGGATAAAATATCTAAGATTCAGTAAAATTAAGCGAAACCAAGGTACCACACACTATACATTTCCCGCCGATAAGAAGACATGTTGTCCGAAATTCATTGGTTCTGAAAAATTAAATTCAGAGGTTTGTTTATATTATACTATCCGTCCAAAACGTTTGTGGTCTTACAGAAAAGAATGGCCCAAATACTTTTAAACAAAAAGATTTTGTTTAATTCCCAAGCTTGGCATTTATTTGCGTTTCTGCCCCACCCTAATCACTATTATCTTTATAGAAGGAAAGATATCTAGAAAGATTCGAAGCAAAGAGAGTAACATATGGTTATTAACATGTTCTCCTAAGATTGAGACAGTCGGGGTGGAGAAATTAGATATATAAATGTCATTTTTTTTTGGGTGGGAAGAAGTTTATATCAACGAAAATTCTCGTTTACATAGATCTTACCCCAGAGAGAGAGAGAGAGAGAGAGAGAGGGCGGGAGGGGCCTAGACGAAGTCGGCTTGGAAATGCCCGGGATTAATTATAAGCTAAAGAGTACGCCTGCAATTCCCGTGACCGGAGCGTAACACGGAGACACGCATTGTAAGATAGTCGATTGGCTGGTTATTGCTTTGAAGAACCAAGTGAGAAGTAACTGCCTGGATATTACTTTTGAGTTTGTTACTAGATTTAGCAGGAGGAACAGACCAGGTATACCACCAATATTAAATGCAAGGACGAATAGTAGATTTATAAATATGCAAAATGGGCTCTGACAAGAAAAATTGCCTGGAACGCCACAATGAAACGACATTACTGGCAGCTGCTTCAATATAATCACTCCACAGCATGTCAGTTAAAAACGTAAGCCCAAGAAGTCGCAATAAGTTACTCTTCTGGTAGTTAAGGTAAAAAAAAAAGCTTCTCTAGGGTGATTAAAAATGGCGTTTTCCTTTTTCAAGCCATTTCTTGCCCCTGTTTAACAACTGATTCGAGGTCATTTTCGAGAGCAATGTCATTCAATATAATTTTACTATAGGGATTAATTTAAATAAGGTAGAAAGATCATTAGAACAGATGCCATGAAAATATTTATCGAAAATACAGAAGGAAGCTACGTCACGACGGCGCATACTGACTGAAGACGCGATGCCAGGTCAGTACCAATAACCTTACAGACTCCTCTTTGCATTTTTCCGAAAGCATCAAGATATATAGCAGGAGCACCAGATCAGATATACCAGCAATATAAAATGCAAGGACGAATAGTAGATTTATAAATATGCAACACAGATTCTGACAAGAAAAATTGTCTAGAACGACACAGTGAAACATTCCTAGCAACTGATTCAATATAATCGTAAGCCCAAGAGAGCACAATGAGTTACTCTTCTGGCAGTTAAGGTAAAAAGCGTTCTCTGGAGTTTTTTTTTTTTTTTTTTTTTAAATGGCGTTTTCCTTTTTCAAGCCCCTGTTTAACAACTGATTCGAGGTCATTTTCGAGAGCAACATCACTTTTATTTTGTTGGACTTACTATTGAGACAGGAGTAAATAATTGTGCCATCAGCATACAGTACCTGGTTAGAATCAGGAAATAATGAGAACTGATAAATTCTTTGTATCTAATGAATCCGTTTAAATATTTATAGAAAAATAAAGACTTATATATATATATATATATATATATATATATATATATATATATATATATATATATATATATATTCATTCACACGCATTACAAGAATTGAGTGAGAGTCAACTGGCTGGTTATTACTTTGAAGAACCGAGTGAGGGGTAAATGACTGGATGTTACTTTTGCGTTTGTTACTAGATTTCTCAAATCACCATCGGGTAGTACAGAATTTCATTTTCAGTGTTCTGCATTTTATTGGAGGAGCTCTGATTCTCAAAGATGTTTTGGGATGCAAAGAAACAAAAGTTACCACGGTCATAAGTTTAATATTATATTTTCTTAACTGTTGTACACACCGTACGTAGAAGATTTCACACGACAATGTCGCCGTCAACCGCAGTTTTGTAAAATTTTGGGAAACCTGAATCCAACATATCGAGAAGACACACCGGCAAAAAAAAAAAAACCCGGGAGGGAAAAGACGGCCCAATGACCTGTATAGTTGGTATTACCCAACAATAGCTGGTAGAGATAGTGACTGATCAAGAAGAGGAGAGACGGAGATGAGAGTGGAATGTGTGGAGAGGGTTTTTGGTGTTACACAATTTGGACAATTTTGATGTTACACACGATATATATATATATATATATATATATATATATATATATATTACAATGAATCATTCGTACAAAAAGTAGATTAGTAAAGATAATGATATAAAATGGCGAAATCCTTTCGCAAACAAATTTTAAAGGTGCAGTAACCTACAAATCACTCGATGAATGTTATGATCCTTGTTTTGTTTCAAGGATCATTACATTCATCGAGTATTCATATATATATATATATATATATATATATATATATATATATATATATATATATATATTCAGTTGTATGGATATTAGTTTGTTACCCTGGGTTTCACGCTTTTGCGATCATCAGACAAACTGCCTTTTTTTTTTAATTTAAAAAAAAAGTGATATTCAACACTTTCCACTCAGTTATATATATATATATATATATATATATATATATATATATATATATATATATATATATATATATATAAGTGCGCAGGTATGCAGAAAATAGAAAAGAACACGCAGGGTGCATAATCCGGAGTTCCTTAGTATTTTGCTTTTTATTTTTAAGAAGACAATGCTCCACACAGAAGTAGAGCCTTTAGTCCCGTTTAGCGCTTAGTAGGTGTTTAGTCCCGTTTCATCTTCAAGCGAAGGTTCCTAAAATTTCACTTGAAGATGAAACGGGACTAAACACCTCAATTCAACTTAATTTTAATAATTATTTGGATGGTTTCGGCTCTCGTTTTTGAAACATGAGAACTCTTATGTAGTGAAGGAATCATTTTTAAACAAAAAATATTATAATATATATATATATATATATGTATTTATGTGTATATATATATATATATATATATATATATATATATATATATATATATATATATATATATGTATATGCGTGTGTGTGTGTGTGTGTGTGTTTGTGTGTGTACATGCATATTTGCCTCAAAGCAAGGCTTAAGACAGAAATTAAAAATAAAAAGTTAAAATAATAATATGGGGATTACTTTATATTACATATTAAAATACATGTTACAATACATGTCAAAATATAAAAACTACATGTTACAATACATGTTAAAATGAAAGAGAAATAAGCTAAAATAATAAAAATATTAAAGTAAAAATGATTGTCGAACACATACAAATAAGACCGGCGAAGTTTTGTCGGATTCTTGACTGAATGTTTTAGCTAGACAAAAGCGCTTTCGTGTTGGGAGAGTGTAGTGGGAATTTGGGTTTACAATCTGTTGTTAACTGGGGCAAGGAATGACTTGCTAATTTTAATGCCTCCAAAAAAACAAAACAAAAAAAAACTGCCCCTTTTTAATGATCTGAGATAACACTTTTTACTTTCCACCAGCATGGCTAATACTAACCTCCAGGAAGTGGAAAGAGTATATTGAATCAATTGGTAAGTTTGCAGTTAAGAAAGTTGGTTTACTGTGTATTTTTTTCGTCAGAATCTATCTTACATATTTATAAGTTGACCATTCGCCCTTTCTTTGAATATTACTGTCACATCTGGTCTGGTGCTCCTGCTATATATTTAAAGATTCTTGATAAAATCCAAAGAATCTGCAATGTTACTGGTCCTAATCTGGCATCTCGTCTTCATTCCCTTTCCCACTATCGTAATATAGCTTCTCTTTGTTTTTTCTATAAATAATTTCATGGCAATTGTTCTGAAAATCCTTTCTCTGTGATACCTTGACTTTATGATTTAAGCACAGTACTAGATTGGTAGTAATGTCTCATCTTTTCACAATTGAAATAGTTAGATGTAACAATAAGTTTTATGGTAACAGTTTCTTTTCTCACACTCCTCGCCTGTGGAAATCTCTTCGGGATTTTTGCTTCCCAGTCAACTTAGTTCTTCAAAACATTAAATGTTCTACCATTTCTTCTTTCTGAAGCAGTCTTGTACATAGGAAGTTTCTTTCTATTAAATGATTCAAAAGAAATATCAATAAATTCTACAGCGTGACTCGAATTGCCAAAAGGACCGAGATTTGATGCTCTACAAGAATTAGGAGAAAAGAGAAGGAACCAATCAAGTAAAGAATGATTTTTATCAGATTTATGATGTGAACGAGTAGAGAAATCCACTATCTGTTTGGGAGACTGAGTAATGGAAAAATTTAGTCTAAATAAATCACGGGAAGCAAATTGGTTAGAGGCTATACGGTGTCATATTCTATCAACCAACATAGACATGGCATCTTTAAGGACACATTTACAATTATTACAAGTAGAGTAATACATTATTTGTCAGAGAGACTGAGTAATAGAAAGATTTAAAGTCTAAATAAGTTACGAGAACCAAATTTGTTAGAGGTTATACGTGTCATTCTATCAACCAACATAGACATGGCATCTTTGAGGACACATTTACAATTATTACAAGTAGAGTAATACATTATTTGTCTGAGAGACTGAGTAATAGAAAGATTTAAAGTGTAAATAAGTTACGAGAACCAAATTTGTTAGAGGTTATACGGTGTCATATTCTATCAACAAACATAGACATGGCATCTTTGAGGACACGTTTACAATTATTACGATTAGAGTAATTCATTATTTGTCTGAGAGACTGAGTAATAGAAAGATTTAAAGTGTAAATAAGTTACGAGAACCAAATTTGTTAGAGGTTATACGGTGTCATATTCTATCAACCAACATAGACATGGCATCTTTGAGGACACATTTACAATTATTACAAGTAGAGTAATACATTATTTGTCTGAGAGACTGAGTAATAGAAAGATTTAAAGTGTAAATAAGTTACGAGAACCAAATTTGTTAGAGGTTATACGGTGTCATATTCTATCAACCAACATAGACATGGCATCTTTGAGGACACATTTACAATTATTACAAGTAGAGTAATACATTATTTGTCTGAGAGACTGAGTAATAGAAAGATTTAAAGTGTAAATAAGTTACGAGAACCAAATTTGTTAGAGGTTATACGGTGTCATATTATCAACAAACATAGACATGGCATCTTTGAGGACACGTTTACAATTATTACGATTAGAGTAATTCATTATTTGTCTGAGAGACTGAGTAATAGAAAGATTTAAAGTGTAAAGAAGTTACGAGAACCAAATTTGTTAGAGGCTCTACGGTGTCATATTCTATCAACCAACGTAGACATGGCATCTTTGAGGACACATTTACAATTATTACGATTTAGAGTAATTCATTATTTGTCTGAGAGACTGAGTAATAGAAAGATTTAAAGTCTAAATAAGTTACGAGAACCAAATTTGTTAGAGGCTATAAGGAGTCATATTCTATCAACAAACATAGACATGGCATCTTTGAGGACACGTTTACAATTATTACAAGTAGAGTAATTCATTATTTGTCTGAGAGACTGAGTAATAGAAAGATTTAAAGTCTAAATAAGTTACGAGAATCAAATTAGTTAGAGGCTATACGGTGTCATATTCTATCAACCAACATAGACATGGCATCTTTGAGGACACGTTTACAATTATTACGATTAGAGTAATTCATTATTTGTCTGAGAGACTGAGTAATAGAAAGATTTAAAGTGTAAATAAGTTACGAGAACCAAATTTGTTAGAGGCTATACGGAGTCATATTCTATCAACAAACATAGACATGGCATCTTTGAGGACACGTTTACAATTATTACGAGTAGAGTAATTCATTATTTGTCTGAGAGACTGAGTAATAGAAAGATTTAAAGTCTAAATAAGTTACGAGAACCAAATTTGTTAGAGGCTCTAGGGTGTTATATTCTATCAACAAACATAGACATGGAATCTTTGATGACACGTTTACAATTATTACGAGCAGAAACAAGTGATCTCTGTTGTGTTCAGAACTATTACACTGGTACAGTGGAAAATTCATTCCTGTGGGCTATAGCGGCTGGACAGTCAAGAAAAAGATTATGGTTTCACCAGGTATTTCCCATTTTATATTAGTAGGATCCCTTTGGATCCAACAGATTTATTACCGTTACTATATATATATATATATATATATATATATATATATATATATATATATCGGATGTCTAGCCACACTGATGATCTGTAAACAGCGAAACAGTCTGTCTCTGGATGATACTATATATGCATGCCAATGAAAAAAACTATTTCGGTTGAGCTCTTCGGAGAGAAAAGTGAATTTGTAAACAATGACTATTATTGCTCTTGATGCAAGACTCTTCGTTAAGACAAATCGTGTTCTCCGGTCACTGGCGTGTTTGTCTAAAAAATAAATACGTCTAAATTCACCTTCATCCTTGACGTGCCCCAATGGGTTAGGGATAAAATCTTCGACTGATACCAAATCTGTCGGGTTTCGATGAGGCAATCCAATCGGATGTCTATCCACATTGATGAGCTGCAAAACTGTCTGTCTGTGGATCAATATATATATATATATATATATATATATATATATATATATATATATATATATATATGTGTGTGTGTGTGTGTGTGTGTGTATAATGTTTTCGGGCGCCTGTTTCCTGCATATTTATTCAATGTTAATTGTCGATCATATTATATTTAATAGACGTTTTTCTTGCATGGTAAATTGTCACGTGCGACAATTCAGAATAGAATACCATTCCAAGGGACGTCTCGAAGAAACTCACAAAATTAATCCCAATCAATATGGTGGTATCAGAAAGAAGTCTTGTGAATAGTAAGAAACCATTATATGCATATCACCCAATAGATACTCAGTTCTAAATGGAAAGTCAGGCAGAGTTACCCCAGATGAGTCAAGAGTAAAATTTGAAGATTATTTACGAACAAAACCTTCTGTTTAACACCTCAAAATAAGTGAAGAGAAGAGGGATAGAAGACTTACTGTTATTTAACACACCATTACAGAGCCTCCAGTAGACACGTGCACCAAATTTGTTAAAGGGTGCCTCATTCTATCAGCAAACAATGGTCGGTCAACTTTAATGCTTCAAAAACAACAGAGATCCTTCCCTGCCCTCCATTAGAATGTCTGACGCTCAACTTCTCGAAAGCAACTCTCTGCGGCTGCTCGGTCTCACGTTGACGGCTGACCTGAGATGGAACAAATACATTGAGTCAATTGCTTCGTCCATCGCAAGGAAAGTTGGCTCCCTGTGCCGCGCCAGTTAAATTTTTCTCCCCGGAATCAATCCTACAGATCTACAAATCAACAATTCGCCCTTGCATGGAGTATTGCTGCCATATATGGTCTGGTGCCCCTTCTGTTTGCCTCGGGGTTCTTGATAGGTTCCAGAGACGGATATGCAATATAATTGGCCCTGCTCTGGCATCTCGTCTACAGTCACTCTCAGAGACGCGCCGTCGCCTCTCTCTGTTTTACAAATACTTTCATGGCAATTGCTCCGAGGAGCTGCATTCGCTGGTTCCCAGACTTTATGAGTTCAAGCGCCCTACGAGGCTGGCATCCCGCTCTCATCCCTTCACTGTCAAAACTCCTAAATGTAGCAGTCTCTTCTACTCCAATAGCTTCATGTCTCGCACCTCTCGCCTGTGGAACTCCCTTCCCTATTCCAGTTTCCCTGAGAGCTATAATCTCCAGCTATTCAAATGTAATGTCAATCGACATCTCCAGTTGCCTTGATCTATCCACTACCCTTCTCCTCATCCTTTATTCTATCACTCCTATCTGATCTTGCTCCAAATTTCCTGTAACCCCTTGCGTCCTAGTGGCTTCTCGCCTTGCTTGGGGTGAAATGCTTAAAAAAAAAAAGACAAAAAAAAGACAGTCTCTTTGTTGTCACGTTTACAATTATTTCGAGCAGTCACAAATAGGAGTCTATTGTGATACGAATTATCACGCTGGTACACCCAGAGAAAAGGATTCCTATGGGCTTTAGCGGTTGAACATGCTGTTGTGAAATCATACGGTGCTTCATTCTGTCAGCTAAAAAATATTTAGCCACTTTGTGGGCACGCTTAATAATTGAAAACAGAAACTATGGAATAATATAAAGGAAAATGTATTAACCTTTCCTTTTATCACTTCCGGATCCTTCAGATATTACGTCATCAGAAAGGTCAGACGAAACAATCAAATGGGTGAAACTTGCTTTAGAGAAATAAATTTGCTTAATAATCGTTGTTAACACGTATACAAGATTCGTAATTAATTGAGCAAGACAAGCTTGCTAGACGTTAAACCACGCCGAAGATATAGTGACATAAATGGCCACTTTAAAAGTACACCCCCCCCCAAAAAAAAATATACACACATATGGTGGTCATAAGTTAGAGTGGTGACAGTCTGTTTGGTTTCATACTTGAAGGCAAATTTGAAGCTATTTTTATATTTACATACGCTCTATTCCTAATATTGAGCATTTAACCAATAAATATAGCTTACCATAAAACTATATTTTTATCATATATATATATATATATATATATATATATATATATATATATATATATATATATATATGTGTGTGTATTATTTTATATGCGCGGTACTTAGTGGAAGGCGCTCAATATCAGGATCCATTTCAGAGATAGTGGCAGAAATCATGGATCAAATTATATGCATATCACTCAATAGAGACTCGAAGTGAAAAGTTAGGCAAAGATACTCCAGATGAGCCAAGTGTAGAATTAGAAGAGAATTTACAAGTAAAACCTTTTGCTTTATCAGCAAAAGATGTTAACACCCTCAAATTGAGTGAAGAGAGGAGGGATAGAAGACTTACTGTTATTTAACACACATTACAGAGCCTCCAGTAGACACGAGAGCTAAAAACTTGTTAGTGGCTATATGGTGCCTCATTCTATCAACAAAATAAGACTTAGCCTCTTTTTTGTCACGTTTAAAATTATTTCAAGCAGTCACAAATACGTGTCTGTTTTGACCATGCTGGTATACCCAGAAAAAGTGATTCCTGTGGGCTATAACAACTGAACAGGTAAAGAGAAGATTGTAGTTTCACCTGATATTTGCAAGATGGCCAGCTTTAACCCAAGAAGAAACCTCTGTGGCACAATTCTCAACAGGAAGGTTAAGAATATCAATCGAAAGAGTGTCTTGAATAAACCTACAAAATGAATCCCAGTCAGTATGCTGGTAACAGAAAGAAGTTGTCAATAGTAAGTTCCTTTCTAATAGACAATTCAAAAGAAATATGAACAGATACTACAGCATGATCCAAATTACCAAGAGGAGAGAATTGTAATGCTCTATAAGAGCTAAGAGATGAGGTAAGGAACAAATCAAGTAAAAAAGAATGTTTATCAGATTTATCCAGGAATCGAGCCATTATTTGACTATTTCTCTTTTTTTCTGATAGTTTTTCGCACCCAGCAACCCTATTGTGTCTTAGTAGCTTTCTTGCCTTGCTTTGGGTGAAATGATAAAAAAAAGTGACCTGGGAAGACGTTTAACAGCGGATAGAAATTGCGACACCGACGTTCGAACACACATTGAACTAATGAAAGAAGCATTCCAAAAGTTAATCAAGGTCTTGAGAAACGGGAAAATTTCGTTAAAAACAAAGAAAAATGCTGGATCGCCATTTGATATCAATCCACTTATATGGCAGTGAATAATGGACAATCACCCGACTTGCGAGGGAAAAACTAAACACTGTAGAAATGTGTTTCTATAGAAGAATACTGAAAGTTCCATGGACGGGGCGAATAAGCAGAATCAGGAAAGTGCAGCTGAAATTCCTTGGACACATAATGAGGAAGGACGGCTTGGAAAACTTGACCCTCACGGGGAAAGAAAGAGGAAGGTAGCTGCCACTTGCATGATGAGCTTGTGCGAATGCATGACGGAAAAAAAATTAGCAAAGAGAGAAAAGCTGATAAAGCCACACGAGACAGGAAGTTGGGGAGAGCCATGATCGCCTATATCCTGAAGGGACGCGGTACATAGAATAAGAAGATCTGGAGTGCTTAATCTATACAAACATGAAAAAAAAAATGATTATTTCTCGTCGCATTGTTTTTTTGTACAACTCAACCGTATTGCGAAGCCGTGTGGCACGCAGTGCGAATCGAACTTGCTGCCCTAGTGGATAAACTCTAAAGCTCACTTGTCTCATTTCATACAAAAGCAATCTTAGTCACTCTGTCCGTAAATATCAACGTTCGGTGTTAATGTTGTGTGAATGGCAAGCAGTCTTCGTTCCGTGTCCAACAACTAAAACAATAATAGTATCTTTCCACTTGCCGCTCTCGGGGAAAACACATCGGTGTTTTTAATCTAATTAATACGTGTCTTTGTTCTTTGTCTCCTTATCTCGCCCCTCTCCCAGCTTTTTACTTCAGTTATTACCGTTTCGTCCGACCAATCAATGCAAATCAAAATACGGAACAAGCCCAGAATGCAAAGAGTCCCATTTGTAAGTAACATGTTCTTCCCTCGCACCGAACAAATCCTAATCAACACGTATGGTCCCGAAAGGTTGAAGCGAGACGAGGACGCTGGGACACTCTCTGATATCAAAACAAGTGTTTAAAAATTATTAAGGAGACATCAAATTACTTGTCGATTTGGAGGCACGCTTTACATACAACATAAAAAAATGATTATATATATATATTTTTTTTTATTCGGTGTCTTATGGATTTAATGAGTCGTTTTCCATTAAGCTGTGCTCATACCCAACTTAGCCATCTAGATTACAGGCCTTGTGAGTCAAAGCATATATGATTGAAAACATCGGTAACAAGTTTCCCCTTCTCTTTCAATAATAATTCGAAGAATTTAATAATAATAAAAAAAATACCATGACCTAGCTTTCGCTATCTTCTTCGAAGTTTACCCCCGGTCGATGTATACAGCAAACGCATTAAAGATTACTGCTCACAAAGAGAAGCGGCAGAAGTCCGTACTATATTCAGTACATATCAAAATCACAGAACTATATGTATATATTGAACAACTGGTCCATGTTTCAGAATGCAAATGTTAGAATATCCATTTATTTTTTTTTATTTTCATTTTTTTTTAATCAAGTCACCCCAAGCAATGTGATAATGCCACTAAGACGCAAGGAGCCGTTGGGAGTAAAAGAGAATGAGAAACCTTTGGAAGGAATCGTAAGCCCAATCCTAAATAGGAAACAAAGGATAAACCTCTGCTCCTGTTCAAAAGACTGGGGAAGAGTGTGAACCGGGCGATAGGCGAACCTATCTGCTCCTCTTGAGGAAAAATAAATAATAAATAAATATTTAGGTGGAGACGTTAGGAGTATAGAATCAAAGTAGACTTTAGAAGGAACCGGAAACCCAATCCTAAACAGGAAACAAGGAATAAATCTCTACTATTCCAAAGTCCCGGGAGGAGTGTGAACTGAACCAAGCTGTATTGGTTAGTGTCATATAGTTGTTTTTTCTTTTAGTTTGCATGCATATATATATATATATATATATATAAATATATATATATATATATATATATATACATACGCATATATACAGTAGCGTCCAAAACTAAGGGACAAAATTTTAAAACCTAATATTTGTTAGAAATAACAACTGTGAAAAGCTGAAATTTTGACAACTGGTAGTCGTTATCATCCATAATAACATACTAAAATTTGAATCATTTGCAAAGGATAGAAAAAGAATTATAACAATTATTTATTTATTTTCAAATTTGGAACGTCCAAAAGTAAGGGACAAAATTGAGAAATGAACTTTATCAAAGCAAATATAGGGATTTTATTTTGTAACAAGTTTTTATAAAAGAAAAGTCAAAATGTCATTAGTTTTTCAAATGTTTTAAACTTAAGAATGCTTATAAACATTTTTTTTATCCCATGAGGACGTAGGGCCATCATGTGTACTGCAGCTGCATTAGAAGTGGCGTTTCTTGGGCAAGATAGCCAAATGGAGCCCAACCCTGTCCAGGCTGGTTTTGAATTCAGAGTTTTTCCTTCTCTTAGATTGGTTGCCATTCAAGATTATACAACCCAGCCTGTCCTGTTATTTACCCATAGCTGTGGGGGAGAAGAAAAGGAGTCATACCTTTCCCAAGCTTATCAACACATAAGGGAATGCAATGGATCCAACTGGAATTCAAACTCATAAACATACATTAAGACAAACTGAAAATTCAAGGTAAATACAAAGGAATATGTATAAAATCTTAAGTAAATACATTTAATCAAAGATTCTATTTGTAGATATTCTTTGTTAAATTTTATGCACATTTGTAACATCATCATCATCATCATCATTCTCCTCATCATCATCATTAGGTCACACTGCTTGCATGGATTCCCGTCACTCTCTGTCACCATCCAATCCTACTGTACATCATATTCGGCAGGTCATAGGGATTGTAGTTTATGTCGTCACAAATCTGCTTGGATCTTCCTTGGATAGGCTGCCACAAAAGAACTTTACTAACAATTTCGTCTTTAGCTCTCCAGCAAATCTGACTCTACACTCTTTAATGTGATCTAATACTGGACAAAGGTTCCCTATATAATCACTCATTGGTCCGACAATCACTCCAGGTGATATTCAAAGTCACTCTCAGCACCCGAGTGTATACTCCATCCATTCTTCTTACTAGTTTTGAGCTAAGGGTCCATGCTGAGCAGTCATACAATAGAACAGAAGTAACTGATGCTTGAAAGAGGTTCCTTTTCATATTGTCTGGAAGTCCAAACCTCCACACTAGATATAAAGTTGTCGACAGCACCCCAGGCTTCACCAATGTGTGTATTTACATCGCTTTCGCAGTTACAAATTTTACTACTGAGATAAGTAAATACTTTTAAACAGTTGAGTGGCGTACCGGATACTGTTTTGATTTCTATTATTGTAATATTCGAAATGACTGATTATATGATTGGGCAAAGGCATTTGCTTAGACTTTTAATGAATCGATTTATGTCTATTCTTAATATTTGCATTATTATTATTATTATTATTATTATTATTAATTGTATATACCAGGGGGTCATCGTTTATAGCTTTTCCATTTTGTCTCATTATCTCCACACACACACACACACACACACACATATATATATATATATATATATATATATATATATATATACTAGCAGCATGGCCCGGCGTTGCCCGTGCTTGATTCAAAAATCGTACGACTCATACAGCAATCGCTATCACTTGACTTAAAATATTTTTGCCCTTCCTTGCCTTTAAAGGAGTGCCCTTTGCCGTGCTGATGTTGGTACATGCTGTACTTCTTGCCTATCTCACACTGCGATTTTTTTCTAAGCTCTATACTAAACATTAAATCTGTTACGAAAAAAAAAAACACAAAACTGAACACCTCTAAAAAAAGACTCGTATCTGGAAAAACTGAATGAAAAAAGAATGTTAACAAATTCTTTTTCACACCCAAGACAGTTCTGCGGAATCAGAATCAACGTTGTGTTTAAGCAAGCGAATGAGCCAATTGGAGTAAAGTGCCATGCAGTTTTAAATTTTTCCCACTTGTGACGAATGCAGCTATCGATTTTTTTGCATGCTAGCATGCTAGTTAACATTCGTGTCAGTCAGCTGTTGGCTCTTACGCTGGCCAATAGAATCATTCTGCCTATTCGTGGCAGCCAGCTATAGGCTCTCACTCTGGCCAGTAGAAAATGGCCGCAAACTACATAAAAACTGCCGTAGAATCATGAAAAAATCGATTATTTCCACTATCGATGGGAGTTGGGAAATGCAAAGTCGGTCTTGGCCTTTCTGCTAACTTGGATGTAAATTTTGGTACAAATCCGTCGAAAATTGCGGCCGTGCATTCGTTACACACACACACACACTACCTTTTTTATATATATATATTAGGTTGGTGCAAAAATAATGTCGTTTTCTCACATAGAAATAAAGAAAAAGTGTGCAAGACAATAAGAAACACTACCTGCCAAAAATAAGTGAAGTTTTGCTGAAATCGGTTGAAAAATGTAGGAAATCCGATCCCATATATAAACGAACACACACACACACACATGTGAGAAAACGACATTTTTTTTGCAACAACCTAATATATATATATATATATATATATATATAGGTAGCGATGGATAAATTGTCATGCAAATTATGCAAAAATTTAAATAACACTGACATCTCATTTTAACAGATATATTCACCAAATTTGCACAAAAATGTCTTGAAATAGTAAAGAGTAAATTTATTTAATAAAATCAACATTGTCTTTACCCATGACCTCTGGGCGACTTCGTAATCTGTTATTCTTCTGAACGATCTCCTTGTTTAAGTTGGTGAATGCTGCCATAATCTTTGTCTTCAGATCATTTTTTGTGTTACAAGGACTTTTTCAACTGCGCCCCACATATAATAATCAAGGGGGTTGCAGTCTGGGGAGATAGGTAGCCAGATTTAAGTGGGGGTGATGTGGCCACAGAAATTGTCTGATAGCCATATATATATATATATATATATACTAGCAGTAGCGCCCGGCGTTGCCCGGGGATGTAACAGTAAGAGATAGATCAAGTATCGACCATCGTAAAGACTGAAAAATAAAATTAACAAAGATTATTGTTTAAGGTTGACGGACACGCATGTCTTAATTAGTTTTTTTTTTATTTACGAATTGGTCAAACCCAAAATCAAACAAAAACATGGTTTTCAATCGTTATGAGTCTACCGATTGAATAGAATTTTATTATAAACAATTGTCTTGTAAATGGAATTTTTTAAAGCATTCTGAACACACGAACACACACACACACACACGCACACACAACCGGGGTTTTATAATAAGTATAAGTCGATATGAGTTGTTGTCCCCCTTTCATTCTCACGATGTCTCTTAATCGTGTTTTCAAATTAATTTCGTGTAAAAACAATTGTGTTTTCCCAATTTTTGCCGCTGTCAGAACCACCGCAAGGTAATTTTACGTAGTCCTGTGAAGTTTTGTTGAAATCGGTTGAAAAATGTAGGAAATCCGATCCAATATATAAAGGTACAGACACACACACACAACCTGGGTTTTATAATAAGTACGATATATATATATATATATATATATATATATATATATATATATATATAATAAAAGTTGTCTGTGTTGTACCTGTGCCTGTGCCATTTAATGCACACATAAGCCAACACAGAAATATACAAACGGAAAATTTAACTTTCAAATAAAACATTACGATTATATATTCCTTCCCGCTCATTCTGGACACTTCCTACACTGGGTTGAGTAATAAAATCATAATTTAAAAAAAACAACAACTGATATCACCCCATGTAAGGCATTTAAGCCACTAAAACACAAGGGTTACAGGGTGTGAAGAATGAGGAACAGAAACATTAGTAACGAGTGGGAAGAGAAAATAGTAATCAGGAAGACAGTAGATAGCAATTGACATTGCATTTAAATTTTTGAATATTAAACTTGGCTGGAAAGCATGGAGCCGGAAGGTAGTTCCACATGCGAGAAGTGCAAGAAAATAAATTTTTAGCATAGAATTTACAGCTATATTTAACCAGTTTAATTGTAAATTGACGAGATCTTTACGCCAGAAAAGTGGCGAACATGAGACAGAACCTGGGACGAGCACAACTGGTTGCGACTTGCCTTGTCCCCGCCAAAAAAGAGCCCGTATTTGTTTAGCATGTAAAACTACTGCAGTTGAAATGAGGGAGAACAAAGCACTTACCGCTCTGCCGTAATCCGTCCTCGGCCAGATATCGTAAAAGAATGAGGGGGGACTTGCATTGCATTTTTATACAATAAAGATGCAATGCATTATGGGACAGGGACGCAATGAATTATGGGTATATGGACAAATATAAAAGCAACTACTTTTTCCCCAGTGCGGTGAGTTGTTGAAGTGACGTTAGTTGTCTTGCCTGGACTTTTTTTTTGGGGGGGACTGCTGTTTTCCTGCCCGTTTGGTCTTTTTGATATTGTCCCTTGTTTATTGAACGTAGTTTTTGTTAAGTTTTTTTTATTTTTATTTTTTTTTATTACTGTCTTTTTGTGATCTTACGAACTTTTTTTGAAACATCTTGATTTTTTCTTTTCCTTTTTTACCTCCCTCTTTTTTCTTTTATTCTAGATTTCCCCATTTTTTTTTCTCTAATTTCTCCTTTATTTATATCTGTTTTCTTTTGTTTTGTAACCTCTATCTGTTTCGTTTTTGTTTTGACTTACCGTGAATAATTCTTTTATTCTTTCCTTTTTAATATCCTTTAAGTTTTCCGTGTTTTTTCTTTTTTTTTGTGTATTGTATATTTGTCTATTTAATTTTTCTAACCTTTATTTGCTGTCTATTTGTCCATATATTTGTCCATTTATTTTGTTCTAACGTTTTATATTGTATAATTTTTCTATTGTTTATTTTGGTGTCGGCCATTTTGTAATTTGTAACTAGCTTTGCCTAGTTTTCGATATTTTCGTATTTTCTTTGTTTTTCCTTTTTGTCTAGCGTTTTTTAATTTATTGTTTTGCCGTTAGGCGAACTTTTTAATCTTTGTCTAATTTTTTTTATTGTAAGTTTTATTTCTTGCCGTGTTTTTATTTGCTTGTTGTCTCGCTTTCGGGTGAGCTTTGTTTTTGTGTTTTTTTTTAATTTTTTTTTATTTATTTATTTTTTATTCCCAGACCCTTTTCCCCACCTCCACTTCCCTTTAAATATAAAAAATGGAAAAGAAGGAAAAAAAAAAGCTCCTTCGTTTTTAGCTATAAAAAAAGCCCAACCTATCAGACTACAGAAAGTCTATAAGAAAGCACTTATTCAATCCTCCCAAAAAAGACCCACCGGATAAAGACAGTATTGAAGATTACCCAGCCCTAGAATCAAGTTCCTCTAGCGAGGATGATATCGCTGGGAAAAATGAAAGTTCACTTACTTCCAGTATGGAGGCCAGTAATGGCAATAAGAAAAATGAGATTAAGAAACGTGAAAAAAGTACGGAGGCCAATAATGGCCATAAAACCATATTAGACACGAGAACCAAGAATGACTCTAAAGAGAAGACTGAGGCCGGGAATTGCCCTCTTGTTGGAAGTCCCCCCCCGAGTTGTATTATCAATGTAGCGGTTTTTTGGAGCGAGCTAAGAGCTACACACACCTTGTCGTAGAAGGTGGACTCCTAGAAGACACCCAGGAACTAAGAAAAATTGAAACACGAATAGTGTCAGTTTTCGTCGTGGACAAGCGTACGCGCAAAATTTGTCGCTCGACGAAAGACACAGTGATAAAATCTCTGGAGTCCTTGGGGTTCAAGCCCCTCAGAGTTGTGAAAGGAGCCAGCTTTTTCATGTGGGACGTATTGTTACCCACGCCGGAAGATTGCGTGGCAGCTTCGAGCAGGGACTTGATCACTAAAGATCTGATCCTGAGAACAGAGTACCTAGGCCGAAGAAGGACCAGCGTTTCAATATATGAGGTCCCTTCTCAGGGTCTCGGGGAACATCTTGCGGCCTACTTGTCACAGTTCGGTGAAATACTGGCCGCATCTTGCGATAGCCTGAGCGGGGTGTGGAGTTTCGATATTCGTTTAGATCAAAAAGCCTTCTTCTCCATCCCCAACTGTCTGGTAGTAGGGAAATTGAAATTGCCGGTCATTGTGACCGGCCGTAAACCGGTATGCTGGAAGTGTGGAAAGACTGGTCACCTTTCCTCTTCCTGCCCTGAGAAGAAGGCCCCTGGAATTCAATCTCCCGTTGACCAGAATCCCCCTCTGACCGAGTCTTTACCTACCGCCTCGCCTGTTATGGGAATGCCAGCTTCTGGGACCGGTAAGGAAAATCCTCCGGTTGGTCAAAAGACCACATTCTCCAAAGAGCCTTCGCCCTCTGCTAGTGCAGTTGCGGAGAAGGGGGAGGGGAATGGCTAGTTGCTGGTAAGGCCAGAGGGAAGTGCCAGACAGCGGGTCCTCAGTCCCCTGAAGCCCCAAGGACGAAAGGCACTAACAGCCCCACTCCCCCTGGCAACAGTAAGGGAAATACCCCGGCCTCTCAATTATCTTTCAAGGACAAGCAAAAGAAATACGACCCCGGATTTGAAAAAACGGAAAAAATTAAGGAACTTAAGAAAAAATTGGATTCGCAATCCAAAAATGCAACTCCTTCCACGTCCTCTACCCGGTCCATCCCCTCTCCTAAGAAACGACCCTCGCCCCAGATATCTCCTTCCAAATCGCTTCCGCTCAATCGAGATCCCAGCCCTTACAGACATAGATCTTTTTACACACCCCTCAACACATCCACCCCTTCCCCTGTTAAACATAAACCCTTCAGCACTCCTCTGCATACTCCCAGTCATTCCCCTGTTAAAATGCCACCTTCCGCTTCCAAGCGACAGAGAAGCCCCCCACAAGAAGGAAAAGAAAAAAAAAGACACAATTTCCTTTTTACAATACAGGAGAAGATGTCTGTCGTATTTCCCCTGCCCAGGCCGAGAGAGCCAGGGATTATGGAAACCGTATTAAGGACTTAAAGTATTTGATATCAATAAGGCAGTTCGCCGACCAGGACATTGAAGAGCCTCAAAATTTCTCGCTGGCCCAAAGGGTTCTCACGGTGATTAGAACTGGCACCGGAGCAAAACAAATTTGGGCAATGCTTGAGGAGGCCATCAAATCTTGTAAAATGACGTTGCCAATCGCAATCACCCAGAACGAGCAGCTAAAAAATTTAAAACAATTTTGTGCAGGGAGGGTTCCAGTTTTAGTTCAACCCTCCTTATATAGAGCACTTAAATTGACCTTCCCCTGGGATATCGGCGGGATCTCCCAAGACGGTACCATCAAGACGGGCCATGGTTCAATGGGAGAGGCGGTCGGTATCCTTACCCCGTCCATGTTCAAACCAGTACTTCAAATCCTAACCGGTCTTCACTATGGCTCTCTGGTTAGCTTGTCTAAATGTCCGGGGCCTGAGGTCCGAGTCTCGCAGGGCGAGGCTCTCTCGTGATCTTCAGCGCCTCGGGGTGAATGTGTGTTGTGTACAAGAGACCCGGTTTTCTTCTCATGATCGTGAGGTCATACTGTCTAAGGGGTTCACCCTTTATTCAGCATGTTTTTGACGGTCGTTCGAGGTGTGTCTCTTGGCTAGTGAGCAGGTCTTTGAAGGCTGCATGTACCCTTGTCTTCGCGGATCCGGCGGGCAGGCTTTGCGTGCTGGATGTTACCATAAAGGATAAGGTTCTACGTCTCATTGGGGTTTATGCGCCCAATAAACATGCCGAGCGGCCTGCTTTGTTTCGGCGGATCGCGCCGTACTTGACGACATCTCGTCGGGTAGTTTTAGAAATATCCAAACTGTCGTCGCTGTACTGGGGAAGTCGAGACCATTGGTCACGCCTTTTTCCAGTGCAAGGCGGTAGTGCTGTTGTGCAGGTTTGTTGAAGGCCTCATGGTCCGCATGTTGCAGGGAAAGTTTTTTGTCCTTGAAGCTAGCTCTGTTTGTAGCAATGTGGTGCCGCAATTGACGAAGGCTGAACACTATGTGTTCTGTTGCTTACTAGGGGTTATGAGAGTCGTGATTTGGACGACGCGTCAGAAGGGATTCTATGAGGGCGAGAGGTTCACTTCTTCCCAACTGATCTTGTACTTTAAGCATCAGCTTAAAGTCAAGATTAGGACGGAAAGGCGGCGGCTCACCTCATCTGAATTCAGCAAAAAGTGGGTGAATCTTGCGCGTTTGTGCCGTGTAAAAGGGGCTGACTTGGAGTGGCATTTTGATGCCGGTTAGGCATCAGGATATTGTTTTCCTGGGTTGAACATGGGCAACCCTTCCCGAGATTAGTTTAGTATAGGTCTGTTTTATTTTTGATTTTTAGTTTTTTTCTTCTTTTCTGTAAACTTAGCTAGGGTGTGTTTGCTCATTGGCCCCTTTTATTTCTGTCCCACCTTTTTTAGTTTAATTCCCCATCCCCTCCCTCGTTTAGGTGGTCGGTAATGTCAGTTCTCTGGTGGATGCGGGGCGCCTTTCGTTTCGCGTGTGTTTTTTCGTATTTGTTGTTGTGTATGAATGTGTGTGTGCCTGTGTGAATGCCTTGGAGGAATGAGTGTTACCTTTATTTTTCATAAGCCCCGCGTCGATTTTCGTCCGGTTAACTGATATTTCTGTCACATATAAGGTTTGTGGGGGTTTTTATTACTAACACTCTTTTTGTTTAGTTTCTTGTAAATATATTATGTCTTATTGTATATACTCATTGGGGATCTTTTAAAAATATTGTTATTTTTATGCCCTTCCCCCCACAGACAATGTTTGTACATAAGGGGACTAGTTAGGATTTTCATTGAGACAAAGAGGTATTTTGGTGGATGTAGTAAGAAAGGTATGGTTAAATGTGTTGTTTTGGTGATAGGAATATTGTTTAGTATGATAGGGTCAGTGGTTGTGGCTAGCTAAGTTTTACTTTAAGACAAGTGATGACCGTCCTTTTCCCCAGCCCCCTTTCTGGCCTTGTGTCACATTTGTTGTAATTACAGCAATAAATATTAGTTGTTGGAGTGACGTTCACGGTTGGCGGCAAGAACAGTCTGTTAGTGCGATTTTGAGACAGAACTCAAGAAGGAACGACTCAAGGTTGAAATACCAGTTGGGAGAGCTTGAATTTACTCGCCGGTTGCTGTTTTCTTTATTTTGCCACAGTATCATAGCGAAGAGCTGATCCGAAGTATTAAATATGAACCAAGGAAAAAAATTGAAGGAACGTTAACTTTTTAAACCCTAAAAATCAAATAGTTACAGTTTGAACATTTCTGAAATTATCCGTTAAAAACATGAATTATTATTTTTTGATTTTGTAGAAATATTTTAAATCTGTCAGTGAATTAAAATATACAATCGCACACACAAACGTTTGAATGCGTTTCTGAACAATTTTAATCCTTTCTGCCTGAGCAACTGAGTCAAAATTCGCAAATAACTGGTATGTAATGTGTCACGGTAGATATAAAAAGTTACAAGTGTTTACCAACCGTTCAACCGGTGGCTGGGCATTGTCATTTTTCTCTACCACAGGTAAAGCAGTGGTCAGAGCTCAGAGGGTTAAAATTGTATCACAATTTTAAGTAATTTTTTATTCTTTTGTTAATTTAAACCCTGATTTTTTTTTTATTTTTTATTTCTGACTCATTTTCTTTCATTGTTGTTTTTTTAATGAATTCTGTCCTTTTTTTTTTTATTACAGCGTTGTCATCGGCAGCTTAAATCAAAAAGATCTCTGACAATTGAATCTCTTTCCGACTGTTAATTTTATCGACATGAGGAGATAATAATACGACGTCGAAGTGTCTCACTCAGCCAAACGTCATTACTTTAAATGACTAGAGGTTTTCGTATTGAAAACTTGCCTCCATTTTGTGAGCCAGTTCACCCTCGGTGACCTTCTTGAAGTGGAACGGTTGCATGCTGCTTTGTTCAAGATGCCACAGATGCGTAAATGAGTCGTAACCCTGAATGCTTTTCCTAGTTGAGAGCATTACCAATCATTTACATGCATCAAGAAAAATTAGAAAAAAAAAAAAAAATCTCATACACTTAATATGCGCATCACGTGATTTCACTTAACACATCCATATTCCCACCGGCGAATTCTTTTTTGTCAAAGACGAAATTTATTTATTTATTTCTGCTTTTTTGGCAGCAAAAGACATTTTCCCAAATAGCTTCGATCTTATTTTCGACGCCATTGCGAAAAAAAAAAAAAAAAAAAAAAAAATAGAAGATTTACACATCTCGTGCGAGGTCTTTTCTCTCTCTCCCAAATGTATTTAATCTACATTCTATTGAACAACATCAGACGACATTATTCAGTTGCCGTTTTGTCAGACAATGCGCATGCGTGCTCATGGCGTTTCTATAGAGTCGAGCTTCGTTGAGGAGAACCTATAGTAGAGACTTGTCTGGTGCGTAAATAAAGAACAGCGTAAAATTTTAAAGAAGTGTAAGCAAAAGTGCTTCAAAAGTAATTGTTTTTTTTTCTGAAATAAAGATTTTTTTTTCACCTTGTGAGTCAATCTTATTTCGGGTTATTTTGCTTGGGTGTTCTGCAATTAGATAATATCATTTAGGAACGAATAATGTTAGGTGTTGGTTCATCTAAACAACTGAAGATCCAGATCATAAGTTTACATACTTTTCACTCTGATAACCAAGAATTGTTTTTCTTTTTAAATAATCTCAACGCCGTATAAACCCACATACTCAATGTTTTACAACTGAGTGCACTCAATAATAAAAGTTAACTTTAAACTTAAAGAAATATATTTAAAAAAAAACAAAAACAGAAACATTAATAACATCAGACATTTCCTCCATAAAGTGGCTGACCATGAAATAATAACGCTTTATTTCACCTAAAAAAGTTAGCAATTATGTGGAAAGTTGTTTTTTTAATCTGAGATTTTTACATTAGTTTAAAATTTAAAAATACTTATTTACCGGCAGGACACTTGGATGCTAAGTAAAAGGTATTCTACAGGGTGTCTGGATACATAGGAAATCTAATTAACTATATATATTCTTACGCACTAACGGATTAAACATGGTTTTATCAAAAGAAGAAAGAACTGGCATCTTTTTCTGGGGTATGCTAAAGAAGAAGGTGTACTCAATGAAAATCACAAATGCAACACATTTGATTGAATGCATAAAGTGTAAATATGCTAAAATTGACGCCAGTGTGCAGTTATTGCATCGAATTCATGTGAATCTTGCAATGCACATCAACCTTTGCATCACAAATGATGGAAATCATATTGAAATTGTTATTTGTTAATATTCCAATTCAATAAAATGTACTTGAAAATTTCATTTCGTGAAAATATGAATTTTCGCCTTTGTGTCCAGACGTTAGGGATGCCCAATACATATCAAATGTGTTGAAAAGTTCTTGGCCTAATCCGCACCCAAAAATCTGGCTACATGACCATACATCAGATTCATACCTTTCACAACCTTATTTACGCTTAAATGGATATAAAGATTTCGACTGGAATTCGAACTAGGCCCACCGATTTCTTATCCCAAGCATCTATCCATTGCACCACCCGCACATCCTCATAATAAAATCACAATCAACCAATGTAAATTACAAATATTTCTAATAAAAATATTATGAGTTGAAAGACAAGTTTACTTTATATAGATATATTATGAACATTTTTTTTATTAAAGTCTGTTTTTTAATTTCAAATTCATTGTGAAATGATTGACTTCCATTATAAAATATGAAAATATACAAAGTTTTCCTAAAGTCTGAACATATAAAAAATTTCATGAACGATATTATTTATTTTACTTTCCCAGATGAAACATGATTTTGTCGAAAGAAGAAGTAATTGTCTTCTTTTTATAGGGTATGTTAAAACAGAAGCTGTACTCAATGAAAATTCACAGACGCAACGGTTTTTGATTGAACTCATAAAGAGTGAATATGCTAAAACAGACGGCAATCTGGAGTTATTACATCGAGTTCACAAGAATCTTGCAAAGGGCATCATGTTTTGTATCACAAATGATGGAAATCATATTGAAGATATAATTTGTTGATATTCCAATTCAATAAAATATTGTTGAAAATTTCGTTTCTTAAAAATCTGCATTTTTGCTTACGTGTCCAGACTTTAGGAACACCCTGTATTGTATACACATTTCTAGCCTTTCGTTATTGAGTCAGTTCGAATCTATTTTCGTTCGGCCATCCGACATTTTGTTCATTCGATACTTAGTCCGACCGACACTTTCTTCGACATTTTGTCCATTCGTCATTTTGTCTTTCGACACGGCAGACACCAAATAGTTTGAATCAAATTTGATATCGATAAGCCAGACCTGCACAATTAAAAAAGGTGAACGGTCACATTGCTCGCAGAAAATTAGTCACGGTAAATTAGGATAAATTACTGAGTGAAAAAATGGCGCATCCCAAAACGAGGCGCAATCTCAAAACGAGGCTTAATAAAAAAAAAAGGTTGTGTATCGTTTTTTTGGAAACGGGGTTTTCGGAGACAGAACAGGAAGGATTTATATTTAGTTTTTGAGATTTTTCTCACGCTTTCTTAGCTTTGGTCAATGGTTATGTAATATTTTTTTTTCAAATATTTAATATTTTGAAAGATTTATTATAGGAGTACATATTTTCGCCTATCATCCAGTTCACACTTCTCCCCTATCCTTTGAACAGGGGTAGAGGTTTATCCTTTGCTTCCGGTTTAGGATTGGCTTTCCTTCTAAAGACTTTTCATTCTATTTCATTTTCATCTATCCCTTGTCACATTATCGCCTTGCGTGGAATGGATTTGATTAAAAAATATAACAAGACATAGAACACCTCCCCCCCAAAAAAAACATAAAAAAAACAAACTCTCAACAATAATAGAGTGACGTTGGAAAAGATCACTGTTTTCTGAGTCTTGTAACTTCGACAACTGACATAAAAAGCTGAAGTTGTATTTTCTTAGTTTCTCTCTCATACACACTTACTTCAAATGGAGGACAGGAAAACACCGGCTCCCTGCGTACCCTAACCCAATTATTTCCATCATTTGCATCATGGACTCCAAAAGAGTTTCTTTACATCGCTACTGTGTTGCAAAACTGAATTTGATTCATCTCTAGTCTGGAGGAGACCACTGAATATATATATATATATATATATATATATATATATATATATATATATATATATAGTAAAGATCAAATGCAGATCAAATATGGATCGGAATCAGACAGAATGACAGGATAAAGAAAAAATAGGAAACATTTATCAATCTAACATGTTTCACTTTTATTAAAGCTTCGAGAGAACTTTGGTACTTTCAATTTTGTTTGGGTCGATTCTCATTGGTCAATCATGTATCAACAGCATTAAAACCGTAGATTATTCTACATATATGAAAGTTGTAAAAGATTCTCTAATGTCTAAGCGGGCATCGGACGGTGATGTGTATTGTACCTACTAGACAGACATACATACACAATTACGACAAAGAGATCTGAGATCTGGCGTTACCCTGATAGCTGATGATACTCTCTTTCGATTGGTAGACATTTTTTCATTGTTTGCTGCCTACACCCTCTTCACACATTCCCCTCTCCACTCCGTTACTACTCTTTTTCATCTGTCGCTAGCTCCACCAGTTATTTTTTTTTAATAATATCGACCATATGGGTCATGGGGACTTCTTTTCCCTACTCGATTTTTGCCGGTGTATCTTCTCGATAGGATGGATTCAGGTTTCTCAAAATTTTACAATATTGGGGTTGACGGCGACATTTCGTATGGACTCCTCTTCGTACGTTGTGTACAACAGTTAAGAATTAATAATGTTCAACTTTATTTTTATGTTCATTAAATAATATAAACAAGTGTTGTCTATTTATTTTATGTAAATTCTTTTCATATTGTCTGATAAGCTTAATAATATTATCATTAAACGAAGAAAGAAAATCACAATATTGATAAATATTTTTTAATCCTATCTAAGCTTTCAGCTTACATAAGCCATTATCAAAGATGACAATTACAATATATTACCCAATACACGGACAAAACAGTGGTGATAGTCTATATTTACATGGAAGATTTCCAAGCAACGACAAACTTGTCCATATAAGACGCTGGAAGCGAAAATCGCAATGCAGCTCATGATGTCACACATGACCCAGATTTGTTGGTAATTTCCGTGAGTCTATGTGTAATTTTCTCCTGTTGGCCCGGAGTAGTTATATCCTTTAGTTTAATGTAGATGTCCTGCTTGTTGCTGTTAAGGTTATTCAATTTTTCCTTGGCTATTTCAATTTGCCTTTTCACAAGGCAACATTTATAATTCCAAGTCTTGATAGTTTGGTGGGCCGTTTGGATAAACACTATCATCACTGTTTTGTCCGTGTATTGCTTAATATATTGTAATGTAATTGTCATCTTTGATAATGTCTTATATAAGCCGAAAGCTTAGCTAGGATTAAAAATATGTATCAATATTGTGATTTTCTTTCTTCGTCTAATGATAATGTTATTAGACGATATGAAACGAATTTACATAAAATAAATAGACAACACTTGTCTATATTATTTAATGAAACATGCATCCATATATATATATATATATATATATATATATATATATATATATATATATATATATATACGTTTTCTAAAGCTACTTAAAAACCAAAAACTGAAAAGAATAAATAAAAATAAATAAAATGAATAAAAATAAATGAATAATCAAAAAGAAGTAAAATAAATTAATCCAAATAAATAAATAAAGTAAATGATAAACAAATTAACAAACGACTCCCGCCAAAATAACCGTTAGAATAGACTAGCCACAATGCAATAGACTAGCCACAATGTACAACTAACCGTATATATAAATAGTTGAGAAAAACACGACACATGTAGCCTGATGATTGCGTTTAGCATGAAACAGTCTATCACCTCTGAGTTTTGACTTCAATGTTCACTTTTAAGTTCACACACACATACATATATATATATATATATATATATATATATATATATATATACATTTCTGATACCACAGAACTTATAGTTTAGATAAGCAAGATTGCATATTATTTAAAAAAAAAAAAAAAAAAAAGAATGCAAAAAAAAAACAAAACCCCCAAAAAACAAAAGAAACCCACCTCCAAAAAAACAGCAAACATCCCCCACCCAAAAAAAAAAGAAAAAAAAAAAGAAAAAAAAAAACAAAACAAAGACAAAACAAAAACAAAACAGAATAAACAGTTCCAGTGTGTTTAAAATAGAAAAGGGGCTTTTGAGAAGGAAAGGCAAAGAAGAAATTTTAGAATAAATCGAAACCAATCCTAAACGGGGAACAACGAATAAACCTCTACTCCTATTCAAAAGAACCGGGTGGCGACAGGAGTGGAGTAGTGTGAACCGCACGATAGGCCAACCTATCTACTCCTAATGAGGAAAAATACCTAGTAAAGAAACTTTGAGTTTAAGCGCAGATGTTAGAAATATAGAGCTGAAGTTGACTTTAGAAGGATCAGAAAACCCAATCTTAAAGAGGAAACAAGGAATAAACCTCGAATCCTTTTCAAAAGACCCGGGGGGTGTGAATAAGCGAAACAATCTTATATTCTAAGTAACACTCGCATTAATTTCTGATCCCTAACACATCCCTTCTTGGTTTTAAACTCATATATACAGAAAAAGGTTGGCATTGCCTTTATATTATGCATGAAAATTAATCTCTCAGATGAGGTATTATGATTACTTGTATTATTTACATTATTCGGACTGTTATCCTCATCTTCATTGCCATATTCACAACGTTTCGGCCGTTGTACTCTCCGGCCTTCTTTTGGTGATTGGATCTCTGAGATGAGGTATTATGATTGCTTGCATTATTTACTTGATTCGGACTGTTATCCTCATCTTCATGGCCATATTCACAACGTTTCGGCTGATGTAATCTCCGGCCTTTTTCTGGTGATTGGATCTCTGAGATGAGGTATTATGATTACTTGTATTATTTACATTATTCGGACTGTTATCCTCATCTTCATTGCCATATTCACAACGTTTCGGCCGTTGTACTCTCCGGCCTTCTTCTGGTGATTGGATCCCTGAGATGAGGTATTATGATTACTTGTATTATTTACATTATTCGGAGTGTTATCCTCATCTTCATTGCCATATTCACAACGTTTCGGCCGTTGTACTCTCCGGCCTTCTTTTGGTGATTGGATCTCTGAGATGAGGTATTATGATTGCTTGCATTATTTACTTGATTCGGACTGTTATCCTCATCTTCATGGCCATATTCACAACGTTTCGGCTGTTGTAATCTCCGGCCTTTTTCTGGTGATTGGATCTCTGAGATGAGGTATTATGATTACTTGTATTATTTACATTATTCGGACTGTTGTCCTCAGTTTCATTGCCATATTCACAATGTTTCGGCCGTTGTACGACCAGGCTTTAGTCAGGTGAGTGGAATTTCGAAACGAACCCTTTATTTCGTTCATGGGGGTAGATTGTTCTAATTCCACATGCTATGCCTCTCCCGGATGTCTCAGTTATTTCCCTTTAACACAACTCTCCAAGTTTTGGTTCACCATTGCTGCGGCCTGGTATTGAACTCACAACGCTTTGGGTCTATTCACTGCATCTAACCAACGTCTTTATCCACTGGGCCATGTGTCCTCAAATTCCAATCATCTGAAGAAGGCTGGAGTGTACAACGGCTAAAAGATTGTGAATATGGCAATGAAGATGAGGATAACAGTCCGAATAATGTAAATAATGCAAGTAATCATAATACCTCATCTCAGAGATCCAATCACCAAAAGAAGGCCAGAGATTACAACTGCCGAAACGTTGTGAATATGGCAATGAAGATGAAGATAACAGTCTGAATAAAGTAAATAATATAAATTATTAAAATTTGAAATAATTCTTGATAACTGAAATGTTCCTGACTTTTAATGCATTTCTATAGTAAAATAATTTTCAATGCATTTTTGTAGTAAATAATTTGCTATGTATTTCTATGATAAAATCATAATACATAACGACAATGAAATCATCAGTAACTTCTATCTTAGCGATTTTTATTGCCTTTATCTTGTAAATTTTCGGCAAGAGCATTTATATGATGCATATAGAAACTATCATGAACCTGTCAGTAACATTAATTCTTGACTACTGAAAATTAGTTTCTTTACGATTTTCAAAGCATTCCTACAGTAAAACAAGCGACTTTACGTATTATGAAATTGACAAAGTCCGACAATTATTTTAAGACATTTTTATGTTTAACATTCTTTTTATAGATGGTATTTATCAATCCACCCACGAGGATTGAATGTGGCACAAGGCCTTTTTAATGTGGGTATCTCCGAGCCCGTAGGCCCAGCCAAAAATAAATAACCATCCAAACCTCCCGAGGGGTGCCAGTTCCGTCAACATCCCCCAACGAAACCCTACCCTTCGGCGGAGCTTCGTCCGGGTTCCTCTCTGCAAGCAGAGAGTTCGACAGACACCCGACCCGGCAGCTCACAAAGCGCAGATACTACACTTTGATCCTAGCCACCGGACCGAGCTGGTATTCTTTTTATAGATGGTATTTATCAATCCACCCACAAGGATTGAATGTGGCACAAGGCCTTTTTAATGTGGGTATCTCCGACCCCGTAGGCCCAGCCAAAAATAAATAACCATCCAAACCCCCTCAAGGGGGGCCAGTTCCGTCAACCTCCCCCAACGAAACCCTACCCTTCGGTGGAGCTTCGTCCGGGTTCCTCTCTGCAAGCAGAGAGTTCGACAGACACCCAACCCGGCAGCTCACAAAGCGCAGATACTACACTTTGATCCTAGCCACCGGTCCGAGCTGGTATTCTTTTTAGAGATACAAATGTTTAAGTAAATGCTCTGTTTATAATAAAAAGTATTAAGCAACATTTACCGGCCTGAATATCCGAGAAATTTTCACAGAAAATATTCGTCCTCTGACAGGATTCGAACTTGTATCCTATACGGAAGCGTCATTTAGCTTAAGTAAACAGTAACAGTAAATTCGACCTTGCTAACCGAATGCGCCTCTGTGGCCAAATTGGTAAAGGCACGTCAAGCTAAATGACGGTTCCGTATAGGATACAGGTTCGAATCCTGTCTGTGAAAAATTCTCGGATATTCAGGCCGGTAAATGTTGTTTAATCCTGTTTATTATAAAACAGAGCATTTACTTAAATATTTGTATCTATAAAAAGAATGCATGAACATAAAAAATATCTGCTGGTAGCAGCGAACTACAGAAATGAATGTCTTGATGGAGAAAATGAACTTTTGTCTGTATTCATTTGTTTCTTTTTTTTTTTTAACATGAATTTTGCACAGTCCTTTTGTTGGTCAAACAGTCTCTTTTAAGTAAATAACAATTTAAGATTAGAGCTGGATGGTTATATATATATATATATATATATATATAAAGAAATATAGTCTTAAGGTGTGCTATATTTATGGAATGAAGTGCTCAATATCAGAGATAGAGCGTGTGTAAATATGAAAGTGAACATAGAAGTCAACACTTAGAGGCGACAGTCCGTTTCATGCTATATGCAATCGTCAGGCCACGTGTGCTGTTCTGTTCAGCACACGTGGCTTGACGATTGCATATAGCATGAAACAGACTGTCGCCTCTAAGTGTTGACTTCTATGTTCACTTTTATATTTATATATATATATATATATATATATATATATATATATATATATATATATATATATATATCCTTGTGCAGGTATGCAGAAAATAGAAAAGAACACGTTGGGTGCATAATCCGGGGTTCCTTAGTATTTTTGTTTTTATTTTTAAGAAGACAGTGCTCCATACAGAAGTAGAGCTTATATTATAATAATATTTTTTGTTTCAAAATATGATTCCTTCGCTACATAAGAGTTCTCATGTTTCAAAAACGAGAGCCGAAATATATATATATATATATATATAACGTAGATTGTGTTAATGAAAGTTGCATCAATTTCTAATAATTTAAATTCACGTATTTTAATGCATTTCTATTGTAAAATAAACGCAGGTGTGTAAATCAGACGATAGGCAAACCTATCTACTTAAGAAAAAAATAATTAGTAAATAAAATTTCAGAGTTCAGGCGGACATCTTCGAAGTACAGAGTTGAAGTAGACTTTAGAAGGAACCGGAAACCCAATCCTAAACAGTAAACAAGGGAAACACCTCTACTCCTGTTTAAAAGATTATTGCAAAATCATAATCAGTGAATTCTGATAGTAAAATAATTTACAGTGCTTGACAGATTTGTTTTTTTACGGCTTGTCAACCCTCTGCAGGTTATTTAAAGCCAGAAAATATTTTTAGACTGTAAGAATTTTTTGAGATAATAATGATTTACTGATACACGCCCTACTAATTAACCTATAGCTGAGGGAGATTAGATGGATTCCTACCTTTTTCAAGGGTATTTGCGTATAAGTGAATATAAGTAAGCCGACTGGAATTAGAACTCGGGTCTCCGATTAACAATTTCGAGTCGTTATCCATTTCACCACCCGCATATCAAAGCTTAAAGCACCTAGTATTACCAAGGTAGTGACCAGGATCGGCGTTCCTTAACTTCGGCGTTCATACCAGAATCGGTATTTCAGCATGATTTGGCCGTAAGGCCGTTTGCAATGTATTTCTACAGTAAAATAATTTGTAGTGCATCCAGTAATAAAATAGTAGTGACCAGTATCGGCGTTGCTTAACTTCGGTGATCGTACGAGAATCGGCGTTTCAACGTGATTTGGCCGTAAGCCGGTTTGCAATGTATTTCTATAGTAAAATAATTTGCAGTGCATCTAATACTAAAATAAATCGATATGCACATCTATAATAAAATAACCTGTAATTAATTCCGGGACTAAAATGGTTTTCAGGAGGTGCTTCATTCGTAGACTACCGTTATCATTACCATAACATCTATCATAGGGAACGTCGCTGTAGAACCTTTGCAGCCTTCAAAAACACTAGCAATCGTTATACGAGAGTTCTAGCGAATTCAAAACACATCTATGCACAAGCAGTCGAAGCAAAGTGAGAAAGCAAACGACGAACATCCTCTGAGTTCTGGAAAATCTCTAACCAAATTCTCAATAGAGGCAGAGTGTCACTGCCTACTATCAGAAATGGATCTGGGGACATTTCATCCTTGTCGGATAAGACAATGCCCTTCGCGACGATAATTGCTTCTAACTCCATGATAGATGAAATGATCCGCCCCCTCAACGACTTCTCACAGAGCACAAATTTAGTAGCATTTCTAACACAGTCCGTGTAGGTTTAATGCTAAGAAGCCTTGACCTTAAGAAGCCGACCAGTCCAGGTAAAATCCTATTGGCTGTCCTTAAGAATATTAGCCCTGATTTACCTTCGATCTTCGAAATATTGTTCAACCGCTACCTGAAGGAGAAATCCGTTCCAAATCTATGGTGTCAAGTGTATGCCTGATTTAAAATTGAGGTTGAGCACTCATCCTCATCACGGTATCGACCCATCAACTTTCTTAGTGTCATCAGCAAACTCCATAGAATAATTGTTGATTAAGTGACAGACAATACGGATTTCGATCTGCTCGGTTGACTGCTGATAAATTAACTGTCATTACTAACAAAATCAGTGAGCCATAAGACAGTCAATACATTTTGAGGACGATCGCATTGGATATATGGAATGTATTTGACAAGCTGTAGCATTCCTACACAAACTCTCCATCTATGGAATCATGGAACTTGTTGCATAGGGGATTGCTACACAAACTCTCCATCTTTGGAATCACTGGAACTTGTGGCATAGGGGATTGCTACACAACATCTCCATCTATGGAATCACTGGAACTTGTTGCATAGGGGATTTCTATACAAGCTCTCCATCTATGGAATCATTGGAACTTGTGGCATTGGGGATTGGTACACAAGCTCTCCATCTATGGAATCACTGGAACTTGTGGCATAGGGGATTGCTACTCAAGCTCTCCAGCTATGGAATCATTGGAAATAATTTCTCAATTAGCAATCCTCCATAATAGGTAGATCCGGGAAATCAGTTATTAATGTTTATTTCTCAGAAGCTCATAGGATCAATGCAGACGTCCCTAAAGTTCGCTTCTTGGTCCAACCCTTTTTATGCTTTATATTTATTTAACCCGGAGTGAATATCTATGCTGATGATACAACGATATATGAGTACACCTCCCTAAATCTAGATAACCAGTAAGGAAGCTGCATGCCCCTATTTTCAAGAATATGGATTAACACTAATACCCATCTCTAATATTAACCTATCAGCCTCCTTGAACATGATATGGCTGTAAGCTGTAATCTTCCAAGAATTTAAAAACCAAACCCTTCATCTAAATCTACTGAAGTAGATTATCCCTGTTAGGAGAGCTAATCTCATATCCTTAATTTTATCAATTTGTCTTTCTGATATCACTTATCTCATTCAATAAACCTAAGTACATAGATTTTTCTAACAGCTGGCTGAAGGAGAAATCCTTCCCAAGTCTATGGAAAATGTCAAATGCTTGCCCCTATTTTCAAGAATGTAGATTAGCACTAATACCCATCTCTAATATTAGCCGATCAGCCTCCTTATTGTCATCAGGAAACTTATAATCAAGAAGAAGGTTGTTGATCATGTCAACAGGGACAACCTCTCGAGTGACTAACAATACAGATTTCCATCTCTTTGGTCTATTGTTAACAGTTATTACTCAAAGGATCAGGGAGACAATAAATAAAGCACACTGACAATAACATTAAATATATTGAAAACCTTTGACAAAGTGTGGAATAGGGAGTTAGGGTTATACAAGATTTCCAGCATTGGAACCACTGGAAATGTTTTCTCAACAATCTTTCCTAGTAGGTAGGTCCATGAAGGTAGTTCTTAATGGCCAGCCCTCCAAAGCCCATGAGTTCAATGCAGAGATCCCACAAGGCTCACTTCTCGATCAAATACTCTTTCTGCTTTATATTAATGATCTGTCAAAGAGCATACTCAAATCAATCAAAAATCTAGATGACCAAAAGCAGTCAGCAGGTCTCTCAACTGACCAAGCTCTAACAGCTCAACTTCTCAAAAGCGAAAATAGTAATGTTTCATCATCGTTGAGTAGACCCGGAACTTTTGTCTACCGCAATGAACGAGTGTTCTCTCAAGTAGGGTCCTTACTTTGAACGTCTATGTGGACATAAGCTCACCCCAAATCTGAAACGGAACCTATATATACAATCCACTATTAAAGATAGTGGGAAAATGATCGCTTCCTGTACCGCTCCAGTAAGTACTGTACCGCTCACACAACAAACTTCCTCAGTAACGCTCTACCTTGAGTGGCTCTTGAGCCTTGTATAGGGTGAACATTAGTCTATAAAAATGACAGTTTTTAATAAAAATAAAAAGATAGATCTTAAAGAAATGTGCTAGTTTTTAACGGATAAAGTTGTTGTATTTCAATAGAAATGAATTTAACCCATGGAAGTTTTTATATATATATCGGTACATGAATCACAAAAAGGATTAGCGGATTTCATGTGCGCCACGTAGTTATGTTAAATTCAGAAATCGGTTTGCTTTGTGAAAGTAGGAATACTGGACGTGTCTTCTATCCACCGCATTTTTTCTTTAGTGAGTAAAAAGAGAAAGACGGATTTAGCCCTTATTTTTTATAGCGCTGGTGTTTTAAGTAATTTTAAAATGTGTTTGTGTTTTAATGTGATTTTAAATGTGTAATGTGAGTCAAAATTGAGGGGGTAAAAAAAATTCAGATCAAGCAAGAATAAAGAATTGTAAAAGACTTATTTTCCCATTTTCATTTCCTCAGTTATCGCATTAATATATACGTGAAATAATAACAGCGTAATTCATAGACGGGACGGAATGGCTGAAAAGAAAAAGAAACATGCTTTGTTCTCAGAGGGACTTTTAATATTACTAATATATATATATATATATATATATATATATATATATATATATATATATATATACGTATACGACGCGGAGAATAATCATATATACCTATACACCAAAGCAGAGAGTAAGGAAAAACAAGAACGAAGGGTCTTACATATGATATGGAGATACTCCTGTCTCTGGAATCATTGGAAGCCATGTTTAGTACTCTAGATTCAAACGGGCCGGATTTATTCATACCCCAGGCGAGGACATATTCCACGAACGGGAAAAAGTGAATCTTGGATTTTCCCCAAATTGAGGATTGCGAGCTGGAGTTTCATTCTATGTATATCTCAGAAAGATATATTCCCAAAGTGAAACGACACCACTGACTCGTAAGCTGTAGGGGACGGGGGCTAAAGAAAGCAACCATTGGGTTTGGCTACTGTAAGGAAACTTAAATTGACTGCCGCTTTCGTTACTGTTAAGGGGTCCACCCCTTTTTCATACAAGTCGACTTGCCCAGTGTGTACTTGTACTGCTGCCGGTTATTATCCGAGAGGGTGAGAGAGTGAGATATGAGGTAACCGCTTGTAGGAGTCACAGTTGCGAGCACGTAGACTTAGAAGGAAGTTATACTTCGATACTGAATTTCCCAGACTGTATATATATTATTATTGCTACTAACCGCATTTATGGATCTACTAACCGTATTACCAATTGTATTATTACGTCAATACATTTATTTGCTATATTTCATTCCTGCGTATGTCATTTATTTGAGACCGGATTTCACCCCGGAATCCACAACAGTTACTGTATGGAGTAACGTCACTAAGCGGCCCTCCACATGACTTCTATTCACCAAAGGCACCTTCTGTATCGCAACACTTCCTTGATTTAATGTTTAATTATTCACGAAGTAAATGCGTATAGATTTAAATATAAAACCCAAATATTAACTTCACCCTCTTGTTATTAAAAATATACCGGGCTTCCCTGGTCAAGTGAATGATAAGGTCAATCAGAAGCCTCTAACTAGCAAAGGGAAACCGTTTTTGCCTGAGAAAGTCAGAGAAAGAGTCAGTCAATGTCCAGGTCAGACGAGAAAAATCTAAACTTCTTAAGGACTGATAGTCAATATAAAGTCGTAAGTAGCAACTTAGTATGTCAGTTTAGGCATGTACCAAGATGTGGCTTTTTCTTGTTTTACACAGACTATTTTGTGGAGGTAATTTGGTTTGGTTTGGTGTACTTTACAGCATATTAACCTCAATAGGTTATTCAATGCCAACAACATTTTTTATTAATGGTAATATATTTTTCCAAAAATGCATAGCTGATAATATTTTTTTTTCTCAAAAATGAATTGCTGATAATATATTTTCTTCCCAAAATGTATTGCTGGTAATAATGTTTTTGCAAAAATATATTGCTATTTTTACACTTTCATAATGATTTGACCCCGGTTTGGGTGCTAACAATTTGCCCATAGCTGGGACACTAACAAATGCTACAACCCCGTGTGACGTCGTCCCCTGGTCGCAGCGCCAACCGTGTCGTTGTATCCCAGTCTACCACGGCACCAACTGTGACGTCCTACTTTGATTCCCAGTCTGCCTACCCACGTTGTGATTTGATCTAGGCAGAGGAAATCAATCAGTCATCGGGGCCGTACTGCAAACCGAGTCCAACGGGGGTGATACCACAAAAATACGCATAAAAGGCAATAAAATGAAAACTCAAAAGTTCAAAGTATCAAAGAAAAAGGTAACAAACTTTATGTCTAGTTGTTCGATACATAGGACTGCATCTATCTCCCGACCCGTTCTATGGATTGTGACACGTCGTTTTCCGCTAGCCAATTTTTGACACTTCAAGTCGTCTGCTCTCTAAGAAGTTGGTGTTTCGGTGGGTCTTTGGACGAAAGTCAAAAGAAAAACTTATTTCGGTGATCTGGATCTAAGTCGCTCTTCCGAATAATTGTTCTTGGTTTGAAGATGTGGGTCTGGAAAATGTGCGGGAATCTGGTCAGCTATCTGCGAGGCTTGCCTCAACCGGAAACTGACTCTGGGAATTGCTGGGTCTCGACTCACTTCTGCTCGTTGTGGCTTCGTTTATATGGGCGCCGACCAAAACCGGGGTGGGTTTGTCGGCGCTGGGGGGTTCCTCGATAATTCTAAATACATATCCACCTCTCTGGTTAGGAATTTCCACCTTTTTCCATTTTTGGGAACCTTTCCTCACTCCCACCTTCTCATCATACTTCAGAGGGGCGTGAACTGCCCTCCCCACATCTTCGTGGCAACCTCTCTTACTCATCCTCCAGATGGGCGGCAACAGCCTCCCTCGTGCATCACGTGATCACCACTCGACCAATGATGTCTTAGTCGGGCGTGGACGAATCTACGGCTTTGTTTCAGGAAAAAAAAATATCTTGCTAATTATCTCTTTTTTCTTTCCTTTTTCTTCCCCTTAATGGTTTATCATTTCTCCAGCCGCGAACGGGACAATATGACAATGGCGGTCATAACTCTTGTTCTACACGTGGTTTACGTCAGGTGTTTTATCGCTAATTATCAGAATGTGTGGTCTTCTCGACATGGTCTCAAAAAGGAACATCTCCAAAGTTCCAGTCGGTCTGTCGCCTCGAAGAAAGAAAAAAAAACCATTCATCTTCTTTCGGCACAATTCCTGATAACAAAATTTTATTATCGCAGGCCAAGGATGCTCGTGGGTGTTTTTTTTTTAATTTTTCATATCTGTCTAAGTCTTTTTAGTTGTCTGGTTTTCGTCACTTAACGAAATAACATTTTCATTTGAATTTTTCTTTCTCTTTCTCTGGCCAGTCGGTCTGTAGTTGATAATAAGATGTCTTCCCGTACCAATAGTTTGTTTTCATATCCTTAGATAACACGGCCGATGCCAAAACATATCTGATTCTTTCCTTCCTTCCCTTTCTTTTTACTCAGAATATCCATGTCATTGTAATGACACTCTTTCGCCATTTGTTACTTATCAAAATATCCTTTTATCCATTGTCCCTTACCTGTGTGTGTGTTCTTGCTTAACACTCACGATTCGGTTCTTAGCCTCTTTTTTTCTTCTTTTCTTCCTTTTCCCTTTCTACCTCGTTAAATGGTGCCACATCCGGGTCAGGGTGAACCTGGGAACATCAGCTGTTAAGAAGTGGTTCAACGCTCCTCAACATCTTCTGATCAGAGCCCTTGCTGTTGGACGTCGTTTATCTCCTTACCCAAGACGCGGTTGTAGTTTATCGACATATCCAGGACGCGGAAGTAGTTTATCGTGTTACTCAGGACGCAGATATCGTTTATCGACCTCAATGAAATAAATATATCCGCATGGTATTTTACATGTTTGTTTTTCATTATATAATAATTATTGCTCTGTCTCTGACATAGATCTCTCAAAGCATCTATATCCTCTTAGTAATTCCATACGGATTACCAATATTTTTATTATATATATATATATATATATATATTTATATATATATATATATATATATATATATATATATATATATATATATATAGAGAGAGAGAGAGAGAGAGAGAGAGAGATAGAGAGAGAGATAAACCTAGTGAGCCAGACAAACCTACCCAGGTTTCACCTAAGCGGATCGTCAGGGAAAGCTGGCTAAAGAGGCAAGAGAAACAGCATATTTATAGGCGATAATCAAAATCATACCATGTGACCAAAGAAAAAGAAAAACAAGAAAAAACACAAGAACACCAGCCGGGGTGGGGGGTGGGTAAAGATTTATTCAACTTTTGTAGTGATTTTATAACATGTTTATGTTATAATTTTCGAATAAATAATTATATATATATATGTATGTATGTGTGTTTAATGAAATATAATTGGTAAGGCACTTCTAGGAATAGCTTTATCGTATTCTTTTTAGACTTAGTTGTTTAGAAATTGTCATCTACTAGGAAAACTGCCATAATATAGTGGCCGTATTCGGTAATTAAATATAAGTTAGTCTCTCAAAATGTCCACACCATTTGCAATAGCACAGCCCAAATCCTTGAAAATGAATCCTAGATTAGCTGAAACCTTTCATGAAGAACAAACATCCAGAAAATATTTACACATAATAAGTTCCAAAAAAGGAATATCTTGTTCGCATACAAAAATACACGAAAAAAGCTTAAAAGAAGCACCTTGTAAATCATTTTAATGAAACACATATATTCAAAACACATCTATGCACAAGCAGTCCAAGCAAAGTGAGAAAGCAAACGACGAACATCCTCTGATATTCATTTTTTTCAATGTTCAAATACACAACAAATACATATATACATATGTGTGTGTGTGTGTGTGTGTGTGTGTGTGTGTGTGTGCATTGTATATTTGAGCAGCAATCCTTCTATTATACATGTTTCATGAAATGCGACAAAGAAGGGAAATTTATCATTTTATTTTATTGAGGTTCTCTAGTGCCTTGTAAGTGTTTATCTACTGTTTTTGTAGGGACACTAGAAAAACTGAATAAAAACTTTTCCTTATCTGTCACATTAAATGTCACCCATATATATATATATATATATATATATATATATATATATATGAAAGAGTGAGGGAGAGGTGGATAAATATGCAGGTAATAAAAATTTCTCATGAAGGTTATATTTTATGTCAAAACAAAGACAAACAACGCGAAATTTATGTGGACCCATAAAAAGGGAGACAACTTGGGCTATAAAACGAAACAATTTTTATATCAGATATCTCTGTTATTATACAACAGAACACTTTTATAACCAGGAGGTTAGACATTGTACACATACACACACACACACATACATACATACGCACACAGATATATATATATATATATATATATATATATATATATATATATATATATATATATATATATATATATACGAAAAAGAAGGTATTGAGAATTTCTCATCTCAACTGACTTTCAATACTAAGATAAAAATACAATAACTATTTTTGGAACACATACACATATACAAACACATACATGTACAGTGTTTAAAATTATATTTCACGCACATACACACACATATATGTATGTATACTAACATAAAGACAAATAGGAAAAGGTTATTAATGTAACAAGCTTCAGTTTTATTAAAACTTCATCAGATATTGAGATATGGAGAAAAAAATCTTTAATAAAAGTGGAACATGTTAGATTGATAAATGTTTCTATTTGTTTGTCTTTTATAATTCTGCCGGATTCTGATGCATATTTGATCTCAACTTATATCTATATCTATATATATCTATATATATATATATATATATATATATATATATATATATATAGTTATGGGAAAACAAATAATCGTGCGCATACAAATTTTTATTTTATTGTATTTCCAACTAATGAATAAAAATACTTTTCAGATAATTGACTGTACACAGATGCATAATAACTAAATGTGCATAGAAAACTTATGTGGGCCCAAAGTCGGGACCACGGAAGGAAAACACGGAACACGGATTAGAGTAGGCTTGTCCCAGGTAACGCTAAAAAAAGGTCCCCAAATTGATAAAAAAAAAATTGTAACATGTAAATGTTTATGTTAAAATTAAAGAGGGAAGACCAAGGTATTTTTTAATTATTTAAAAATTTTTTTTTTCATTTGCAGCATATTTTAAATTTAGGTTGAAAATCTTTTTTTTTTAGGTCAAAAATTAGGTAATAACATGTTTTTCACTGTTTTCAGTTGAAAAAAAAACACATTGATTTGGAAAATCTTGCAAAAATCAAGTACTTGTTGGATTTTAATGAAACTGTCAGAACTTATTCACAAATGAATGAAATTATTTTAGAAATGTTTGTCTTTTTGAAAGTCATGCTATAAATATTTTTTTTTATATCTGTTACACCCCTCGAACTTAATTTTATGAAAACTTCAAAAATTTATTTTCAAAGCCTGATATTTTTTTTTCAATTAAATGCACAAGACTCTCAAGATTCTAAATCATCGATTTTTTTGGTAAAAAAATGTGCAAAATTGTCCAAACTTTTACCTCAATTGTAAAAATACAAAACCCAATAAAACTAAGACAATATTTAATTTAAAAAACTTTTTATGACTTTTCTGAATAACATATACTAAGGTAATTCTTATCTGAAAAAAAAAAAAAAAATTTTGAGGAAAAATGAATTTTTACAATAATTTTTTCTTTTTTTTCTATTTTAAATACACAATATGACAAAATGTTATATATTTTAAAATTAAATTTCTTTATGAAGCCTTATAGAAATGACATATTATGTTCTCTACTTCTTATAGATTATAAATTTGAAAGCTTATTAAAATCTGACAACCGTTGATATTTTTAAAATTATTTTTTAATATTCCAAAATTGTATTTAAAATCGTCTCTAACGAAAGTATGGATGCACAACTTTGAAATAACGTCACGTGAGGTAGAGTTGTTTTCCTGGATAGAAGCAAGTTCTTTTTACTTCAGAAATTACTTTGCATTCATTCAGTTAACAACAAAGCAAAATTTGAAATCGATTACGTAGCATTTCAATATTAATTTTATTAATAAATAAAATATGTATAACTCAATTTAAAAAATGTTGTCACTGTTTTATTTTTACTTGTAAAATTTGATTTTTTTTCACAATTTAAATGTTATTTTCAGTGCAGAAATTTTTCCTCAAACGTAAGGTTAAAAAAAAAAAAAATTGAAAGTTATTATTTTTCTTTTTAAATTTACTAACCAGGTTCACTTAAAATTAGAACGAATTACATCACTTCTGCGCTACTGTACGATAAATTTCTTTTGACATAAGTTGTCAATATATTGACGCCCATCAATTAACACCCTTCAATCACGCACCTAAGCAAGCACTACGGTTGGAAATATCTCTATTAAAAAATTTTCTGCTAAAAAAGTAAGTAATGTTTCTTTCAAATTACATTAAGTATACTTTAATCATTCTAAATTTCCTAAGATAACAAAAAAAAAAAAAAAGATGTAACTGAATTTTAATTAATTTTTGAACTAATTTTGATTTTTTGTTTACAAACTCGGGCAGAAATGTCCAATAAATCGAATTTACTAATTTTTTTTTTATTCAAGTAAAACGAGATTTTTAAATAAAATTTTAAAAATTTATAGGAAGGATTAAAAAATCTGAAAAAATATTCAAAAAATACTTTGGTCTTTCCTCTTTAATTCTAACATAAACATTTACACGTTAAAATTTTTTTTATCAATTTGGGGACCTTTTTTCTCCAGGGTATACCACTTTTTTAGCGTTACCAGGGACAAGCCTAGATTAGAGGTAAGAAAGATATATTAAACAGAAAGGTTACAAAGATAGTGTAAGTGTAAGCGGAGCTTACTATGTGCTAGTGTCCAATATTGGTAGTCATACTCTCTCTCTCTCTCCTCGCCCTCCTCTTCTCTTAGAGTGTTATATCGCATACTTTAAGAGTCCATGTTGTAGGTATGTTACGGTCTCACAACAAAAACAAACAACAAAAAAGATTAAATAGAAATAAATCCCATTTATCCATTTTAATGCGTGAAAAAAGTATTCGTACAATACAAAAAAGAATACGCAATCTTCATTTAATATTAGGTTGGTGCAAAAATAATGTCGTTTTCTCACATAGTAACATATGTGAGAAAACGACATTATTTTTGCACCAACCTAATACTTTGTAGACTCGCCATTATTCACTTCTACAGCAACCAACCTCTTCTTGTAGTTCTCAGTTAATGATTTGAAAATTTTACTTGGTATTTTGTTCCATTCTTCTTCGCAAATGGTTTTCAGATCCGGGATTTTTGTTGGAGGTCTCGATTGGTTTTGAATTTTCAAATAAGGCCACGGTTTCTTGATTGGATTTAAATCTGGGGACTGACTTGGACGATTCAGGATATTTACATTATTTTCAGCAAGCCATTTCTTCTTAGATTTTGCAGTGTGTTTAGGATCATTAACTTGTTGGAAGATCCATTCAGGAGAAGGTTCACGATTTTCAAATGAAATCATTAAATTTGCTTCCAAAATATTTTAATATGCTGAGGCATTCTTTCTACCATCTTTTACTGATATGTTGCCAGTACCTTTTACAGAAAAAACATCCCCAAACCATGATGTTGCAACCACCAAATTTCACTTTTGGAATTGTAGTTTTTCATTTGAAGGCACCGCCATCTTTCCTCCTTACATGATTTCTAGAATTATGTCCAAACAACTCTATTTTGGTTTCGTCTCTCCATAATACTCTTTCCCAAAATGATTTTCCTTATCTTTATGTCCACGAACGAATTTCAAGATGGCATCATTGTATCTTTTCAAAAGAAGTGGAGTTTTCTGAGGAGAACGTGGCTTCAGATTGTTCCTATGAATTTTATTGCTTATTGTCCGTTTAGTGATACAGATTCCTAATGAAAGCAAATAATTCTGCAAATCTTGACGTGTAAGCATTTGATTTTGTTTAATTTGACACGTTGATTTCTTCGAAGATCTTAAAGAAATCTTCCGTAGAACAGAAATTTAATCTGTGTCGGGGAACGCATATTTTTTTACAAAATTTCTCGAACATTCAGACCGGTAAATGTAATTAATATTCTTCATTTAAAAGATAGCACCTTTACTTAAATTAACACTACTTATCAAAATAACGTACAAAACAGAAAATATATTAAATAATTGTCAGACTTAATCCATTTCATATTATATACTGGGAGGTGTTCCTAACACTAAAACAAGGTAAAATGTCCATATAAACATAATTCAAAAAGACAATACAGAATATGTTCTTCGTGGTCAGACGAACGGGCGGATCTCAGTCTTCCTTCAGCCATAGTTTTTGGTGCCATGGATTCTGTCTCAGCAGCGCGACTATAAACACCAGTAAAGGTTGGATGACGCGGAGGGAAACGCAATCTGATACAGCCATGCAGCTTCGCCTCCATTACACATTCGTTCAGCCGTATATAAAATCTGCCTGCTCACGATATGCATATCCTGGTGTGAGAAACTTGGACCTCTGAAGTTTGTTAACGGATTTTTGAAACACTATATATATATATATATATATATATATATATATATATATATATATATATATATAGTTTATCACTCTACTTAGTGTATTGAGAACTTTACGGAGACTTTTTGACACTTTTTACTCATTTTGTTTTTTTTGGGGGGGAATTTGGATTTGGATCTTTAACACTTGACGATTGTTTACGACGTGTTTTAATGTTCTTCGTCCTTTCTGCTTTTATTTCCCATTCTTCCCCGGGTACCGATTTGTTCTACTTCAAGTTGAGCTATCCGAGCTTTTTCCAAACGAGTACCACCATTTATATATATATATATATATATATATATGTGTGTGTGTGTGTGTGTGTGTGTGTGTGTGTGTGTGTACTTATAATGAATTAGAGCATACTTACAGTATCACCCGACCTCATCACTGTAGCGGCATACATTATGACAATACCCCCCCCCCAAAAAAAAAAAATTATAAACTCGGCATCTTTTATTCAATCAAGCACATGCTTGGCAAAGTTAATTAATACAAGTCCAATGTAATTAAAGTAATGTAACGGCCTCCAACATCTTTTTCCACTCGATTTACCGTAAATAGTGCAGGGCAAATGCCTGGAGCTCCCACTTACTTATATCTATTGTCTATTGCATTTGCTTTCGGCCTGTGGGTCAGCCATGCTCTTGGGGCAGATTTCTCAAGTCTAAATCTCCTTATTTAATAATAATGATAATACTTATACATATATATATATATATATATATATATATATATATATATATATATATATATGACAAAGTGTAAAAAACTTTTCATGTGACGCGTTTCATTCCTTTGCACTTAATCGGATGAAGTCCTTTTTTATACGTCGTTATACGTCTTTTTTCCAAAATTGTTTTCCATATATAAAAAAAAATTATATATCGATATCCTATATATATGTGTGTGTGTGTGTGTGTGTGTGTGTGTAAAAATGGACACTGAGCGGCAATAGTCTGTTTCATACGTCAACGCTATCAAGACGATCTGAAGATTTCATAGAAGCATGAAACATCTCACCGTTTTATGTTGACCTCAGTGTCCACTTGTATGTTAACGAGCAGCAGAAAATAGCCTCGTGTTCACAGAGATAAATAATTACGTGACAGGGAATAAAACGTACACAAATAACAGGAAAGCATATTAAATTGTATATTAATTTCATACATTTTACTTATATTTTGTTTGTGTATATTGGTATGTGTATTTTTTAGTTTACAATTGTTTTATGGTACATGTGATAAAAGGGAGAATTTACTCCGTAATATTACAAGCTATATCACAGAGAGGTGTTGGGCATGTGTTGCCCGTACGAAGGTTCGTGGCAAAGAGATTGAATTTAACGTCTTTTGGCGCGATGTCTGTATTTCCGGCAGGAACAGTTTTTGTTGCATACTGGGAGATTTTTTTAATTATTTTCAATTTTCATTTAATTTATTTTATACAATGTTTTTATGCTATTTTATTTTATTTATAATTTTCATCATTATTATGATTTTATACTTTATTTTTATTTATTGATTATAACAATAATATCCCTACACCTTAAAACAATTTTCTAAAAAAAATGTCCATACCATTTGCAATAGCTCAACCAAAATTTTTGAAAATGTTTTATAGATTAGCCGTAAGTGCTTGTAAACAATAATCCTTCGGAAAATGTTTACCTATAATGAGTTCCAAAAAAGAAACATCTTGTTCACATACAAGAAAAATACATGAAAAATCTTAAAAGAAGTACCCTGTAAATTATTTTAATGAAGCATGTATTGTAGAGTGATTGATGTACAAATACACAATATATATATATATATATATATATATATATATATATATATATATATTGGGGAAAGAAGTGGAAAAAGCTTTTGTATTTACGCGTTTCGTTCCTTAAGACTTCAACAGACTGATGAGTTTATACATTCCTAGGAACGAAAGAGAGTCGCTGAGAATTTTGATTTTAAAATAATTCTTTCTTCCTCTGTTGTTATAATGTTGGATATTTAATAATAAAAATGATGGAAATAGGAACAAAAAGAAAAAAAAGAATTGAAATGAAATCAGCTTTTAGCATTCCGCTATCACTTTTTAATCAATGTCGAGTTTTGTGCAAAAAGCGGATCGAAGCTTCATACCTATTTTCGGAAAACCTGAACTTCTCATTGAACAATAAATATCTAAATTATCTCGTGTATCTTCACGTACATCGTTTCTCAATCAGCAAAACAAAACATATCAGGCTCCAGACTGAGTTTTGTAAGACGCTTTCTGAGTGGTCAACAAATATTAATAAAAAATACAATTTACCTGTTTACAACTACGTCCGAATAACATCAACCTAGTTTTTGACCTGACGAAAAAATAATGCTTTTTTGGAGCCTGTCACGTGATTAAAAAACATATAAATTGAATGTACAAGCGAACCTTGTCAGTGAAAATTTACGACGACGAGCATTTGCTAAACGTGTTCACGACGCTTGTATAATTACTACGGCGAAGTACAAAGTTAGAATCTCAAGTTCTTTAACTTGAAATAACTATAATTCAAGCTAAAATTTCAACTAAACAACCCACTCAACAACTTCTTTTGGAACTTAAACTATTCAATCACATTATTGAATCTTACGAAACTTTATTACAAACATGACGAACAATACATTGAACTACGAACAACGAAAACAAATTAGACATTACGGAACATTCACTTCTCCAACTTCTTTAAAGCTAAAAGTTTATCAACATATTTTCGACTTTACAGAATTCTTTAAACTCACTTTCAGTGAACATTTTGAGCGACAAGTTAATTCAACATTTTATGAGCTCAGGTAAAAAAAAAATTTCATTAGTAAAGACTTTAATTCAATCAAAGGGAAGTAACTTCTATTAATAATTCATGTAAAACCATTGACATACATAAATATAAATAAAAGTAATTTTATTGTGTTCTTTCTCTTGTTTGCTTTTCGTTTGCTTACATATTCGTAAAGTAAAAATGTAGGGGTGGAATTGTATGTTGTTAGACTCAGCCACTTATTTGAGTAAAGCTTCGAAAAATCATAATAAGAAAAATTAAAACCTTTTTAGCATTTAATATGGAAAATTTGAATACTGGGAAATTAGGTTTGTCGGAGTTAACTTCTCCTTTGTAAATATATAGTTACCAGGGGTCGCTCTTCGCGGCTATAAATAGTCGCTGACCCTTCGCCCCTTTCTCTTTTTCCCTCAGGCCTTTGAGCCGACACCTGGAGGTAAATCTCTCTTTTTCCTCAGGCTTTCAGCTTACAACCTCGAAATGTAGGCGCTAACAAGGGATAACGTTTCCCAAATTTGCTGGGAACGCGCTAAGCACAATACACACACACATACGCACTTACAGAATATTCACACACGCTTTGTCCGTTGTAACTGTTTCCATGTATTGTAACGTGTTATTAATATATATTTGTATACACATATTATCGGACTTGTATTTGTTTTTCTTTGCCTTCTTCTTTAGACTTAATTAAAGTCCAACTTTCTCGTGTAGTTGGGCCGGCTGGCAAGGATAAATCTGAACGCACATGTGTTCTTCTACGTCAACTCAACAACTTCACAGCCACGGTCCTCTACAGGTTAAATATTAGCTGGTCAAAAGTTTAAGACCGTATTTATTTAAACGAAGTTTTAGTTGGTAAACACGTAACAAAATTTAGTCATTAGTGTTCAAACATTAGCACTGTCAACGTCTCCTACTGGCATCTCCTGCGTTACATAAGGTAAAAACATGACAAAGTCTAAAAAGTTGGCAGGATTTGACCGTGGCAGAATTGTCGAGCTGCAAAAGCAATGTATCTGTTAAACGTGCTATCGCTGGCGAGTTTGGACGTAGTAAACCTGCTGTTGTAAATTTCTTAAAAGATCCCGAGGAATACGGAACGAGAATTTTAAGTGTTCGGCCGAAGAAAATTTCGTCTGCGTTGAGCTGGAAGATTCGACAGGTTGTCCCGCAAGACAACAGACCAGATTAAGGCCCTTAGAGACGCAGACTTCAATTCAAGAACAATAAGGCAGCATCTCCGAGAGAAAAGCATTTATTTACGTTAAGATAAGCTTTGAGCAGATATGAGCGTTCGAGAGAAATCATGCGAAGAATGTAGTTCAAAAACAGTAATTTAATCTTGCGGACCAGACACTTCTACTGTAGCTAAATGGTATAGCACGTCATACTATAAGGCAATTCCGTGTAGGATACAGGTTTGATTCCTGTCGGAGGTTACAAGTTTTTTCTTTGAGATTTCTCGGATATTCAGACAGGTAAATGCTGTTTATTATAAACAGAGCATTTACTTAAATATTTATATCTATAAAAATAAACAGCATTTTATATATATATATATATATATATATATATATATATATATATATATATATATATAAAATTTATTTAAAAATTAGAACATAAATATGTTATAAAATCACTTAAAAAATAGCCATTTTGTTTCAAGACCTCCGGTGTCTTATCAAGTGATGATGTTCAATGTAAAATAAATTGTTTTTTTTCAGAAAAAAATATTTATTTTACATTGAACATCATCACTTGATAAGACATCAAAGGTGTTGAAACAAAATGGCTATTTTTGAAGTGATTTTATAACATATTTATGTTCTAATTTTTGAATAAATAATTATATCTGCTCTACTCTGTATTGAGCACTTTTTTAAGAATAGTAATTGCTGGTTATTGGAATTTATTTCGTATACACCAATCATATACTTGGGTATATATATATATATATATATATGTGTGTGTGTGTGTGTGTGTGTGTGCTGTTTTTCTTTGTGTGTGTTAATTGGATTGTTTTGGTTATTATCACTGATTCACAGGACAGAACTGCTGCAAGTGTTACTTACTGGTACGGCCTTGACATTGCTATTTGTCCGATGTCGCATCGAGCGCTTAATATTTCCGGCAAACACCTCCATACCTCACCCCGACTCCTGAGAACCCTAGAGAGCGGCATTTCCGTGTCAAAAAGATTTAACGAAAGACGCAGAACAAAAACAGTAGGGACAGTTATATGCGGGGCGTAGATAGAAATAAAGGACTTGATGATCTTTTGTTACCACGAACCGCCCGCCGAGTATACTCCCCTTTATCTATCTATCTATCTATCTATCTATCTATCTATCTGCAGGTTTCATTAAAAACGTCAAATCAAACCGAACTCATAAATAATTACATCGGTCATACAACTACATGCCTATCTAGACGCCTTACCTTACACCTATCTGACCGGAGCTCCATTAGAACCCATTTAAACACACACATAAACCTACGAGTCTACATTCGAGACATACTAGTAGAAAACACAAGCATAATAACCTCATCCACCTGTAAAAAAAGATTAAAAATAATGGAAGCCCTAATGATCAAAAAAGAAAAAGCCAACTCTTAACAATATTAATTACGAACACGGCCATAATGTGCTAACCGAGTTCGGAAAATAAAATACCTTTATAACACACTAAAAGCATACACATAACGCACACACTCGTTTAAACTGAAAAATAAAATCATCCTTGATAATGGCTAAAAGTATAGCCGAAAGTGCTCGGAACTATAGAATACTTGGACTCTGTGTCCAAAAAAGAAAGCTCTTGTGCGAACACAAGAAAAATTGAATAAAAAAACTCAACCGTATTACCTTGGCTGTCATTTTTAATGAAACATGCATAAATGAAGGATTGCTGCCTAAATACACAATAATAAATATATATATATATATATGGTTGGATAGATGTGAGCTTGTGACCCTGGGTTTCACGCTTTTGCGTGATTAATTTTTTTAAAAATTTGGGTTTATGTAGATTGCGTGCATTGGTGTTATTATGGGAGAGGGGGGAAATCGTCGTCGTGATGCCATCGTGCTAACGCAAACATAGATGCATGTCCGTACACCCGATGAAGTACGCAGACACACATACACACTTGCTCGACCGCCGAGCCTCATACAGATATAAACATATGTGGACAGTATGAGATTTGTCATATGCATGTATATCGGTGGTGTTGTGTCTATACATACGCATTTGTATGTTAAAATTCATAGATTGGAAGTGTAGCGAAAATTTCTCGTGAATGTCTCGTGAATGTGTACATGTCAGCAATCAGAGCATTTTTCTATTTTTTCGCTGAATAATATTTCCTCGCATGCACGTATATACGTGTGGTGGGGTCTGTGTAAAATTATGATAAGTAAAAATAGCTATTATTTTTATTTAAAAAAAAAATATTTGTTATCATTTTAAAGCTGGTTATTTGCTTGTTTTTGATGACTGTATATGTGACTGGTAGAAATTTCAGTTTGTAATCCTTATTGGTTATTTTTATGGTGGTATTAAATATGCTGGGGGAGGGGATAGTTTACATTAATAATTATGACGGGTTTATATGATAATAGTAGATGTGATGTGATAGTAATGTGTAAGGGGGATTGGTGACAATGTTAATATAAGTAGCTAATAGTTATTGTAAATTGGTAGAAGTGATTAGTAATGGTGGTGGGAGAATAATAAAAAAAACAATAAATGTAATTATTGTGGTGCTAGCTTGAACTAAAAAGTGATTGTTGGTGTTTTATTTTATTTTACTTCATATATTTATTATTTATTTATTTATTTTGGTATAAATCCTGGTAATAGATACGAGACCTGTTCACCTGAGCACACAGATTTCAATGGGTAAACTGTCGCCATTTATAGTTTTAATTTCGCGCATGCGCGTTGCATGTTTTTGATTTTCTCGACTGCACAATATATTAGGGTCAGTAGATTAACGTCTGTTAGAAAAATAGCACAATGACGCAAATCACTCCCCAGAAATTAGGAAACGGCACGCTCTACTGCTTGGCATTCGCACCTGAAGCTCCAATATGAACATTTCAGAGTTTTTGGGTGTAAATCTGAGGACAGTCCAGAGGATTTAGAAAGAGTTGGATCAGTCTAATGATGATTACAAGGGTACGGCATCTCGGAAAACTCACCCTGATCGTTCTAATAAGAAAAAATCTCTAGAATTTGTTGGTGAAAACCTCAAACTCAATACGGAGGTCCACATCGAGTGCCTTGAGTAGGTTGTGTCGCCCTGGTTTAAGAGGGTGACTGCTGGAAGAAACTATGTCTGACAAGAGGACTTTGCACCATGCCACACAAGCAGGAGAAACCAGTCATGGCTGTCAAACAATTTCTGTGACAACATCACCCCTTACATCTGGCCGCGTAACTCTGGGTAATGTAGTTTCAGATTATATATAGTTATGTGGGTCTTTCTCCAAAACCATAGGAGGAGTTCAAAAGCAAACAGACAGCCAGAGGCTACAACTTTATATATATATATATATATATATATATATATATATAGAGAGAGAGAGAGAGATGTAACACATAAGTATAAGAAGTAAGAAGTAATTGTTGCGAACAACCTAAACGAGAAAGATAGAATTCCTCTTCATATACATATATATATATATATATATATATATATATATATATATATATATATATGGAGAGAGAGAGAGAGAGAGAGAGAGAGAGAGATGTAACACATAAGTATAAGAAGTAAGAAGAAATTGTTGCTAACTACCTGAACGAGATATATATTTATGCTCTCGTCATTCAATCGAGCTCTCTGGAGAAAGTGTAATTTCAAAAACAGTTGCTGTACTTAACGCACCGTTCTTCAATTACGAATTGAACTCTCTTGGCCACTGGCGTTTGTATACATCTCGTATATAATACATCAAATATCCCTTTCTCTGCCGTGCGCCGATAGCTTAGGGGTAAGATCTCTGACTGATGCCAACTTGAAGCAATCGGACGTCTAAACACACTGATGAGTGGTGATACAGCGAAACAGGCTTGTACATGGATAAATATAAATATATATATATATATATATATATATATATATATATATATGTGTGTGTGTGTGTGTGTGTGTGTGTCTTTATCTATCTATTATCTTATTCTGTTCACATCTGTCTCTATATACATCTATCTTATTCTGTTCATATCTATCTATCTATCTATCTATCTATCTCATTGTGTTTGATCATATATCATTATCTATCTATCTATCTCATTGTGTTTGATCATATCATTATCTATCTATCTATCTATCTATCTATCTATCTATCTATCTCATTGTGTTTGATCATATCATGTCATATCTATCTATCTATCCTATTGTGTTTCATCATAACATATCATATCATATTATATCTATCTATCTATCTATCTATCTATCTATCTATCTTAGTCTGTTCATATCTATCTATCTATCTATCTATCTATCTATCTATCTATCTATCTATCTATCACAGTCTGTTCATATCTATCTATCTATCTATCTATCTATCATCTTATTCTGTTTACATCTACATATATATCTTATGTTCATCTTTTTGTCTAGCTATCTCATTCTGTTTACATCTAATTATAATCATAATTATCAATCTATTTATTTCATTATGTTCATTATCTATCTATCTATCTATCTATCTATCTATCTATCTATCTATCTATCTATCTCTTCATATATATATATATATATATAATATTATTCTGTTCGCACCTATCTCTCTATGTATCCATATATATACATTTATTTTATTCTGTACATATCTATCTATCTTTGCATATTTTTTCACCTCTAAAGAATCTGTTCTTTCCGGGGTTCCACCCGCTTTGTCTCTTTTCATTTTCTTTTTCTTCTTTCTCACTTCTCTCCTCTTTCTATCTTATTCATTCTCACTTTTCAATCATATCATCACACTTCGAGACAGTCGCCAAACGAAGAACCCACATGCCAATTTCTTACTGTTGTTTCTGGATACGTCGCCAAAACCTTGGCTTCTTTCTTCTCCGTCTCCACTTCATTGAGAAAGAAACGAGGTGCGGCAGAGAGGATTTTGATCACCATCCCTCGTCGTTCGGCTGTCTACATCGCTGGCATCCTTCCAGGAAGAACTTTTTCAATGTGGCACCAACACATCCCAGAATCTCTATCACCAAATGTGACATCATGTGGTTTTGCTTGGCGCCTATTAACCGTGTCCCGTAAGCATTGGGCAGCAACAATGCCCGGTTTGCCAAATTCTTGGGCCAAGATCAAAGTTTCAGTCTTTGAGTGCCGACTCAGGGCCACCGCTGACCGGGTCACTTCGAGTACAACTTACACTCCTTGGGAAACGCTTCACGCAGGGACAAGTACCACTGTGGCCGTCGAGCCGTTTGCATCGTGTTGGATTGTGGTACCCACAGCCGGTGGGTTTCAAACTCAGTGGCAGGCAATTTGTGTCTCGCCGATAAGAACATCCTTAACAAGTCATTGACACTGAAAGACACTTCCGTCACAGTTAAATGCCATACTTGAGACACGATTGGGCGATCATGTCACTTTCGATTCATGATTGACTAGGCAGGAGACTTTTCAGCAGTAGGCTGCCGTTTTTTCTAAGGTAGACTGGTTGCCAACCAAGGCTTTCGGACCAAGTCTATCCTGCTTTTTAACACACAGGTGGTGGGGAGGAGAAAGGATGGATTCATAGGGTATTTGCGCCTAAGTGAATGTAATTAGCCCGACTGGAATTTTAATTTTGAGAGAGAAAAGTCACACTAACGTACACACACACACATGCACCCCACACACACATGCGCCCCCACACACATGTGCGCACACACACGTGTGTACGCACACACACGTGCACACACATACATACACATGCACACACATACATACACATGCACACACATACATATACATGCAAACACACGTGCACACGCATAAACGTGCATACAAGCACGTGCACACACATACACACACATGCATATCACTTTATTATTCTAACGCAGAATCCTGTTTTACTCAAAGACGAAAAACAAAATTAGATTCATGATGTTTAATTCATATCTATAGTAGAATAAATTACGTTATATATATACTAGATCCATTCTATCATTAATGCTTGTATTAATTCCTGACCATTGACAATCCCTTTTTTCTTGCATTTCATTTTATTACTATAGTAAATAGATTCATAATGCATTTAAATTATATATTATAAGCCTATTCTATCTGTAATGCTTGGATAAATTCTTGACCACTGATAATACCTTTCTTCCTGACTGTCAATGCTTTATATTATTGAACTATTAGTAATGAATTTACTTCATGCATATAATAGCCCTATTCTATCAGCAAGGCTTACATTAATTCCTGATCATTGACAATCCTTTTCTTGATTGTTAATTTATTTCTATCGTAAATACATTTACAATGCGTTTGCATTATACATATTATATGCATATTCTATCTGCAATGCATGGACTAATTCCTGACCACTGACAATCCTTTCTTCCTGATTTTCAATGCATTTCCATAGTAAATCTATCAGTAATGCTTGCATTCATTCCTGACCACTGACAATCCCTTTCTTCCTGATTTTCAATGCATTTCCATAGTAAATCTATCAGTAATGCTTGCATTCATTCCTGACCACTGACATTCCCTTTCTTCCTGATTTTCAATGCATTTTCATAGTAAATCTATCAGTGATGCTTGCATTCATTCCTGACCACTGACAATCCCTTTCTTCCTGATTTTCCGTGCATTTCCATAGTAAATCTATCAGTGATGCTTGCATTCATTCCTGACCACTGACATTCCCTTTCTTCCTGATTTTCAATGCATTTCCATAGTAAATCTATCAGTAATGCTTGCATTCATTCCTGACCACTGACATTCCCTTTCTTCCTGATTTTCAATGCATTTTCATAGTAAATCTATCAGTGATGCTTGCATTCATTCCTGACCACTGACAATCCCTTTCTTCCTGATTTTCCGTGCATTTCCATAGTAAATCTATCAGTAATGCTTGCATTCATTCCTGACCACTGACATTCCCTTTCTTCCTGATTTTCAATGCATTTTCATAGTGAATCTATCAGTGATGCTTGCATTCATTCCTGACCACTGACAATCCCTTTCTTCCTGATTTTCCGTGCATTTCCATAGTAAATCTATCATTAATGCTTGCATTCATTCCTGACCACTGACAATCCCTTTCTTCCTGATTTTCAATGCATTTCCATAGTAAATCTATCAGTGATGCTTGCATTCATTCCTGACCACTGAAAATCCCTTTCTTCCTGATTTTCAATGCATTTCCATAGTAAATCTATCAGTGATGCTTGCATTCATTCCTGACCACTGACAATCCTTTTCTTCCTGATTTTCAATGCATTTCCATAGTAAATCTATCAGTGATGCTTGCATTCATTCCTGACCACTGAAAATCCCTTTCTTCCTGATTTTCAATGCATTTCCATACTAAATCTATCAGTGATGCTTGCATTCATTCCTGACCATTGACAATCCCTTTCTTCCTGATTTTCAATGCATTTCCATAGTAAATCTATCAGTGATGCTTGCATTCATTCCTGACCACTGAAAATCCCTTTCTTCCTGATTTTCAATGCATTTCCATAGTAAATCTATCAGTGATGCCTGCATTAATTCCTGACCACTGACAATCCCTTTCTTCCTGATTTTCAATGCATTTCCATAGTAAATCTATCAGTGATGCTTGCATTCATTCCTGACCACTGACAATCCATTTCTTCCTGATTTTCAATGCATTTCCATAGTAAATTTATCAGTGATGCTTGCATTCATTCCTGACCACGGACAATCCCTTTCTTCCTGATTTTCAATGCATTTCCATAGTAAATCTATCAGTGATGCTTGCATTCATTCCTGACAACTGACAATCCCTTTCTTCCTGATTTTCAATGCATTTCCATAGTAAATCTATCAGTGATGCTTGCATTCATTCCTGACCACTGACAATCCCTTTCTTCCTGATTTTCAATGCATTTCCATAGTAAATCTATCAGTGATGCTTGCATTCATTCCTGACCACTGACATTCCCTTTCTTCCTGATTTTCAATGCATTTCCATAGTAAATCTATCAGTGATGCTTGCATTCATTCCTGACCACTGACAATCCCTTTCTTCCTGATTTTCAATGCATTTCCATAGTAAATCTATCAGTGATGCTTGCATTCATTCCTGACAACTGACAATCCCTTTCTTCCTGATTTTCAATGCATTTCCATAGTTAATCTATCAGTGATGCTTGCATTCATTCCTGACCACTGACAATCCCTTTCTTCCTGATTTTCAATGCATTTCCATAGTAAATCTATCAGTGATGCTTGCATTCATTCCTGACCACTGACAATCCCTTACTTCCTGATTTTCAATGCATTTCCATAGTAAATCTATCAGTGATGGTTGCATTCATTCCTGACCACTGACAATCCCTTTCTTCCTGATTTTCAATGCATTTCCATAGTAAATCTATCAGTGATGCTTGCATTAATTCCTGACCACTGACAATCCCTTTCTTCCTGATTTTCAATGCATTTCCATCGTAAATCTATCAGTGATGCTTGCATTCATTCCTGACCACTGACAATCCCTTACTTCCTGATTTTCAATGCATTTCCATAGTAAATCTATCAGTGATGGTTGCATTCATTCCTGACCACTGACAATCCCTTTCTTCCTGATTTTCAATGCATTTCCATAGTAAATCTATCAGTGATGCTTGCATTCATTCATGACCACTGACAATCCCTTTCTTCCTGATTTTCAATGCATTTCCATAGTAAATCTATCAGTAATGCTTGCATTCATTCCTGACCACTGACAATCCCTTTCATCTTAATTTTCTATATTCTTTTTCTTAGCGTTTCTTCTTCTTGTCTACTTATTAATTATTTATTTTTCTTCTCTCTTTTATCGTAAGCTCTTTTTCTTCTTCTTTTTTGTTGCTGGCCTGACGTTTTTTTATGTGTTTTCTTTTTTTTTTAATTTTCTCTCCTTCCTCTTCCTTTTCTCTTTCTATTCTCTATTCTTCTTCTTCCTCTTCTTCTTCGAGTTTTCTTAATCTTTATTTCTTCTTTAACCTTCTTCGAATCCTTCATTTATTTTACAGCCTCTGTTTCCCCGTCGTTATGATCCCCCAGCCACTGTTTATTGCTTCCTTTGTCTCATAATTTTTTTTCACAGTCCCATGTCATTCATTCATTACTTGGGCTTTTTTTTTTTTTTAGATGCATCCATTCTGTTCATAGCAAGTGAATTTTTCTCACTCGAAGAATACACAGAAGACACACGACCATATCATCAGCAACAACACCGAGGAAGAAGAAGGAAAAAGAGTAAAGAATAAAAAAAAAAAATAAAACAAATGAGTATAAAAATGAAAGGTTGTATAAGTTTGACCTTTCCGTATTTTTTTCTGAACCAGAATGTCTTTTAGTGAAGGTTTTGTTTTGTTTTCGAGACCAAACTTCTACACCACCCAGGGATTTTACTTCACCTGCTGTGTTTTTTTTTTGTAGACTGATCTGCCTTGGAGGGAACGGACATGCACATTCGGAATACACCGATTAAAAATCAGTGAAGAGAGAGAAGGAAAAAGTTCAGGGAAATAAAAACAATTATATGAAGAAAGAGAGAGAGAGAGAAAGAGAGAGAGAGAGAAGAGGAGATTTGTAGATAAAGGGAGTTGTAGATAAAGAAAGAAGAAATAGAAGTGGAAGAGAGAGAAGAAAAGATGCTAAGAATAAAAGAAGAGTAGATAAAAAAGAGAGGGGGTAAATCATGAGAGAGAGAAAGAAGGAGTGATATAAAAAGAAAGAAGAAAATGAAGAATATCACTAGAACTAGATTTAGAGCGAGGGAGAGTTGACAGAAGAAAGAAAGAAGGAAAGAAAGAAAGAAAGAAAAAGTAGAGAGAGAGAGAGAGAAGGGAAGACAGGAAGGGAATGAAAATGAAGGGTATGAAAAAAGAGGGAGAGAAAGAATAAATAGAACGAGAGAGAGAGAGATGGGTAGAGATAAATGGAGAGAGACAGAGGAGGAGAGTTGTAGATAAAAAACGAAGGGATATGTAGATAAAGAAAGAAGAAGAAATATAAGAGGAACAGAGAGAAGAAAAGATGCTAAGAATAAAATAAGGGTAGATAAAAAGAGAGTATGTGTGTGTGGGGGGGTAAATTATGAAAGGGAGAAAGAAGGAGTGATATAAAAAGAAAGAAGAAAAAGAAGAATATCGCTAGAACTAGACTGAGAGCGAGGGAGAGTTGACAGAAGAAAGAAAGAAGGAAAGAAAGAAAGAAAGAAAAGTAGAGAGAGAGGGAGACAGGAAGGGAATGAAAATGAAGGGTATGAAAAAAGAGGGAGAGAAAGAATAAATACAGCGAGTGAGAGAGAGGGAGATAGAGAGAAATAGAGAGAGAGAAGAGGAGAGTTGTGGATAAAAAACAAAAGGATATATAGATAAAGAAAGAAGAAGATATTAGAGGGGGAACAGAGAGAAAAAAAGATGCTACGAATAAAAGAAGAGTAGATAAAAAAGAGAGGGGGTAAATCATGAGAGGGAGAAAGGAGGAGTGATATAAAAAGAAAGAAGAAAAGAAAGAATATGTCTAGAACTAGATTTAGAGCGAAGGAGAGTAGACAGAAGAAAGAAAGAAGGAGAGAAAGAAATAAAAGAGTGAGAGGAAGTGAATGAAAATGAAGGGTATGAAAAAAGAGCGAAAGAAAGAATAAATAGAGCGAGTGAGAGCGAGTGAGAGAGGGGCAGAAGAAAATAAAAAGATGGGATATATAGATATTAAGAGAAGGAATAGAAGGAATGGGAAAAGAGAGAAGGGGAGGTGGGAATGAAATGAAGAGTAATAAGAAGGGGAAGAGGAGAAAAGGGGAAATTTGGAAAAAGAGAGAAAAAAGAGGAAATATGGAGAAGGAGGTGATATATGGAAAAGAGAGAGAGAGAAAGAAAAGAAACAGTATAAAGAAAGTGATGGAAAGAAAGAGTAAGAAAAGTATGTCTATTTGATGGAGCTTGTAAAACCATAGGAATAATCTATAAAGCAGAAGTTATAGTAATTTTCAGAATAAAACTTACATATGATGTACTGAAGATTCTTCCAAACGAAGATGGTACAATCATAGGTCGTCATTCAAGCTGGTAAGTCTTAGGAGCTCTACAAACTATCTAAACATGTGTGGAATTTAAATGAAGAATCAGCAGGAATCCGATTGTAAGCTGGAAAATTAAAAAAAGAAAGAAGCGAAGCCTTACGACAACCACAATAAAATTTGCAACCAACAGGAAAAATTAACAATAATGACATTTCCGGATCACAAAAACCCTTTTTAATCAGAGATCCGAAGTCATGAGCCGTTGCATTCATTCAAGAAAATTGCTCTTAAGCTGGTTAAAAAAGTATGTACTTTTCAATTAACCCCCACACCAATACATTTATAATAAACTTTCTTTGCCCTCCCCCTTCTATTTCCTTCTTCGCAACTTCTTCCTCACTTTCTATCACACACAATGACGTGCGTTTGTTTATTTATTTTTAAAAGTAATATAGCGTTCATTGTCTTCTTGTTTTTTTAAATAAAGCAATTGATAAAAATCGCCTGAGGATACCGTAAGGTTTAAACCAAGGTAGTGGAATAAGCTGATCTCTTAATTTAAAAGCTCTATATGTTATTTTTAATTTTTATTTTTTTCACACCTGTATCAAGCAATTTTTAATACTACTGTTCCCTGGTCCAATTCAACCATGACTATTAACCTTTCATGTACTATATATATATATATATATATATATATATATATATATATATATATATATATATTAGGTTGGTGCAAAAATAATGACGTAATAATGTCGTTTTTTGACGTAACGTCAAAAACGACATTATTACGTCATTAAAACGACATTATTACGTCATTATTTTTGCACCAACCTAATATATATATATATATATATATATATATATATATATATATATATATATATATATATATATATATATATATTCAGACATGTTTCATTTAATAATACAGACATATGTCTATTTATTTATGATAATCTTTTCCAGTCGTCTAATCAGTTTCTTGATGCTAAGATGAAGTTGATCAAGGAATGAGACATAGATTTTCCTGCCCAAGTACTTTCGATCCCCAGCAAGGTCATTCTTGGTGAATTTCCTCTTAAACATCAACAAACTAATCAGAGAGCTGGGAATATATATATATATATATATATATATATATATATATATATATATATATATATATATAGGGGGAGAGAGAAATAGAAGAAAAAGAAAAGTATGCATAAGCAGAAAGAGCACTCGCGTGAGAAATAAAAGAAGAAAAGGATAAGCATGCATAAGGGGGGAGAGAGAGAAGGAGAGAGAGAGTGTGGGCGCGAGAAAGAACCACTGAGTTTCAAATGTAATGAAAGAGAGAGTTGTAGTCGTGAGAAGAGAAAAGAAAAATATTAAAAGAGAGAAGTGAAGAAAAGGAGGGACATCGGAGGGAGAGACAAAGAGAGAGAGAGAGAGAGAGCGAAAATGAGTGAAAGAAACGATGAATATGGAAAGAGAGAGTAGTAGTCATAAGTATGTAAAGAAAGAGATTAACAGACAAGGAAAGAGAAGGAAAATATGGATAGAGGGAGAAAAGAAAGAAAGAAAAAAAAAAGAAATAATAGGAAGAAAGAGAGGGAAAGAAAACGAAAAAAAAAAGAAAGATATGAAGAGAGGAAAGTCGAAGAGAAAGAAAAGGAGAGACACGAAAAGAAAGAGACAGTAAGTAAAAGGTAGAAATGATAGAATATAATGCGAATCAAGAAAAATAGAGAGAATGAGAGAAAGATACTAAGAGAGAGTAGGAGCAAGATGAAAAGGAGGAAAAAAAGAAATTAGTGAGAGAGAGAAGGAGAGATTGTGAGAGATAGAATAAATAAATTATGCAACTGCTAGATAGAACCGTAAGTTCTATGCTAACAATTTCTTCTATTGAACTTTTTTGTAGATATCACTTCCAACTTCTTGCTCCCAGTAAACTTTAATCTTCAAAAATTTAAATGCAATGTCAATCGTTATCTACTGTCGTCTTAATTCATGTTCTTTTATTGTTCTCCTATGTTAATAGCGATTTTCCTTATATTCTCTAACACTCAGTAACCCCTTGCATCTTAGTGGCTTTATTGCCTTACTTGGAGCGAAATGATGGAAAAATAAAAAAAATATATAATTAAATAGAAGCGAAGAGTGGAAAGACGTTTTTGATGAGAGGGACATATTTAGAGAGAGTAAGAGAAATGGTTGAGTCAGAGAGACGAAGAAAAAGAGATATTTAGAGAGAGAGAGAGAGAGAGAGAGAGAGAGAAACAGTGGCAAATTTAGAAACAGTGATATTGAGAGAAAACGAAACAGATTTAGGGAGAGAGAGATTTAGAGAGAGCGAAAGATTTAAAGAGATTTAGAGAGAGGGAAAGAGATTTATTGAGTGAGCGATGTATTTATATATAGAGAGAGTGAAAGATTTAGATAGAGAGGGAGGGAGATTTAGAATGAGAGAAAAACAAAACAGAAACAAAGTCTACAGAGAGAAATTTTCTAGAGAAGAAAGAAATGAATGGGAAAGCGAGAAGAGAGAAATTAAAAACAAGATGACTACATGAGAAAGGAAGATGGAACTAGGAAAATAAGAAGAGGGAGAGAGAGAGAGAGAGAAATAAAAAGAGATTGATTTGAAGAGAGACTAAAGGAAGAAAAGTCGTGAATTAAAAATTAAGACAAAAAAAAAAAAACGAAAGAGAGACGAGATGTGCAATAAGCAGACGATAAAAAAACGATAGAGAGGCGAGATGTGCAATAAGCAGACGATAATAAAAAAAAACTTTTGGAAAAAGAAGAGTCTGAAAAAGAAAAATGTCCCCAAAAAACATCAAACTCTTTACAAAAAGAAAGAAAAATTACAAAAGAAAAAGTCAAAAGAAACGAGTTTATGTTTTATATCTCTATTAAATAATGAAAAATCTCCACTATTCCAGCAAAAACCCAAGTTTCCTTTTCGGCAAATAGGTACATACAAAGAAGCACCCAAGGCAAGAAACGTTTTTATCGATAAGCACGATGCCTAAATACTCCCCGAAAAACTGACACCACCTACACTTTAGTGCATTACAAGAAAAAAAAGTCTTATATATATATGTGTGTGTGTGTATATACTTTTATATATATATATATATATATATATATATCCACACACATACATATATATATATTCTGCCTCTCATTGTTTTAATACGTCCATTTTGCATAGTACAAAATTATGAACATGTATTTTTGTAAGTGATTAAGTTACTAGGGTGTCTTCGGATTATTTACTAATGATAGCACAGAACCCATTTGTGGTTTATACTGCAACTATACTGAGCAGACGTTAGTTACAGTTTCTGGGCAAAGCGTGTTATCTAGTGTGATCAACAATTTGAACAAGGTCAGCACACTCAAGTCGTCGTACACGATGACTTGTGACTTTGTGCTAGAACAGCTATCGACGACCCCCAAGGGTTCCGTCCATCCAATTTCACTCACAAGGCTTGGGTCAAAGGTGCCGCACGTTCTGATTGACCCTCGTTTCTGACAAGTCGACCATGGTGAGATTCGAACCCGGTACTCATTGTCAGACTGCGAACGTACTAACCATTCGGCCATGTGACTATGTTCACGATAATATTACTAATACAAATACAACAAGTAGAAATAAAGCAAAGAAGAAGTCAAAAATGTATAATGGTAGACAATGCTTCATCCAAAATATAATATAATAATATTACAACTACTAGATTGGTGCAAAAATAATGTCGGTTTTTGACGTTAAAAAAATACGTCAAAAACCGATATTATTTTTGCACCAACTCAACACTAGTGGAAATGAAACAATTGAAATGAAGATGACAATGCTTCACCTAATAATAAAATTCAAGATAATATTACTAATACTACATCAACCTGCAATGATTTTTTCAAAATTCTCCCATGACGACCATGCCAATGCTATTGTTTGTTATATCTTACCAGTAAACTGCTCTATCTGATCTTTTCATCTTCTGTTCGATCTCTTTTGCATTACTTTCGTTCCAAATTGGCTGCAAATCAAACGTTGCCTTTTCTTCTTCTTTTGACTTATCTTCTGTTCTGCGCGCCTACATTTTTATCGTTTCATCTCTTCTATCTTTTATCTCGTCATGTTCCCTGACTTTTTGTATTTGTCAGAGTTATCTCCCTCATAGCACTTTCCGCTGAAGCTTGTGCATCTCCGAGTTTGTTTGCACCCGTACATCATAGCAGGAATTAATCGACCAATTGTTTTAAGCCTATAAGCTGAAAAAATTATATTTTTTATTTATCAAATGCTTCTTGTACTATCGATGCATATTTCATTTTCATGGCATTTCTTTAATGTTCTAAGTAAGGTGTATTCCTGGATTTCTTCCACTTCTTCGGCCTTTATTTTTATCATTTTTTTCCGAACGTAACGATTAAACATTTCTTTTTTTTATTTTATTTTTGTTCCTTTTTAAAACCTACCTTGAGATTTCTCCGCTTTTGATTATTTAGTATGTCTTGCAATTCATACGATAGGTTGGGGCAAAAATAGTTGCGCATTTTTTTTTTCTTATTTTAAAATAATAATGTTTTGAAATTAATTATTATTTACACCCTTGTGCAAATTAATTTAAACATAACGAATAATTTCGTTATTATTTATTTTTTCGTATTTTTCTAATGAAACATTACCTCGTGCACATGTTAGTACTTCCTATGCCCGCCTTTAATGCGATTTGGCATGGAATTCATTAATTTGGAGCAGTCCTCATTGATTTTGGGGTCACGGTACAACACGTCTATAATAACCGTGATGCGATTCTCTCTGTAAGGCTTTGCCAGTGTGTTCGTGCAGCGTTACAATTTTCGTACGCTTCCTTGGAGTAACATCCATCGCAGACAATAGCTGTAGGACAACTAATCGACAGTCGAGACAATAGTGGGCGTGATACAATTACGGATGACGCGATACTTTTCAAGGCCAAACAAATTTCATTATACACCCCGAAAATAGATTCATATTACTGCACGCACTGCAAATGACCTAATCCGAGGAAAAAATAGTAACCGATTTCACCCTGTCACTCCAGTGGGTTTAAAACTAACCGTATGGTGAAAGAAAGGAAGCTCAAGCAATTGTTTCAATTAATTTACACAAAGGTGTAACTATGTTAATATATATTTTGTTTATTTATTCACTATTTACAGTGAAGCAATCCTGAGAGAATTAAAAGTCTTACCAGGATTCATTATTGGGTGGACGGAGAGTTGCATACTGGACATTTGCGTCCCTAGATAAATCCGTCCCTGGATAATTGCGTAACTCTGATAATTTTTTTGAAGTTATCTTTTATTTTTAAAGAGTTGTTTAATGTAAAAATGCACATCAATACCTTTAATTACTCTAAACAAGTAGAAAGTTAGTTACTATAAATAAAAAAAAAAAAAGAGAGAAAAAAATTCTTTTTTAAAGCAGGAGAAAATTAAGCTAGCCTTTTTAGTTCACTCCAGCAGTGCGTACCACAAACATCTAATAGATTTTGGATTTTATAGATTATATTTTTTATTTGGAACCCATGGCTAAGTTCCGAAAATCAAAGACTGATGGAAAAATATTTGTGGACGTGGAAAATTACAGCTGCTACCATCATAAGAAAAACGCCGATGAAATAAAAAACATTCTGGCGATTTGTAGAGCGATCTTGCAACACTGTTAATCTGTCATTGCATTAAAAAAAAAAAAAAATTTTTCTTCTTTTATTTCTTTTTTTTTTTTTTTTTTTAAAAAAATTATGATTACTACCTATGCTTTTTCAACATTTATGGTAATTGCCTTTAAAAGCTTCAAAGAATTATCAGAGGTGCGCAATTATCTAGTACGCAATTGTCTAGGGACGCAAATATCCAGAGACAAAATTGACTAGTACGCAATTGTGCCAGACGTAAATATCTAGTAAGCAACTGTCCTGGAATCTTATTATTGGTGATTACAATCTTATCAACATTATGCAGATGACACAGAGTATATAGCAGACAGAAAGGAGGCTGTTGGAAGTCCTGCATGAGGTAGTGACAAAAAGCGAGAAGAAAGGACTAAACCTCAGCTGTCAGAAAATAGAATGTTGTTGTGTCGGCAAAAAGAACAGCCAATGTGAATTAAAAATTAGATATATAAAAATTAAATAAACATAAAAATTTAAGTATCTGGGGGGGGGGGTTAGAACAGAGAACAGAAAAGGTGCCACCGAAATCCAAAAGTGTATTAAGATAGCGAAATATTCCACTAGAAGCTAAGCAAAGTATTAAGAAACAGGAAAATCTCCTTAGAAGCGAAGAAAAGATTAATGAACTGTGATGTAATATCTATACTCATGTATGACAGTGAATGTTGGGCCATCTCATCATAATAGTGAAGGGATTTGAAGTATCAGAAATGAGGTTCTACAGAAGGATGCTGAGAATGCCATGGATTGAACACGTAAGCAACAACGAAAAACACTTATACGCAATTTCAGAAAGAAAAAGTTGAAATTTCTCGGGCACATAAAGAGGAAAGAGGTCTGAGAAAATTTGATGCTCACAGGACATATTGATGGTTTTAATAATAGGGATTTAAGGTAAAAAGTCGCCCCTCCCTCAAAAAATTTATAGTACTGATGTATGCTGGGATTTCTTCCTTTCGTTTGTCCTTTTTTATTAACATATTCTCTCTCTCTCTCTCTCTCTCTATCTATCTATCTATCTATCTATCTATCTATATATATATATATATATATATATATATATATATATATATACTCGACTCTCCCGGCGAATTCGACGTATGAGGGTCAAGCAGATCCGTTCTTAGGAAACTGACAGCTCGACATAAGCACCTGAGATTTGATTATAGTGGTGAAGGTTTGTGCAGAACCATCCACATCCAGAGACTTGGTGCACTACTGACT
>OZ010580.1:96129177-96176677 GCA_963932145.1 Acanthosepion lycidas
AGAATATTTGTGAAAGCAATGTTCATGGATTTTTTTTACGGCTTATCAACCCATTGCAGATTATCTAAAACCAGAAAATATTTTTTTAGATTGTAAGAATATTATTTTTTGTGGTGGTGGGGGTAATAATAATGGATTTAATGATACAATTCTCACTAATTAACCCATTAATTAAGAAAAGGTGTATTTATACAGTTCCCCGAGGTTATTTGCGTGCAAGTGAATATAGCGGACCCAAGGGGAATTGGAAATCGGCTCTTCGATTAATAATTCCGAGCCGTTATCCATTACACCATCTGCACATCCAAGCTTACAGCATATGGTGAAGTGAATATAATGAACCCAACAGGAATTGGAACTCTGCTCTCTGATTAACAATTCCAAGCCATTATCCATTACACCACCTGCACATCCAAACTTACAGCATATGGTGAAGTGAATATAATGAACCCAACAGGAATTGGAACTCTGCTCTCTGATTAACAATTCCAAGCCATTATCCATTACACCACCTGCACATCCAAGCATACATCACAGGTGAAGTGAATATAATGAACCCAACTGGAATTGGAACTCTGCTCTCTGATTAACAATTCCAAGCCATTATCCATTACACCAACTGCACATCCAAGCTTACAGCACATGGTGAAGTGAATATAATGAACCCAACAGGAATTGGAACTCTGCCCTCTGATTAACAATTCCAAGCCATTATCCATTACACCACCCGCACATCGAAGCTTACAGCACCTGGTATTCCCAAGTGGTTACCCTTCTAGGCACTGACCAGGGTCAATGTTGCTTAACTTCGCTGATCGTACGGGAACCGATGTTTCAACGTGAACATGTGTAAACATGTGTGAAAGTTATCATTTAGTATTTAATTTCTGAGATTTTTTTAAGCATTTCGCCCCAAGCAAGACGGGAGTGCCGCTAGCACGCAAGGGGTTACAGAGAGTGGGAGCAAGACTAAAGAGGGGGTGTTTGAGGAAAGACTATGGAGAAGGACAGGGATCAAAATCAAAGCATCAGAAGACGTCGATTGACATTACATTTGAATATTTGAAGATTATAGCTATCAGGGAAGCAAGTAAGAGGAAGGGAGTTCCACTGTTGGGAAGTGCAAGAAAAGCTGTTGGAGTAGAAGAGGCGGCTACATTTAACAGTTTCGACAGTAAAAGGGTGGGACCGAGATGCCAACCTAGTAGCACGCTTAAATTCATGCAACTGGGGTACCAATGAAAATAGCTCGTCAGAGCAATTGCCATGAAAATAGAGGGAAGCTACATTACGTCTGTGAGAAAGTGACTGTAGACGAGATGCCATGAGTAATTGTTAATATACTTTTTATTATTTCGAATTGTCGCCTTCATCTTGGTTGATGTATAGATGTTATTATAGAGACAACGTTTCGGTCAAGTCCCATCTGGAACATCATCAGGTATCCATTGGTTTGAGTTGTCCATAGCAACTGTATATCAATCAAGAATTGAAGCAATAAATTATGAAAAGCGGTACGAACCCGCCATGATAATCAAATATCGAAACCATTTGACATTGGATACAAAAGATTCCAAAAGTCCGATGTCTTTAGGAGTTGGCTAAAAATCTAGTGGTCATGCGTTCAATTCCTATGTCAGGTAGTGAAATGCAACTTCAGCTGGGACAAACATCAAAGAAACAATGTAATTAACAGATATCTCGTACCAACCAAATGGATACCTGATAATGGTCAAAGCGTTGTTTCTATAACATCTATTGCGAGCATTGTTTTGAAAAAAAGAAAGAATATGTATTGAAATTGATTTGAATTCGAACTCGTCATGTTAATTTCTATTTTCTGAGTCGCTAACCGTTACATTACCAAAATGATGGATAACGTCTCATCCCAGAAATTCAAGTAGAAAAATGATTTTTGACCTTACAAATGATAAAGCGGATGGGTTTCAGTTTAACCTCTGAGGTTACCTGTTGTGGATTCCGAGATGAATTCGGTCTCCAAGAAATGACAAACGCAATAATTAAATATATAAAATAAAATGTATTTACACAATCATACAAAGAGTAATACTGTTAGTGAGTCCAGGAACGTGGTTAGTAGCAAATACAGATAGATATATGCAGTTTCGAAGCAGGACTTCCTTAGAGTCTACGTGAACTGTCTTCTACAAGAGGTTACCTCACACTATCTCCGTTCGTATATTCTCTCACTCTCCGTATATCCTCTCACTATCCGTATATTCTCTCACTATCCGACTACCGATTAGTATTTAGTCACCCCCCCACAAGGGTATCATGTGGCACAAGGCCGGTTTAACGTGGGATCTCCGAGCCCGTGGGCTCGGCCAAAAATATGCCCTTTGAACCCGTATAAACGGCTTCAGGATCAGGTTTACCTCCCCCAAAGAGAATCCGCCCTTCGGTGTAGCCTCTTTCGGGCTCCTCCCCTACCCGAAGTCAGAGAGTTCAACCGTTCACCCGGTCGTCCGACATCGACTGACATCCGACTACCGACTAGTATTTAGTCCCCCCACCCCGAGAGTATCATGTGGCACAAGGCCGGTTTAACGTGGTATCTCCGAGCCCATGGGCTCGGCCAAAAATATACCCTTTGAACCCGTATAAACGGGTTCAGGGTAGGTTTACCTCCCCGAACGAGACTCCGCCCTTCGGCGTAGCCTCGTTTGGGTTCATCCCCGCCCGAAAGCAGGGAGTTCAACCGTTCAGCCGGTCGTCCGACATCGACTGACATCCGACTACCGATTGCCACTCACTGACTGTAACTCTGGGTATTTAACGACAGCAGTCCAGGTACACTTATATGAAAAAGGGGTGGACCCCATAACATTACTAGAGGTCAGCACAATTAGAATTAATTTTTAGCTTTCATGATCAGTATTGTATTCTTGGAAATAATTAGGAACGTTGCGATAGGTTGGAATGAAAAGTAGTGAGGATTAAAATTAGGATTAGGATTAGTGTTATCAAGTACCTACAGAAAAAAGGGTTTAGCCTCCAAAGACATTCATGCTGACATGTTTGCGAGGGTAGGGGATGACACTCCCACTTTATAAACAGTACCAAAGCTAAATTTAGGTGAGGAAGTGAGATTGCCCAAGGTTTGGACGTCCTGCAACTGCCACCATCGAGAAAACAACATTGAACGTGTTCACCACATGGCGATGGATGACAGACGATTGGCTATAAATCAAATAACCAATTCTATCAGCAAGAATTGGTAAGAGAGTTGAGAATATTCTGCACAATGAACTTCGCATGGCGAAGGTTTCTACTACGTCTTGTGGCATCTAATCAAAAGTGCGAAAAGCTGAGCTCATCAAAGGAAAATCGGATATTTTTCATTTTTGTGTAATATAGACGACAATTTATCTATCGCCTCTCATATATATATATATATATATATATATATATATATATATATATACATGTTTCATTAAGGTGTTGTCTATTTATTTTATGTAAATTCTTTTCATAACGTCTGATAAGTTTAATAACATTATCGTTAAACGAAGAAAGAAAATCAAAATATTGATTCATATTTTTTAATCCAATCTAAGCTTTCGGCTTACATAATCCATTATCAAAGATGTCAATTAGTGTACAATATATTAAGCAATATACAAACAAGACAGTGATGATAGTCTGTGATTGTTTTCATGGATGATTTCCAAGCAACGATAAACACGTGCATATATATATTTCCATTTTTGTGTAATATAGACGACAATTTATCTATCGCATCCCATATATATATATATATATATATATATATATATATATATATATATATATATTTAGGTGTGTATGTGTGTGGGGGATGCGATAGATAAATTGTCGTCTATATTACACAAAATGAAAATAACATTGACATCTCATTTTAACAGATATATTCGCCATAATTACACAAAAATATCTTGAGATTCTAAAGAGTAAATCTATTCAATAAAATCCCCAATGGCTTCAAACACGGCCTCCAAACGTCTTCGGAATCACCTACAACTCTCCCAGACTGTCTCCTTGTGAATGCTGCAATAATCCTTGCCTTCATTTCATCTTTGGTGTTACAAGGAGTTTTGTTTGTCTCTCGCTCAACTGCACCACAGACATAATCAAGTGGGGTTGCAGTCTGGGTGGAAAGATGTAAGGAGTGATATAGTCACAAAAATTGTCTGACAGCCATGACTGGGTTCTCCTGCTTGTGTGACATGGTGCAGAGTCCTGTTGCCATATATACGGTCTTCCAGCATCCACCCTGTTCATCCAGGGCAATACGACCTCCTCAAGGAACTTGATGTAAGCCTTCGTGTTGAGTCTGAGGCCCTCACCAACAAATTTAGGAGTTCTATTCTTAACGATCAGAGTGAGTTTTCCGAACTGCCGTACCTTCGTAATCAACATTAGACTCATCCAACTCTTTCTGAATCTTTTGCATTCTCCTCAGAATGCCACATAAACACTCTGAAATGTTCGTATTGGATCTTCTGGCGCTAATGTCAAGCAGTACAGCATGCCATTTCCAAATTTCTGGCAGAATGAATTGCGTCATGGTGCTCTTTTTCTCACAGATGGGGCCCAACTGACCCTACTATATTGTGCACTCGTCAAAATAAAAAAACAAAGCGCATGTGCGAAATTAAAAATATAAAATGGTAACAATTTACCCATCGCACCCTGTATATATATATATATATATATATATATATATATATATATATATATATATATATATATATATATATATATATATATAATTAAAAAATATCACATAAGTTACTTCTCTTGAGAGATAAAAGATATTTTGAATTTACGGTGTTAACGCATGACACATCGATAGATATGCAATCCCTGAAGATGGTCTCAAATGAGATTGAAAGTCCTTGGGAAAATAAAAATTATTTGAAAGAATATTTTGGAAATCAATTCGTAGACTTGAAAGCATTAAAACTAAAATAGACATAATACGTCTAAATTATTTAACCAAACATGTTTGAATGAAAATATGCTACCTATATATATATATATATATATATATATATATATATATATATATATATATATATATATATATATATATATATATAAGATGAGAACGGATAGAGTACGAGTCAACGTTCGTAAGAGGGCTCGATACAAAGTAGAGTAATATTATTTATTTTCGTATCTCATCAGTCGATTGTAACAATCTCCTGATGAGATGCATTAATACGCATTGAAACGCGATTACAATTGCGTAGCGATTTTGACATGTTTTCAGCATAATATCTTAATATATATATATATATATATATATATATATATATATATATATATATATATATATATATATATATAAATAAAATAGGGTCACCTAGACGTGGTGTAATGGTTAGCAACTATTGTCTCATGTGAAAGTCTTGATCTGACGAGGCTAGGCTAAGAATACGACAGGAGTTTTCAAGACGTTTTTTTTTATTATTTTTGTAGCAATTTGCGGTGTTGAGCGAAACTTTATCTGACGAAGCCTATTCTGTGTTTAATTTCCTCTTGTCCTATACGAAATTTGTTATAACCGATCCATATGCCGAGGTTTTTCACGTGTTTAGCATTTACTAATTTCCGACTTGGAAAAGAAAGAAATGCAGAGGTTAAAGCAGAAAAAAAAAAAAAAAAAAAAAGAGAAGAAATCAATAAAAGGTGAAAGAAAGAAGAAAGAGAAACGTATTACCAGTAATTATTATTTCTTTTCCTTTTATGGTAATTTTGTATATTTCTTTATTTCGCTTTTATGGAAATTTTTCACATGTCTTCCTAATTTAAAAAGAAAATATTAATAAGTGAATAATGCACACACATACGCATTTGAATAAACAAATATTAAACTTTTTGTCAAATAATTGTATTTAATATTCTTTTAAATTTACTTTGTTGTTTTAATAAACATTTTTTTTAAGTTACGCTTTTACTTAATATAGATGTGAAATAAATTCAGGAGAAAAGAAATTTTAAAAATACGTGTATATAGCATTTCGAAAGCATCCACAGATTTAAAAAGTAAAAACGAACGGTAATCTTAATCGGGAATTAGAATTATTACCGTTCGTTTTTACTTTTAATTCTGAGATGAAAATTTTTGTTTACAAAAAAGCTGGCTTAGGTGGTAATGAGTCTGTATATATATTTACTTAATTACTGTAGTTTTTTTTAGTCTTAGCCACACACACACACACACACACAGACAACTGCCCATTATATGTATATGGATAGATGAAAGATATCAATAAATTGTCAATAATAAGCTATTATTAAGAGATCTTCGGAGTAACGCTAATACATCTATATATGCATGCATGTGTATTCCGCCCAGTTTTTTTCATATTTGCATAGCTATCCCTATCTATCTATCTATCTATCTATCTATCTATCTATCTATCTATCTATCTATCTATCTCAGTCTGTTCATATCTATCTATCTATCTATCTATCTATCTATCTATCTATCTATCAAAGTCTCTTAATATCTATCTATCTATCTATCTATCTATCTATCTATCTATCTATCTATCTATCTATCTATCTATCTATCTGTTCCACTCTGTTCATTGTCTATCTCATTCTGTTCGTATCTATCTATCTATCTATCTATCTATCTATCTTAGTCTGTTCATATCTATCTATCTATCTATCTATCTATCTATCTATCTATCTCAGTCTGTTCATATCTATCTATCTATCTATCTATCTATCTATCTATCTATCTATCTATCTATCTATCTCAGTCTGTTCATATCTATCTATCTCAGTCTGTTCATATCTATCTATCTATCTATCTATCTATCTATCTATCTATCTATCTATCTATAGTCTGTTCATATCTATCTATCTATCTATCTATCTATCTATCTATCTATCTATCTATCTATCTATAGTCTGTTCATATCTATCTATCTATCTATCTATCTATCTATCTATCTATCTATCTATCTATCTATCTATCTATCTATCTATCTAATCCACTCTGTTCATTGTCTATCTCATTCTGTTCGTATCTATCTATCTATCTATCTATCTATCTATCTATCTATCTATCTAAATCAATCCATTTATATAATTCTCTCCTTTTTCTTTATTTCTCTCTTTTTCCATCTCCTCACCAACTATGGGTTAAATAGTAGGACTTGTATCTGGGCAAATTTTTGTCAATCTTGACAAAGTTGCTCAATATTCACTCGCAAAAAAAGAATTGCCCTTGGAATCAAAATTAAATTTTAGCTTTAAATAATACACAGTGGGTTGATAAACCGTAAAAATCACTCAATCAACAATCTCTCCTTTTCTCCTCTCTATTTCTATATATATATTTATATATAATACTTTTTCATGTCTATCCATATCACTTTATATCTATCTATCTAACTATCTTCATTCATCCCTTTCTCTCTCTCTCTTTCTCTCTCTATTTATCTCAGTTTGTTCATATCTATCTATCTATCTATCTATCTATCTATCTATCTATCTATCTATCTATCTCTGTGTTTCTTAACACAGACATGTGGGAACATGAACACGCATCTGTTACCCAACATTTTCACTCCCACCGCACCCAATTATAACATATAGTTCCCTTCCCATTTTCCAATTACGTCCAACGACCTGCTAATCATTTATTAATCGCGCTCATTTTATCTGATGCAACCTCTAGGTAACTCATTTCGTTTTATAATAGCTAATAAATCCAACCCGCCCGTTTATATGGTAACTTGTGATATAGCAAACCTCGATTACATAAATACGTCGAAACATTGATTCGCTGTAATTATCGCAACTAGAATGCTAGAGCAAATTCTAGCGATAGGAAAGTGCAGTGGATGCAACTATAATAATGGCCGTATCTTTCGGCATGTGGTTCCGGCATTTTACTTAACGCAACCCACTGATTTTACTTCTATTAGTTTGGTGCAAAAATAATGTCGTTTTCTCACATATGTTATATATGTGAGAAAACGACATTATTTTTGCACCAACCTAATACTTCGCTACAATACCCACGTAGCTTTAATCACTTGTTTTTGTACCAACCTGTTATTTATTTAGGCTGGCACAGGAGAGACGGGTTTTTTTTTTTTTTATACCCGAACCGCTTTTCTTTTCAGAAGATTCGGACTATAATCTGTATGTTGTGAATTGAAAACAAGGAAAAAAGGGATTGTCAGTGGTCAGGGAATAATTCAATCATTACAGTTAGAATATGGCTATTATATGTATAAGGGAAATAAATTACTAATGCTTCTAGTATAAAAAGCATTGTCAGTGGTCAGGAATAAATGCGAGCCTTACAGGTTGAATATATGTTTAAGTGAATTAATTGAACTTCATTTATTTTGTAAAATTTGGTGTGAAGAGATGGATCTCTGAGTTTACGAAATATACTACCAAATGAATTTTTAAGGATTATGTATATATATATATATATATATTTAGAGAGAGAGAGAGAGAGAGAGAGAGAGAGAGAGAGAGAGAGAGAGAGAGAGATAATATAAAAGGCTCAAACATTAATATTCCATGGTTATAATTTATTACATTGGACTCGTAATCACGATCCAATTCATCAGACTTACAAATTCAAAAAGAAATCGGAAAATATAACTCCGGGTATAAAAAACAAAATTTTAATGAGAGTGTATGTGTGGGAGTGGGAAACAAATGTGAGAGGGAAATGTATGAACGCTCTAGAGAGAGGGCTAATGGAAGAAAGAAGAAAAGGAAAGGCCTAAAGGTGAAGGTGGGGGTTAAAATTTAACAGAGAGAAGTTTTAAAGAGAGGAGTTAAATAACGGTTTAAAAGAATGAGATACAGATAAATATGAATTATTTTCAGATGCATAAATCACTACCGATTCGCTGACCTAAAATTAAAATTAAAAAACAGACACCGAAAACGTGTGGATACATTTGTGGTGACACTACGCACAATAAAAAAACGATATGATCAAAACTTAAAATCCAGCCAATTCATACTGCCGATGTATATGTGAAAATTTTCCGTCTGCTTTGCATTACAAACGTTATCTATCTATCTATCTATCTATCTATCTATCTATCTATCTATCTATCTATCTATCTATCTATCTATCTATTTCAGCCTGATCATTATCTATCTATCTATCTATCTATCTATCTATCTATCTATGTATTTGTGTGTGTGTGTGCAGTATCTGTATGTATATAAGTGTGTGTTTATTTATATTTCTATGTGTGCGATGAGTGTTTTTTTATATCGGAAACTAAAACCTTCAATTTGTTGCTGTGTGAAATCTGGATTGCAACCTGGCAAACGATAGTAATATGATTGCACTAATCTGATTACTGTAATATTATTAACATCTGATCTGTAAAAAATCTCAATATATTTTCTACAGAGTTCCCTTGGGTATGATAATTCTATTGAGGAAGCTGGCACTTGCCCTAATTTTTTTCTTTGGCAAAGATAGTTGGTGTTGATTCATTTGTCAAAGGAACATTGATAAATTATTCGTCGATAAGCCATTTGCTAACAATTGTAGATGGATGGAATTCTGCAGAATTCTGCTGTGGCTGTTGGCAGTATTAACCATTTCCTTATAAGGAAACATTCGGTATTCAATGAAATTTATAAACTCTTTCTCTTAAAACGGTTTTCTGGAAAATAGATTTTTCAAATGCAGTACCTGTTATCGCTCTTTACAATAATGATGGGGGTCCTTCCTAATTTTTCATTTGGAGTTGTGTGGAATATCAACATCTTGATTATGCCTTTATTTTCTCTTTGAGTTATATGTGCTATTCATTTTAGTTGTTGCTGCTGTTGGTAGTCTTCAAGTGATGTGGTTTTAGTTATCTGGTACAGTTCTTTGTCTGTGATTTTGTACCGCCAATCTACAATGTTTGAGGAATTATAGTCTTCGACAAAATCCATAGGCTTCTGACGTCCAAAGCCATTTTAAAATATTAATAATAGAAATTGATTGTATGCAGCTGCCAGTTTAGATATTTCTGAACGGGTCTGGCGCCATGCATGACATCCATATGAAAGTCCTGATCTGACGAGGCTATTTCAAAACATGACACAACTTTCCTGGGTTTTCCTGTTGTTGTTTTGCCGTATTGGGCGAAACTGTCTCTAGTGTAACCAATTCTAAGTTCAATTTCGCCATCTCCTATATTAAATGTGTGATAACTGATCCATGCGCCAAGATATTACTCTTTTCAGTATTGATAGAGGTTTCCTTCCTAAACTTTCCTTCGAAGTCATGTGGAATGTCAACATCTTGATTAGGCTATTATTTTCTCTTTGAGTTACATGTGCTATCCAGTTTAGTTGTTGCTGCTGTTGGTAGTCCTCAAGAGATGTACTTTCTGTCATTTGGTACAATTCTTTGTGACTCTGTAGTGCCAGTTCACAATATTCAAAGAATTATGACCTTTGCCAAGATGCTCAGTGTCTTTCAGCATTAGGAAGCGGTTGTATACAGCTGGTAGTTTGGATATTTCTGAATGGGTTTAGCACCATGCATGACATCCATATATTGCATATCTGCAAATAATGAACAATGTATGTCTTATATAATTTTGCAGCCTACAGACACTTATTTTGGCTTTACAGGTAGTGTAATTGATAGAGGAACGGAATGCGAGGACCGAAAACCAAGTTTGAGTTCCAGTCGAGTTCATTGAATTCACTTACAAGATATGAATCAATCGTTTTGTCTCCACTTAGTTAGGGGTTATATTTCTTTTCTTTTTATGTGCAGCGTCCCTTTTGGACATAGGTGATCATGGCCTTCCACTTTCCTCTATCTCTTGTAGCTCTCAGTAAGTTTTGTCCCTTTTCTGTTTCCTCTCAGGCCACGTTCTATCACCCATTTGCTTAAACCCGTCACGTATGTTATGCATTGCTTTCTATTGTTTCTCTTTCTCTCTATTCGACCTGTGAGTATCAGATTCCTAAAGCTCTCCTTTCTCATTACGTGTCCCAGAAATTCCAGATGCCTCTTCTTGGTGTTAAGTATAAGCTTCCTTCTTGTTTGCATCCCCCTCTAAGACCTCATTGTTGCTCACACGCTCGGTCCATGATATCCGTAGCATCCTTCTGTAAAACCATACCTCCACTGCCTCGAGTCTCTTCTTCATCTTTGGGGAGACCTTCCAACATTCGCTCCCGTAATGGAGGACAGATGCCATGTAGCAGCCCAGTACTCTTTTCTTTGTTACCAAAGAGAAAATGAGCTATTTACCCGTGGTTGGTAATTAGTCTAGAAGACGGAAAACTCTGAATTCAAAGCCAATTGGCTAGCAACTTCACTCCGTAAAAAATAGTTTCTATAGAAATCACAGCAGCAATGCCTAACATTTTGAGACCTCCGAAGCTTGTGTGGCTGAGTGAGTGAATGTTTTCTGGATGGAGGTCTACAAGATATTGGTTCTACAGCAAAGTTTTCTGCAGGAGGTCTACAGTTTGTTTGTTTTTTTACTGCTGTGTAGAATTCTCTTGATGAGGCCTACAGAATTTAGTTTCTGCTACAGGCTTCTATGGATGGGAAGGGTCTACATAATTTTGTTTCTACTGCAAGGCTGTATTCACGAGGGTTCTACATAATTTTGCTTCTACTGTAAGGATCTATTCACGAGGACTTTACGTAAATTTGCTGCTACTGAAGGGGCCTATGGATTGGAGAGCTATAGAAAATAAAATTTCAATGAAGAGGAAATCATTGATGAATTCTGTGAATTTGTGACGTTTAAATAATTTGTGATGTTACCCTTACACACACTCTCACACACACAAAACACAAACATACATGCATTCCCTTGACGTATCCCGTCGGCACTTCCACAATCGTTCAAAACAACCGGAAAAAAAGCTTAACCAGCGTTGTTGTAAGACTGATTCAGAATATAAAAAAAGCCTCAAAAAAATGAAAAAGGCCCGTTCCGTGGCCATATGACTAAGACTCCCGGGAAAGGTTACAGCCATCAGCAGCTAGCCAACGAGCCCTCAACAGCACCAGCTCGTTATCGGCCGCCTCTCCAACCATCATCAGCAGGCTTCGAGCTGCAATCATCCTCTTTATTCAGGACAACGCTCTCCACCGAACACAAAACTGTCCTTTTCAGGACAACGCTCTCCGGCGACTACAAGACGGTCAAGGCCACGCTCTTTTTACCCTCTACATCAGCATGTAGAGATATTTTGTTGTATTTTCTTTCACGAAAATAAACCTGACAATATATTTTTTACCCAAGTGTCTGTTTTGTTTGTTGCTGTCTTCCGTCTTCAATATCCCTTTTACCAATATTTACATTATTGGGACTATTGTTCTCATCTTTGTCGCCATATTTATTACAACGTTTCGGCCGTTGTACACGTCGGCCTTCTTCAGGTGGTTGAAATGCCGAACTAAAATCTTTATTTCGCTCAGTGGAGTAAACTGTTCTAGTTCCACGTGTCATGTTTGATGTATGTCAGTTATCAGTTATCTCCTGTTAATTTCCCGCTGAAATTTCTCAACTGCCTTAACTGGGTATTGAACTCACACTCTTTGGGTCCTGTCACTGGATCTAACCAACGTCATTATCCACTGTGCGTACACAGTGTGGGATAGCGTACACAAAGTCTTTAGTCATGTTCTCCTCTATGCGGGGGGGGGTCTTACTCTCTATGGGGGGGGGTCTTACTCGAGAGAGATATCTGGGAAGTGTCGTCCAGCTTTTGAAGGCTGTCCTGATGTTATATGGACTGCAGATCCTTTGTATTTTCTCTGATAACCCCTTCACATAAGGCAGGCAGACTGTTTTCTGAGTGTTGTTGTCCTCCTCTTGTACACGCCTATCCCAGGTTTTGGGGGCTTCTGCCAGGTAACAAGGGTTGTTGCTACATTGTAGGGCACTACTTATACTGAACAATTCTTATCTAATGTCTCTGGGTTGCCACTTATGACTTTTGCCCGGTGTTGTAATATGGGTGCCAGAGAAAAGCGATAATAAAAAAAAAAAAGAAAAAAAAAATTGCAATAGGAGCTCTGGTAAAAACATGAAATGATAACAGTAAAAACATGTAATATGATCACTGGTAAAAAAAATGGTTGCTGAGATATTAGATTTATAATACCCAGTAATTCATACACAGATGTCCTCAAGGACACATGGCACAGTGGATAAAGGCGTTGGTTAGATCCAGTGACAGGACCCAAAGAGTGTGAGTTCAATACCCGTTTAAGGCAGTGAAGATCTTGGAGAAGGGAATTAACAGGAGATAACTGATAACTGACATCCATTAAACATGGCACGCGTAACTATAACAGTCTACCCCTGTTAGCAACATTCCAACTACCTGAAGAAAACCAGAGCGTATATAAATATGGTGACATAGATGAGGACAATAGTTCGAATAATGTAAATAGTGTAAATAATACCTCATCTCGGAAATATAGACAGATACTGAAAGGCCGAAACGTTGTAATAAATATGGGGATAATAGTTCGAATAATGTACTGTACATAATACCTCATCACAGAAATATAGACAGATACTGAAAGGCCAAAACGTTGTAATAAATATGGTGACAAAGATGAGGACAATAGTCCGAATAATGTAAATAGTGTACATAATACCTCATCTCGGAAAGATAGATAGATACTGAAAAGCCAAAACGTTGTAATAAAAATGGCCACAAAGATAAAGAAAATAGTCCAAATAATATAAATAGTGTACGTAATACCTCATCTCAGAAATATAGATAGATACTGAAAGGCCGAAGTGTTGTAATAAATATGGCAACAAAGATGAGGACAATAGTCCGAATGATGTAAATAGTGTACATAATACCTCAAATCTGAAAGATAGATAGATACTGAAAGGCCGAAACGTTGTAATAAATATGGTGACAAAGATGAGGACAATAGTCCAAATAATATAAATAGTGTACGTAATACCTCATCTCAGAAATATAGACAGACCCTTTTACCAATCATAAAAGAAAGCACTGAAAGACTGACACTTAATATCACAATTCCCGACTGGCTTTATTCCATCACCAGCTATCCTTGGGGTAAGACGTGTTTTTTTTTTTGTTTTTTTTTGCACCTCCACAAAACCAGGAATGAGGACACGAGAAACAGTAAATAAAAAGCAAACTTCTCAAACTGGTCTTCTGAAAGCTTTTCTTACAGACTCTCACTTTTTTTACTTCCTTTTCTTAGATACTTGATTGTTTTGGTAGCTTATTCTTTCTCTCAATAAATCTTTATTTTTTGCTTTACCCTTGTCGAATTACAAGACATCACTTCTCTTTCATTCATTTGTCCGAGACGCTAACATATATTTCTCTTCTTCGAACCTGGAGTCATTACACAAAGATTCTATCAGTGACTAAATCAAAGATTAAGGAGTTCATATATTTCATTAAACAGCCACACGCAGCCAACAAATTTAATTTATATAAATCTTTTTGGCATTTAAGCTAGCATCAAGAATATAATTTACCGCTGTTTGATCACTGAATTGTCATTTCGTTTTTAGAATATTGTAACAAAAAGACAGCCTTTTGAATATCATTTGTTCCTAAATTTACACGCAAGATTGATATTACCTGCTCAGACATTTAAACACAGCAGGTGTAATTTTGAAAATGTCTATTTTTTTGCTTATATTTGAATAGTTCGCTTTGAGACTAGTCAGGTTTAAATGTCACGATACAAAGTTGTGCTTCCCACATATGAACAAAGTGTTTAATAAGTGCTATCAATAATAATAAAAAATACTAATCTAACAAATATTACAGAACATGGGTGGCGTTTCTTAAGCTTAGCTGAACAAGGCGTGTCCCTTCTGGCCATGGGCAAACATGGCTTTGGTTTTAGTTTGTTTTACGGTATATCAACCTCAATGGTTTATTTAATGCTGAGAAGGTTTTTATTGCTGGTATATTTTTTTCCAAAAATTTGTTGTTAGTAATATTTCTCTAAAAATGTATTGCTGGTAATATTTTCTTAAAAAAATGTATTGCTGGTAAAATTTATTTTCTGTTGGTAATATTTTTTTTAAATCTATTGCTCGTAATATTTTCTTAAAAATGTATTGTTGGTAAAAATAATTTTTTGCTGGTAATATTATTTTTAAATGTATTGCTGGTAATATTTTCCTTAAAACTGTATGGCTGGTAAAATTTATTTTCTGCTGGTAATTTTTTTAAAATGTATTGCTGGTAATATTTTTGTTTTTCAAAAATGCACTGATGATGATAATTTTTCCCACAAAGTATTCCTGGTATTAAAATTGATTTTTATACTTTCATAGTGTTTTGACTCCTCTTGGGGGGTTAACTATTTGTACATATTTGGCACCCTGACAGGTGTTACCACTTCAGGTCAGGGTGGGCCTGGGAACACCAGCAATTAAGGGGTGGTTCCACGCTCCTCAAAACCTCCTGATCAAAGGCCTTGCTGGCAGATGTAGTTTTTCTTCTTACCCAAGACGCACTACCATGGCTCTCCCCAACTTTATATCTTTTGTAAGCACTTAGTATGCTGATATTGTTTTTCATGCTTGAGTGCGCTCACGGAGACTTCTCTGTTTTTACTGTTGCTGCTGTTAAATCTTTGCTGTCATTTCTCTTTTTTCTTTTTGTTTTATCATTTCATCCCAAGTAATTTTGTAATGTCACTAGAACGCAAGCTGTTGCAGGAAGTGAAAGTTAATGAATAGATTGAAAATAGGGAGGATTGAGGAAAGGTCAGAAAAGAAACAGGATTGAAGAAGACAGACGATAGGAATTATTTCAATTTGTGAAGATTGTAGTTATCAGGGAAGCATGACATTGGAAGGGAGTTCCACAGGTGGGAAGTACGAGAAAAAACAAACTGTTAGAGTAGGAGTGGGGGTTGCATCCAACTAGTTTAACAGTACAACGGAGAGACCTAATTGCCAATCTAGTAGTACGCTTACATCCATGGAAAGAAAAGCTCGTCCGGGCAATTACTATGAAAAAACAGGCCGAAAGGAAGCTACGTCACGGTGAGAAACTGACTGATTAGCACCGATTGTATTGCAGACCCTTCTCTGAATTTTGTCAAAAATCTCGAGATACACAGAAGGAGCACCAGACCAGATATGGTAACAGTATTAAATACAAAGACGAATGTTAGATTTATAAATGTGTAAAATGGATACTGATGAGAAAAGGTTTTTGGTGCGATATAGTAAAAGAACTTTCAATGCAGAAGACGTAGAAATTGACTCGGTGAAGACAATTGTCAGCATATAAATAATGATAACTCCTCACCCCTAGATATTCAGGCAGAAGTAAAGTGTTTGTATGAATAATTAAAAGACTTAAGACTAATTGATGAGCTTTTATAACAGATGGCGTCGCTGTTGATCAAAAGTTCTCAAAAAAGCATTTTCATCATCCGGAATCTGAGACTTGATAGCCCCTCAAATATAAAAAAGAAGAAAGAAAGTATCTGAATTAAAAGAAAGAATGATTAAATGAACGTGATTGGTTGATTTGTTTTTTTTTACAGGTTATTAACCCTTTCGAGGTTATTTAAAGACAGAAACTATTTTAAATATTTTTTTCTAAGAATTTTTTTTGAGATAATAATGTTTTAGTGATACAAGCCTTACTAATTAACACATTGCTGGGGGGGGAGAAGAGGTGGATTCATTCTTAATCAGAATTTGTGTTGTGGCGCAACCACCTTCTCATCAGAATGGACTGATCTCTCTACTACTAACAGGACAGTTCTATAGAGTTCTAGGGAGATCAGGTGACCATCACACTTCCGTCTCTCTACCGGAAGATACAGTTGGACTTTATAATCTTTCTTATTGTGACTGACTAACCTGCGTTCGTTTGACTACTAATCTCTCTGTTGTAAATACCTCTTCGAATATACCAGTATTTTTCCCTACGTATGTGTTTGTCCTTATTTCAATAGACTCACGCAGAAACACTCAACATCTCAATTTGATAAACAAGAAATTATAAAAGTGGCGGATCAGTTCTGTATTACAATCTATATTAAACTGGTTCCTCACTTTTTGGCCAATATATTTATATTCCAAAGAATTTAAACAAATCTAAAAGAAATATGTAATTAATCAGTATTTCATTAATGGATCGATTTATTATTTTTTTGACGGCTTATCAACCTTATCTAGGTTATTTAAAGACAGAAAATATTTTTAAATTGATAAGAATTTTTTTTTTGAGATAATAATAATTTAGTGATACAGGTCTTACTAATTATTTAATAATTGCTGGGTGTGAAATTGGGGGGATTCTTAACTTTCCCAAGAGTATTAGTGCGTAAGTGGATATAACGAACCCAACTGGAATTGAAACTTGGCTCTCTAATTAACAATTCCGAGCCAATTATCCATCACACCACCCGCACATCCAATCTTACAGCACCTTGTATTCCCAGGCGGTGACCCATCTAGAACTGACCAGGATCGACCTTGCTTAACTTCAGTGATCATACAGGAACTGGTGTTTCAACGTGATATGGCCGTAAGCCTTAAACGAACGTAAGTAAATGAATGAATGAAGAAAGAAAGGACAAAAAAACCCTTAATTTGAAAACCGTCCTGATGGTGTGTTGACTTGAAGTGATAAGTGTTCCAACGACCCCAGAGCTATGGTCAACAGGTCTGTGAGGTAGGAGCCAGACTAAAGACGCACCCTGGTCCTCCAGGTTGGGAGTCGTGCAGTAGTCTAACAACCTACCCACTTAAAAACTAGCTTGTTACAGAAACCTCTACGATATCTTCAAACAACGGCATGGCAGAGGATGAGTCCTCCAAAGTGGAGCGTACGACGCATGCTGGTGAAAATCCTCAGGGAAAATTAGCCGGCACGACATGGGCCGAGCTGTAGAGGATCGTCCAGAACTGTTGGAGATGTGTTGTTGCAGCCTTACGTTTCCCAAGGAATTAAGAGGTATAATGAAAAATTAAACCAATATTCAGTAACCTATGTGTTGTAGGTTGATGACCCCTGGTCTATGTTACATGAAAAGATCGTCCCAGGGAGCAAGAAACATTTAATGATGCACTTTTGTATTGTCGAAGGTATGGAGATTCTTTGAAAGAAATACATCAGGGTGATTTAAAATTTCCATTAGATACCATATTTCAGTCGTCTTGATGTGGTAGGACGGCTTGCGTGCTTCAATGGTCTCCGGAGCTATGTAGGTGGGGGCTTTAGTCCTTAGCAGGTCCAACCAGGCTCAACAGGTCTGTGGAGTAGAAGCCAGGTGAAAGACACATCCTGTTCCTCCAAGTTGGGGGTTGTGCAGTAGGCTAACAACCTACTCACTTAAAAAAAATAGTTTGTTACAGAAACTTCAGCGATATCTTCAAACGACATGGCCGAGGAAGAGTCCTCCAAAATGGAGTGTATGACGAGTGCTGGTGAAACTGTGTTCGTTGGAGAGGTGCTGTTGCGGCATTATGTTCCCCAAGGAATTAAGAGGCAAAATGAATGAATTGGAAAAAGAAAAGAAAAATGACTAAATGAAAAGAGAAATGAAAAAAAAAAATTCTAGTTGGTACATCTTTCCAACTAAATAGCCTCTCGACAACTTTTAACTCGGACTGATTTTAAATTTGAATTAAGTGTCTAATAATTTTTTTCTTTTTCTTTCAGATTTAACTGCTTATGTCTTTGGCAATTTCAACCATTGAAAGAGAAACAATCAAACAACGTCTTAAAGTTTCAAGAGTGCAATTGGAAAAATTATTCGTAATTTCAAACTGGGTCGATTGCAGATGTGGAAACACCATTGCTTGCTCGTTTACGCCGTTCATCTGAAAACATTACTGCAGTGCACGAGAATGTGGCCGAAAATCCAGACACCTCTATTTGTCATTGTGCGCAGGAATTGAACCTCTCCACAACAATATTACATCGTTTTCAATTGCACTCTTGGTTGGTTATTATGTTGACTCCAAAAATTGTGAAGTGCGCGAAATGCATTTCTGTTTGAACGTCCATTTTTGTAATAAGCTTCGATAACTTTAACACGTTGTTTGATTGTTAATCTTTCCATGGTTGAAATTGCCAAATACTTAAGTTGCTAAATTGTGTAATTTAATACTCATTAATTATATACAAAACTATAAAAAAAATGATGCTTAACTCTTTTGTATTATAGAAATAAAGATGAAAAAACCCGAGAAATAAAGCAAATGTTAGGTCCCTGAATTTAATATTTTAAACCATATATTACTCCCGGAAGTATTTTATGCGCAACTCCATTGCGCATTCTCTACACCAAGTTGTCACCATTTCTCGCCTCTTTTCTCTTCAAGAAATTGTCTTGTTCTTCCATTGTTATTTACAGGCAAATATTTCCGGAATTTTTTCCCAATCATTTCATCGCAGGCAAAGCGGAAATGCCTTTAGTGCGTAGGGGTGCCTACAGGGAGTGAAAATGAAAGAGACGACGAAGAATAGGGAGGATTGAAGAAAGGATGAACGGAATTCAAGAAGACAGAAGATGGCGATTGACGCTGAATTTAAATTTTTGGAGATTGTAGTTATCAGGGAAGCAAGTAAAGCGAAGGGAGATCCACAGGAAGAAAAAGGAAGCTGTTGGAGTGGTAGAGGCGGTAGCATCTAGCTAGTTCAACAGTAAAACGGTGTAACCTAATCGCCAATCTAGTGGTAATTTAAATTTGTGTATTTAAGCAGCAATCCTTCTTTCATGCACATTTATTATATAAAAACTTTATTATATAAAAACTTAATATTTAATCCTTGAAAATGACTAAATGTATAGCCGAAAGCGCTCGGATAAAAACATTCGGACAATTTTTATTGAAATTTATCATCCGAAAAGAAAAAAAATTATTAGATCGTATGAGAAATTGTATAAAAAAACTGAATAAAAGCACCTTGCCTGTCGTATTCAATGAAATGAGCCCATATATATATATTTATATATATATATATATATATATATATATATATATATATATATATATATATATATGTGTGTGTGTGTGTGTGTCTGTGTATATATATATATATATAATTATCATGTTGATATCATAAGCATTTATTTGGTTCAGGAGAATAGGTAAATATTTACAATTGTGTCTGTGACATTTACTTGGTCAGTAGCCCTTTTTGGGAGTTGGTCTTATTCCTCTGCAGGGAATGAAATCGACGTGTTCTAGAATTCCTCGAAAGTTTCAGAAAAGTGAAAGTATTGTTCGGATATAAGTGTGAAAATTTTGAAGTGGACTACGGCGTCGTCGTTGTTCGAGGCAGGTTACTCTCCGTTAACTTTAAAATGGCGGATGCATTTCCGGAAAAAAACCTGGCATGTGTGAATAAATTCGATGATTCTCTTCCAGGCCTGTAAAGAGCTGCTTATTTTGAAAATCACTTAAGATATGTAATAATCGTGAGAAGTCATATGAGGCAGAAAATCAGTCCCAAATCCATCAGTTAATGACATTAAAATTGGATGCGCATTCCTTTAAAATGGTAAAACTTCCTCGGGAGTCGCAGACGGGAGGCACTTTACGTATGTTTTCCGGTCATTCTGTTGGAAATTTCTTCGAATATCGAAAATCCTATTAGCAAAGGAAAAAGCTGCCAGAGTAAATTATTGTTGAGAAGGACATTCGTTTCTCTCCCATGATTGGCGATTTCATGGGGCTTCCTCGCTCTCGCTAAGTGAAGTATAAAGCTAAAAAGTAATGTGAAACAAGATTTAAGAAACATTTCGGATGATCGTGTGCGCCATAAATGCGGGAAATCTGTCAAATAACAGGGTGGGACCTGCAGTGGTTTAATCTGTCTTGAAATAAAATCAGCATTTTATGAATATCTGACATCTTGTCAAGATCTGTTATCTTATCTGGCATGGAGGAGAGCCTTTAAGCAATTTAGTGTTAATCATTTGAACGCTGCTGACAGGGATTCGTAATCTTAAGCGATCACCCATATAAGTACTGATCAAGTTCAGTGTAGCTTAACTTTGATGAACAGATGGAAATAATATCACCCGACAATTAGAACATCGATGTCATAGCGTTTGTTACGTTTGTATGCCATTCATAGTGAGTTCAAAGCGCAGTTTTGCTCTACTAAAGTTCGGACTAATCTAATCCCTGTCAAGGTTAACAAGAGATGTAAGAGCTTTTAATTTTTATTAATATCTGGGTGGTAATGCTGTTATAGAACAGTGGTTTTCAGATTAAGCTGCGTATATTTATAACAACTGCGGAAGAAATATATTTATACGTACCTAAAATTTAAAATGTGTGTGTATGTAATATTTTTATCCTACGCATACCTGTATATATATATATATATATATACATATATATATATGCAGTAATAATGACAAACATATTTCCTGGGATTTTTCACTGTCTCTCTCTCTCCATATATATATATATATATATATATATATATATATATATATATATATATATAGAGAGAGAGAGAGAGAGAGAGAGAGAGAGAAGGTGAAAAAGATAGATTGTCTATAGACGCTTCACTGGGCACACGTGTCCGAGCAGACATCCCTATTTTTCTAAGACAGTATTTTTTTTCTAAACAGTATTGAACTCACAACTCTTTGGGTCTAGTCACTGGATCAAACCGACGTCTTTACCCACTGGGCCATGTGTCCTTGGTTAGATCCCGTGACTAGACCCAAAGATTTGTGAGTTCAATACCAGGCCACAGCAGTGATGAACCAAAAACTTGGCAATGAATCAAAGGGCGACAACTGTGACATCCGGAAGAGGCATGGCACGAGGAACTAGAGCAGTCTACCCCGGAGGACGAAATAAAGAGTTCGGATCGAAATTCCAATCTCCTGAAGAAGGTCGGAGCATACAACGACCGAAACGTTGTAAATATGGCAATGATGATGAGGATAACAGTTCGAATAATGTAAATAATACTAGTAATCATAATCCTTCATCTCAGAGGTATACACAGAATTGTCTTTATTATTAGTTTTTGGATAGCATTAGTTTCATCTTAATCTGTTGCTGGATTACCTCTAGTATTAAGTTGATGTAACGGTTTTTAATTGTCTGAAATTCTAACAGGAAAAATTGTCATTATTACTTATTTTTAATAGGATTTTATTCTTTTTATTTTGTTGCTTGTTTGTCTCCCGTAGTAATAGTTTTAAGTTGTCTGAATGTCTGAGATGAAGCCTTGTCATTATTATTATTATTATTATTATTATTATTATTATTATTAATTATTATTATTATTATTATTATTATTATTATTATTATTATTATTAATTTTGAGTCGTATCTTTTTCATCTGCTTCTTTACACAGAAGAGTAAGCTGATTAAATAAACGTCAGTTGTTTGAATTTCTTACACGAAGCATTGTCGTTATAAATTTTTCACTTTAATTTCATTCATCTTATTATCTTGCTTGTCAACACGTTGGAGTAAGCAGATGCAATAATCTTCAGTTGTCTGAATTTCTTAGATCAAGCACTGTCATTATATTAATTTTTGATTAACAATTATTTCATCTTAAATTGCTGCCAGTTTACACCTAGTAGTAATTAGATGTAATAGTCTTCAGTTGTCTGAATTTTTTTTTAGATCAAGCATCGTCAGTATTGTTAATTTTTAACTCGTAATTATATCATCAGATTTTACTGCTTGTTTACGCTTAGTAGTAAGATGTAAAAGTCTTGAGTTATGTCATTGCGCGATATACCCCTAGGCGATCATGTATCTTTCAATACATGACTGACGAGGCAGATTTTTTCCCGCAGTAGTTTTCCATTTCTTTCTGCGGTAGACCAGTTGACATCCAAATCTGTAGAACCCGGTCTGTCCTGCTATTTACCAACAGCTGGCGGGGGTGGGGAGAGAACCCCCCCCCAAAAAAAAACCAGCAGATTCATACCTCTCCGAAGGGTATTACTTGGTAAGTAAATGTAATAGATTCGACTGGAATTTGAACTCGGCTCCTCATTCTGAGCAGCTGTCTATTACTCCACCGTGCCCCCTAAAAGTCTTCACTTGTCTGAATTCCTTAAATGGATCATCGTCATTATTATCAATTTTTGACTTGTATTTCTTTTATCTTATTTTGTTGCTTTTCCGCATCTTGTAGTATATAGATGCCATAATCTAGTTGTTTGAATTTCTTAGTTGAATAATTAGCATCGATTCCTGCTTAACTATTATTTAACTAATGAAGGTTATCCTGAACGGCCACTCGTCTAGATCCTTTCGCCATAATATGGTTGCACCCTAGGGCTCTGTATTTGGTCGTACTTTTCTTTAATTTTGACTAATGCACTCTCTGATGGCGCCAGATTTCAACTTGGTATCTACAAACATTTACTCTTGTTTTGATAGTATGTTTGTTAGTTCAATAATCTCTAATTAGCAGCCGATGTTCAAAATGATCTGATGTTAACTGAGGTAATTTTAACGCTCCCAAACTAAACTGCTCTTCATTAATCATGTGATAGGCCGTTATGCGCCATCCATGAGTATGACTGATGCTGACCTCCAGGAAAGTGACTCGTTACGTCTTCTTATGCTAACATTCTCTGTTAACAGAGAAAGAAAGACCATTGCTAGGTCAGCTAGTAAGAAAGTTAGTTTTCTGTGACGTGAGAGACATTTTTCCCTATCTATCCTATCCTCTATGCTTAGAATATTGCTACCCTGTATGGTGCTATGTTCCTATTATTTTTTTCTAGAGCCTCTTAACAAAATCCAAAGAAGAATCAGCAATATTATTGATCGTTATCTGGTGCCTCAGTTTCAGTCATCTTCCCACCGCCATAAGATTGCCACCCTGTACCTTTTCTATAAATACTTGCATGTTAATTGTTTGGAAATATTCTTCGCTATGGTACCTAGACTTTATGAATTTAAGCGCAGTACAAGACTGGGGTCGAGATCTTCATCAATTTACAATTGCGCTGGCTAGATGTAGCTGGAACTTTGTTGCTGAGAGTTTCTTTTCTCACACTTCTTGCTTGTGGAACTCCCTTCTGGTTTCATACTTTCCAGCCAACTTTAATCTGCAAAAATTTAACTGCAATGTCAATCGCCATCTACTGTCCTACTGATTACTCTTCTTTGGTTCTCGCTCTTTAGTAATGTTTCTGTTTCCAATTCTTCCACACCCAGTAACCACGTGTATCTTAGTGGCTTTACTTGAGATGAACTCGATAAAATACATACATACATACATATATATATATATATATATATATATATATATATATATATATATATATATATATATATATACCATATTTTTTCGTGTATAATACGCCTTCATACATAATACGCACCCCTAAGAATGTGCTGGAAGTGTGGGAAAATGCCTTTATTCATACATAATACGCATCCCTTGTTTGGTAATCAAAACCCTATAAATTGTACCTCTCCAATTTCATTACGGCCAACGTTTTCTATTCTTATTTAAAAAAAAATGATTTAAATATTGAATAATATTATTCTAATTTAGTTTTATGATATTTCTTATTTTATTTTACGGCAATATTTTAATAGTTTTTTTGTAGCTGTGTATAATACGCACCCCTGATTTTGCTTATTATTTTTAGAAAAAATACATATTATACATGGAGAATTATGGTGTATATATATATATATATATATATATATATATACACACACACACACACACATATATATATATATATATATATATATATATATATATATAAAGAAATATAGTCTTAAGATGTGCTATATTTATGGAATAAAGTGCTCAATATCAGAGATAGAGCGTGTGTAAATATGAAAGTGAACATAGAAGTCAACACTTAGAGGCGACATTCTGTTTGATGCTATATGCAATCGTCAGGCCATATATATATATATATATGTATAATTTTCAGTCTGAATCAGCTGTATATTTTGTTTCAAATATTATAATAGTGCATACAAAAATATCCACTGTTGTATTATCTGAAAATGAGGAGGAACGGTGGAGTAATGGATAGCGGCTCGGATTGAGGAATCTTAGAGATGAGTTCGAATTGCAATCGAATCCATTACATTCATTTACGTGCTGATACCTTGGGAAAGGTATGGATCCTCTTCTTCTACCCCCAGCTATGGGTAAATAGTAGGACAGACTCGGTTCTATAGCCTTGGATGGCAACTGTACTACTGCAGAAAGAAATGATAAGCTACTGAAGGAAAAATCTGCCTCGTCAGTCATGTATCGAAAGATACATGATCTCCTAAGCGTGTATCACGCATGGCACACAACTGACTGATCATTTGAAAAATACTGAGGCACTTAAATTATTTTTGGGGCATGATTAATATGTTTTTACGGTTTATCAACCCATTGCCTGCTTATTGCCAGAAAATATTTTTAGATTGTAATAGTTTTTTTTTTCTGTTGGAGCTAATAAGGATTTAATGACACAAGTTTACTAATTAACTCCTAGTTGGGGTACAAGAGGTGAACTCATACATTTACCAATGATATTTTGTGGATAAATGAATATAACGAATCAAGTTGGAACTTGGCACTCTGCTTAACAATTGCATCACCTACACATCCAAACTTACAGGACCTGGTATTCCCAATCGGTCACCCATCTAGGTACTGACCAGACAACGTTGCTTAACGTGATCGTATGGGAACCGGTGCATAAGTACATTTAAATTGGTTGTCAAAAAAACTGTTGTAAAGTGCCATTCATTGAAAATGTCTAGAAATTGACGCCTATCTGTTGTCGCTTATGATTCTTTCAGAATACAATGTACAGGGTATATACCTCGCCCTACGTCGTTAATTGATTCTAGAGGTCACGCCTTTGTTCGAAAAACGACTTAAGTCGAAATAACCATACTATAAACTGCAAATAAGCACTCCCAATTGCATATTACAGTATTTATGATATGCACGTTAAGTATTCGGAATAAAATAATTTATCAGCGATATAGCCTTATGCTTAGCATTAGCAATCAAAGAACGGTAATCCAATTTCGTCAACATTAAAAATCTGTTCAGGAAGAAACCCACTTTCTTTGATGGTCTTAGTCAATGCTTTAGGAAAATCAGCTGCTGCTTGTTCGTCAGCTGATGCACTTTCACTTCGCTTCTTCGTTCCATAAATCTCATAAACTTGCCTTGGCAGACAGACGTAAAGTCGAATAAAATGACTTAAACTTGATTTTTATTTTTCCATATATTTTTTGATAAACGACGTATATTCGAGAACGACTTAACTCGGAACGACTTAACTCGGAACGACTTAACTCGAAACGATGTAACACGAGGTATACCTGTAGACGAAAGCCGGATCGCTTGCAATACTTGAAAACTTTTAGAACAGCGCCTGTCATCGTTATCTATGGGGGATTACATGAGCTGGTATGATGAATAGAACCTTTTAAATAAACTGATTTGACTTTTTGGTATCGCCGCTTTGAAAATTCGAAGTAAATTTTGCATTCCAAATATTGAATGTCCCCTCTTAATGTTCTTTACCAAACCTCACATTTCGTTCACATCGTCTTCAAATATTCTGCCCAAGATTTTGAAAGCATAAAATTCAAATTGTGCCGGGTAAGAATTTTTAAAGGAAAGGTTTTAACGACGTTTAACATTTTGAAATATTTTGAATTTTGAAATTCAACAGATACATAAGCATTATACATAAAGTTGAAACTCCAAGTCGAAAGGTCGAAACTCTTAATTTCTCTTATTCCCAGAACCATCCTGACTCGGGGTGGTAGCACTTGTCAGGGTTCCAGCTATGGGCAAATAGTGAAATTTACACAAAACAAAACACTATGAAAGTACAAAAATGAATTTTATTGTAAAAAAATAGCATCTATATACTGATATATATATATATATATATATATATATATATATATATTGATATTGATATTGATATGCCGCTAAACAAAATCAACCAATAAATTGAAAAGTAGAAAAAAGAAAAGGAATAGTGTAATAGTATAAGGCGGCAACAAAATTACGAAAAGGAGAAATAAGTATGACATTCTGCGCATGTGCACCTGCATACATTTACAGGCGTACGCACATACATGCATACATACATACATAATCACTATGAGGAAAAAGAAAAAAAAAACACCCTACCACCAATAAAACGCGCATAAATGATCTTTTTTACTTAATATAAAAATCGGCAGATAATTGTTGATATCTCCTGATGAATGGACCGGTCGATTACAAAAACTTTGTCTACGAATCTCTGTAGACGGAGAGCTGAATATATTAGGTTGGTGCAAAAATAATGACGTAATAATGTCGTTTTTTGACGTTTACGTCAAAAAACGACATTATTACGTCATTATCAATCATTACGTCATTATCAATCATCAAAGTGACAAATTTTATATTTGTATTAATCCTATAAAAATCCCTCTCTCTCTGTGTCTATATCTACCTCTATCTATCTATATACATATATATTAATAAATATACATATTCCTACGTTCGAAGTTCAACTTAAAGTTTCGTTGTTCTACCAACTCATCAGGAACGAATTATTTTTGCAAATTATTAATATATTCTTCTTAGCTCTGTCTAACCACATCAAGCACCGTTTTGTTTACACCTTAAATTCGCTTACCGTGTATGCACGCTGACGTACGTATATACGGTTGCTAATATCTAGTTATTTGATTTACCCACCTCAATACCTATATATATATATATATATATATATATATATATATATATATATATATATCTATATATATATATATATATAGATAGATAGATAGATAGATAGATAGATAGATAGATAGATAATATTAGTGGTAAATATACATATATATGCAAAATCCACAGGTGCATATACACACATGTATATTTTTTTAATAAAAAATTCCGAGAGGATAGAATCCAGGTAGAACTCAATGTCCAGGACAGAGTAAGGATATAATAAAAAGGCTTAAACACTAATATTCCATGGTCATAATTTATTCCACTGGAATCGTAAATACGATCCAATTCATCAGACCTACAAATTCAAAAAGAAAACAGAAAAAAACCTTACTCCGGAAATAAAAATAGAATTTAGAGAGAGTGTAAGTATGACAGTGTGAATATATATATATATATATATATATATATATATATATATATATATATATATATAGAGAGAGAGAGAGAGAGAGAGAGAGAGAGAGAGAGACAGACAGACAGACAGACAGACAGACAGAATAAGATAACTGTGAAAAGGCGAGATGAGAGAGAGAGAGAGAGAGAGAGAGAGAGAGAGAGAGACAGACAGACAGACAGACAGACAGAATAAGATAACTGTGAAAAGGCGAGATGTATATGAGGGATAAGTTGGATTGTGTGTATTCGGCTGTTCCAAAAAGTCTGGACTTCTGTACACGCTTCAGCACTATAATACAATTATATGTGCAGGTCGTGTGGCTGTTCGGTTTCGAAAACTGAAGTGCTGAACCCTGCTGGAAACTCATACATCGAAAAACAAAGTGATATATATATATATATATATATATATATATATATATATATATATATATATATATATATATATATATAGGTAACTATACTCATCTCGAAAAACCTTCGAATTTTTGATTTGCCAATTATCAAATCAATCCCGAGGAAAAAAAAAAGGTTTTAAAAAAAGAAAGAGCCAAGATCATGAAAGTCTGTCGAAAAAAATCGCACATATACAGGTTCAAAGCCCAAAGACAAAACCTCGACACGAGTAAACAACTAACTAAAAAGAGCTCAATACAACCGTAGAGCAGACCTAGATAAACCTAGTGAGCCAGCTTTCCCTGACGATCCGCTTAGGTGAAACCTGGGTAGGTTTGTCTGGCTCACTAGGTTTATCTATCTATCTATCTATCTATCTATCTATCTATCTATCTATCTATCTATCTATCTATCTCAATGAATGACAAGTCAACGATATAACCATCGATATGTAACTATCTTAAAACACAACTTCCGCTAATATTATTTTTCATTTCGTTTTTCGGTTGATTCCTGGAAGAAATTTTGAATTCATTCATTGTTTTGAAACTGCAAAGTCTGACGAAACGAAATCATTTTTTATCGCTCTCGCGAAATATAAAATATTACCATTGCTTTCTGAAGTCTCCGATTTGTTAAATAATTATTACTTGCTCTGTTTATTACATTGAGCTCTCGGGTTTTATATCCTACCAGGAATTAACCGCATATATTACCAATTAACTCTATCATATTACACACACACACACACACACACACACACACACACACACACACACACACACACATATATATATATATATATATAAATATAAAAGTGAACATAGAAGTCAACACTTAGAGGCGACAGTCTGTTTCATGCTATATGCAATCGTCAAGCCACGTGGCTTGACGATTGCATATAGCATGAAACAGACTGTCGCCTCTAAGTGTTGACTTCTATGTTCACTTTTATATTTACACACGCTCTATCTCTGATATTGAGCACTTTATTCCATAAATATAGCACACCTTAAGACTATATTTCTTTATATATATATATATATATATATATATATATATATATATATATATATATTACTCACCGATAGCACAATGGTCTTTTTTCAATCATCCCCTAATAACTGAATTGTGCTATCGGCGAGTAAAAAATATATATTTCTTAATATAAATTATAGCTCTGTTATTATACATCGAGCACTCAATGTGCGATATTTTGTATTCAGATATTTCTCTTTAAAAATATTTTTATTCTTTACGGGACCCCATTGTATATATATCTATACACCTGTTGTAACAGCAAAATTGTTCAAATCTTGTAACAGCAAAATTGTTAGATTGAGCTTTGAACCGGTGTATCTTAAAAATGATTAAAGATATCTTACTGGAATTCTCCGAGGTTTTTATTAGGTTGGTGCAAAAATAATTACGTAATAATGTCGTTTTTTGACGTTAAAAAATACGTCGAAAAACGACATTATTACGTCATTATTTTTTGCACCAACCTAATATAACACTATTGGACTCTACTTTGAGCAATAAGAATGTATAATTACTCTCCAAGCTTAACAGAAGAATCATAATGAAATCGATCATAAACGAAATGACATGTTCATCATTAATTAATCATAGCTCAAGATCGGAAACTCATGACATTTAAATAAAGTTCATATATATATATAACTCCAGGATCATTTTCAAACTTATTTAAGATGATCGTCGCCCTCTCTAAGCTTCTAACTTTTTGCTCTGGAGTAAAATGTGCGATTTTATTTTCAAATCTTTTTTCACTGTCATAGCTGAAACCCCTCTCTCATGTGTCAAACGTCTTATGGGCTGGATAATTTCTAATTGATCTCTTCAGCACTAAGTTGAAATGATTATCTCTCTTCCTGTGTGACCTCCTGATCCAGTTTTCTTTTCTACTTTTAAACTTATTCACGGTTCCCTTGATGATTCTTAAATGTACTTTGAAGATGGAAGCCAGAGTATGAATGTTGGTACCATTACTGATTTTCCTCTCACCATTGCTCATTTGGGAAGAGAGTGGGTCAGACACAAAACAGTTTCAACCTGTTCTCTTTCTAGGTGAATGACTCAAAGGGTTTGTCAGTGATCCTTACGACAAATGGTGTCAAAATGGCTGAATGTGTTATCTGGAAACCTGAAAAAAAGAAACTCTATTAGTTTAGCGGTTTTTTTTTTTTTAGATATTAAACATTTTGTAGGATGGATGTTACACGATTTGGACAATTTTGCTGTTACAGCTGGTATAGTAGCGAATGCTGGACAATTTCCTCACAGATAAAGAAGAGCCTTGAATTCGTTTTACCCAGGGCCGGATTTAGATGAAGAGAGTCCCTGGGTTATTCCACTTTTGAGGTACCCTCTGTTATACCGGAACATACCTATTCTATTGTTAATAGACTCTTCCGCATATAATAAGTAGTAGTAGTAGCAGTCGCCAGAGAGCTCGGTGAGTCAATCGATGTCGGACATTAAAGTATCAACCACCACAACTAGATTGCTGCGTCATTAACTATTATATCAAGTTCCTAACGTTTTGTACGTCGAACCTTTTTAGGACCGACTTAGTGAAATACGAGCCTAAACTACTCTACAACATCCTCCAAATCCCCTACAAGTAGAGGAAAATGGTAATGTGTTAAATAAAAAAATTGAGTAAAGCCGTGGATGATGACGGTCTTTAAAATTAATGAAGGATTATTTATAGCTTACAATGCGTTATGACAGTAGAAAGGCCGATGACAGTGTCAAAAATATACACTTTGCAGCCTGCTAAACCTGTATGTAAGTCCGACACTGTTAGTACCACGGAATGTTAACAAAACGGACAGAATACGTGTGAGACGAGAAAGTCTTAAGTAAGATACGAATAAAGAAAATTATTACTTATATTCAGAAAGCAAATGTTGAAATAGTAAGGATATACAGCGAGGAAAGAGGGCCCGGAGAATTTAATACTCATAATGAAAGTGAGAGAAGGACCGAGGAAAATAGAGTAACTTACTGAAATGTTTTGTATGAATGAATGGCCGAAGAAGGACAAAATGGTTACGCTATTTGGATAGTTTTACTGCCACACCCGCTACGTCCCAGAAATTTGAACGGTCTCGTTTTTATTTGAACTATTCTTCTCTCTATCCTTTTAAGAGGTGGGCGATTACGGCTCTCCACAACTTCTTGTCTTTTGTTGTTCTAAGTAACTTTTGACTTTTTACCACGCTCCTTTGTCTTTGTTCTGACATTCATTTACACAAACAGGTTAAGTAGGTTTCTACCTTCTTCTCTTTCCTTCAAGTGTGTCATGTTCGCGTTCAATTCTCCAGGCATTCTTTCCTCATCATGTGTCACATATATTTTCAACTGTTTTTTTTTATTGTAATATTTTTCTTTTCTCTACAGTGTCCCTCCAGAAAGGGTGCGATCACAGCTCTCCACAACTTGCTCTCTTTTATTGCTCATCAAATAGGCTACTCGTTTTCCCTTCCAACTTTTGCCTTCGATACGTAATGTGAGTGTTAAATTTCTAAGCCTTCATTTTTTTCATTATGCATCGCAGAAGTTTCAGTTATTTATGTCTGTAAGTATCAGCTTCCTTGTCCTTAAAACTTTCTCGCTGCTCTGCAAAGCCACAAACAAGGTTCACCCGATGAGACTCCGACTCTCGGTGCAGTAGTAATACTAGTTTGCTAATTATCTGCTACATTTATGCAGAGAGGGTCAGTTCATTCCCAAAATTTAACTGTATGGCACGAGTCCCAAATGTGGGACAGAAAGCCCCAAGAGCACCTCAAGGTAGAGGTTTACTAAAAGCCAATATTGTAAGTTCGTACAAGGGGTGCATATTATGAGAATAGATGATGGCTGACTCTAGACTTGAAGAGGGTAAGATCGAGGGAGCATTCTTTAGGGAGTTTGCTCCACAACGTAACAGTACTGAGAAAGAAGCTGTCTGGGTGGCACTTCCTACTTATTAATGGAATATGAACTGAATCAGGATAATTTGAGCTAGTGTACGTGGTACGGCAGGTTCTAGCCGTGAAATCTGAACTAGTTTCAAGTCAGGAATGTAGTTCGTCTGAACATCTGCCATGGAAATAGCGATAGAGGAGCGAGCGGCTGGCGGCGTTTCGTCTGTGGGAAAGGGATTGTAGGGTGGGAAATAATTCATCACCAACAAAGCCGCGTCTTGCGTCTCAGGACCCCAGCGTGAAAGGTTAAATCATCAGTGAAGGTTGAAATCCTTACTCTGGCTTTGAAGATAAGCTGATTAGAACTGCACTACGGTAGGCGCCCAATTTCTTATACACTTGTCTTGGTCAAGTTTTGTTTCCACTTTCCTATTGATCTTATTTGCTTTTCGCTATTTCATTCTTTTCTTATCTACATCTGGTAAAAAAAAATGTTTCTTTTCCTTCACAGATTGCCAGACTGAGGAGTAATTGCAGAATTCGACGTTGAGTCGACTAATTATTGGCTTGCCATAATTAGGAGGGCAGAGTTGGGGAGTGGTAGGTGGGGCATGAAGAGACAGAGTAGGAGGAAGAGTAGGAGGAGGTGGTCAGACATGACGCCATTGTTGCTGTAGACTAATTTGGATGATGGCACTTCGGTCTCCGACTGGCCATTTCAAATTCACACTCGCTCCAAACAGAAATGAAGAGAGATAACAACACTTTTTAATTTCAATTTAGCACTGTTTTCCTTCCTTCCTTCCTTCCTTCCTTCCTTCCTTTTTATTTCTTCGCTATTTCCTTCTTTTATGATTCTTTTTTTCCTTCTTTCTTTATTTCTTTATTTTCTCTTTCTTTCTAGTTATTCATTCTTATCTTTATTTCCTTCTTTTATGACTTTTTTCTTTCTTTCTTTACAGTTATTCGTTCTTTCTTTCTTTCTTTTTTTGGGTACTTTATTTGTTTCTTTCTTTGTGTTTATTCATTCAAGCTTTCGTTCTTTCCTTCTTTTGGGATAATTTCTTTTTTCTTTGTAGTCATTCATTCATTCAGTCATTTTTTACTTTCTTCATTTTAATGATACTTCCTTTCTTTCTTTGTAGTCATTCATTCTTTCTTTCCTTCTTTTTTTTTTGGATACCTTTTTCTTTCTTTATTTGTACTTATTCATTGTTTCGTTCTTTTCTATGTTTGGGATAATTTCTTTCTTTCTTTCTTTCTTTCTTTCTTTCTTCTTTCCTTCTTTCTTTCTTTCTTTCTTTCTTTCTTTCTTTGCAATTATCCATCCATTCTTTATTTCCTTCGTTTTAAAGATTCTTTCTTTCCTTATTTTTGGACACTTTCTTTGTAGTTATTAATTTTTCTTCCTTTTCTTGCTTTTTCTGCCACTTTCTTTCTTTTAATTAACATTATTTATTTTTCTTCTTTTTTTTTCTTTTTCTGTAGTTATCACTATTTCTTTCTTTCTTTCTTTCTTTCTTTCTTTCTTTCTTTCGTATTGGTTACCTTTCCGTCTCTTTGTATTTATCCTTCATTTTTCATCATTTATTTTGTATTTATACTCTTTCTTTTCTTTTTATTGTTTTTGTTTTTATAATACTTTCCGCCGCTTAATTTCATTCTTTGTATTTGTCTTTCTTTTCGTTCTTTTCTTTCTTCAGCCTTCCCTTTGCTTTGCCTTGTCCGATCTTTATTCAATATTCATTGCCGATTTTATTATCTTAAAAAGGTCGCCATTTTCTGAGACGTTCATTTTCGTCAATTGATTACTTAGTGTGTAATTTAATTATTCGTAGATTTAAAAAAAAAATAAATGGCTGCAAAAAGCAAAACAGGTCGGAAGAGGAAAGCAGCCGGAAGTAAAAGAAGAAGAAGAAGAAAAAAAAGCGAAGGAATGAGAGAAAGGAAAAAGAAGTAAATCAAAATATTACTAAAAATGAACTATAGAAGAGAAAAGAAAGGAGAAAAGAAAGATACGAATAAAGGAAGGAAGGAAAAAGGGAAAGAAGAAAGAAAATAATGAAGAAAGGAAAAAGGAATGAAGGAAAGAAGGAAGTAAGGAAAGAAGGAAGTAAGGAAAGAAGGACGGAAGGCAGGCGAGAAGGATAGGAGGAAGGAAGAAAGTAAAAAAGGAAGGAAGTAAGGAAAAAGGAAGGAAGGGAAGCAGGTAGGAAGAAAGGATAGAAGGAAGGAATGAATGAATGAAGGAAAGCTGGAAGGAAGGAAAAAAGAACGGAAGGAAGGGAGGAAGGAAGGAAGGCATGAAGGCAGAAAGGCAGGCAGGCAGGAAGGAAGGAAGGATAAATGAATGGAAGGAAGGAGAGAAGGATAGGAGGAAGGAAGGAAGGAAGGAAAAAAGAAGGAAGTAAGGAAAAAGGAAGGAAGGAAAGCAGGTAGGAAGGAAGGATACAATGAATGAAGGAAGAAAGGAAGGAAAACTGGAAGGAAGGAAAAAAGTAAGGAAGAGAAACTGGAAGAAAGGAAAAAGGATGGAAGGAAGGAAGGGAGGAAGGAAAGAAGGAAGGAAGGAAGGCAGGAAGGATAGGAGAACGGAAGGAAGGAGAGACGGATAGGAGGAAGGAAGTAAGGAAAAAAAGAAGGGAGTAAGGAAAAAGGAAGGAAGGAAAGCAGGTAGGAAGGAAAGAAAGAAGGGAGGAAGGCAGGAATGAGGGAAAGGAAAGCTAGAAGGAAGGAAAAAAGGAAGGAAGAAAGGGAGGAAGGATAGAATAACGGAAGGAAGGATAGAATAACGGAAGGAAGGAGAGAAGGATGGGAGGAAGGAAGCGAGGAAAAAAGGAAGGAAGTAAGGAAAAAGGAAGGAAGTAAGAAAAAAGGAAGGAAGGAAAGCAGGTAGGAAGGAAGGAAGGAAGGAAGGAAGGAAGGAAGGAATGGAGGAAGGAAGGAAGCTGGATGGAAGGGAAAAGGATGGAAGGAAGGAAGGGAGGAAGGAAAGAAGGAAGGAAGGAAGGAAGGAAGACAGGAAGGGATGCAGGGAGGAAGGAAGGATAGACAAACGGAAGGAAGGAGAGAAGGAGAGGAGGAAAAAGGAAGGAAAGCAGGTTGGAAGATAGGATAGAAGGAAGGAAGAAACGAAGGATAGAAGAACGGAAGGAAGGAGAGAAGGATAGGAGGAAGGAAGGAAAAAAGAAGGAAGTAAGGAAAAAGGGCAGGAAGAAAAGCCGGAAGGAAGGGGGGAAAGAAAGAAAAAGCTAAGTAAAAAATTGAGAAATGAAAAGATTATAGAAAATGAAGTCATAAAACATGAAAAAAATAAAAACTATCCAAAACAATAATGAAAAAGAAACAAAAAAGAAAGAACAATTTAAAAATATTAATAAATGAAAATAAAAAAAAAAAAAAAATCAACTGAAATACAGAAAAATAAATAAAAAAAAAATCAGCAAAAAACAAAACAAAAAAAAACAAAACTGGGGAATAAAAAAAAATAAACAAAAATAGGTAAATAAAAAAACATAAAAGACAAAACTCAGTAAAAAAAAACAATAAACAAATAAAAATAAAATTAACAAGCAAAAACAAAATAAATAAAAATTCAGCCCAAAAGAAAACACGAAATAAAATAAAACAATTATAAAAGAAAAATAATTAAAATAAATAAATAAAAACAAAGAAAATAAATATAAAAAATAAAACAAAAATCAATAAAAAGAAAATAAATAAAATTGTTTGTATCTTGATACGTTTTTTGCAGGTTATTTAAAGCCAGAAAATATTTTAGACTGTATTAATTTTTTTGCGGTAATAATTCTTATACAAATCTCCATAGTCTGGAGAAGAAGTTATGGATTCATGCCTTTCCCAAGGGTATTTGCACGTAAGTTTGTAAGCTAAGAGCAAAAATGGAATTGGAACTCAGCTCTCCGATTAACAATTCTGAGCCCTTACCCATAAGACCATCCGCACATTCAAGCTTACAGCAGCTGGTATTCCCAAGAGGTCACCCATCTCGAGCCTGGTCAGTACCTACTGACCAGGCTCTACGTTGCTTAACAGTGATCGACGGCGTCTCAGCCTGACGTGACCGTAAGACTAAAAATAAACAGAAAAAGAGAAAAGAAAAACGAATGAATAATAAAAAAAAAGCGAATAAAAACGAAAGACCTGACATAGCCTAAAAATCTGTCTGGATTTAAAACATCAGAAAAATATAAAGACGGAGGAAGAAATTCTAAAAAAGAAATTTAAGAAAACAAATACTTATTTTCTATGATTTTCTGGGGTATCAAATATTCTTTATACTTGTCCCGTTTCAATGGGAGCCAGAATAAAGCATAAATCAGAAGACTGATGTCTTATTCATGATAAATGCTTCGTATCTCAGGCTTTTTACAAATCTCTAAAAATAGTTGGAATTACCTTATGGTAGAATTATCTGAATGGGAAAATGAAATAAATAAAAATAAAGATTCAATCAGAATACACTGATGTCTTATGTATCGTAAATGCTTCGTATCTCAGGCTTTGTACAAAAAAGCTCTAAAAATAGGTGGTATTATATTATGGTAGATTTATTTGTATGTGAAAATCAAAGAAAATAAATAAAATAAGAATAAAGTATAAAAATAGAAAAAAAGAAATTCATTTTCCCATAATGCAAGTGATATAAGTGAGGAGAGGGCCTTTTGGTCATGTACGCAATTTTATGGTACTACTTGCAGTTTCGAATGCCATCATTCGGACGTGACTTGCCGTTCTACTCATGGAGTAATTTGGTCGTTCCAACTTAGCGCAAAGTTGACTTGAGCTCGACCATTTTAACCATTTTTATTTTAACATACCTTTGAATCAGAAAACAAGATAGACACACCCGAGAGACATTTCGAACTTATTTTCACTGCAATCATCCTAAAACTAAATAAATCATCCGTAGTAGAAACACAAGCGTTTGTATGCTCCTTCTGCAGTTGGAGATTCATTGTGGAATTCACTTGACTCACTTCTAACAGTTGACTACTACTACGCGTAGCTGGCGAATCTTATGTGCTGTTCTTGTTCTAAGAATTATTGTTCATTACCAACCTTTGTGTGATTATTCTAGCCAGTAACCTTCCTTAAGTTACAACAATATTATACCAAGGACAAACTAACTTCCTCATTTATCGTGTGATTTTTTCGTGTTATTTTCAGTATTCGTCATGAAAACTAAATCTTAGTTGCTTCGAGTTTTTCTTCAGTTGTGACGATATCGTCCAGATTTCCTTGCCTGATTGTTGATTAGCTATCACATAAAAGCCCAGCACTCAATGGTTCGTTTCCAATATTATTTGTTCAATTCTTCAATACCTTGCTCAGTCTTTGAAAAGTAACTTTCATTATTTCTATACCTCTTTGGATTTCAATGTCATACTTCTGTCCTCTTTAACTGGCAGATAGGTCAGATCACTTTACCTTTTTAAACTGCGAGATGGAACCGTAATTTCTATTCTAATAGTTTCTCGCACTTCTTGCCTACAGGACTTCATTCAGGCTTCTTGCTTTCCTGGCAGTTATGATCTTCAAAAATTGAAATGCTACGCCATTCATCATCATCAGTGTTTTTTTTAACCTGTTCTTTTATTGTCCTTTCTACACACTAATGTTTTCTTCATTTTCTTTCATTCTCACTAATTTCATGTGTCTTAGTGGCTTTATCGTCTTGCCTGGAGAGAAATAATTATAAGAAATTTAAAAAAATCGCTATTCCTCTGAGCCTTTGGATTTCAATGTCACACTTTCTGTCGTCTTAACATGCACTACACAGATACACTTTTATGCAAATTAATTGAAACAACAGCTTTAGTTTCCTTTCTTTCACCATACGGTCAGTTTTAGACCCACTGGAGTGACAGGGTGTGTTTTTTCCTCAGATTGAGTCATTTGCAGTGGTGTGCAGTAATACGAATCTATTTTCGGGGTGTATACTGAAATTTGTTTAGCCTTGAAAAATATTGCGTCATCCGTGATTGCATCAGATTTTTATCACGCCGAGACACTATTGTTCCGACTGTTGATTAGTTGTCCTATGGCCATTGTCTGCGATGGACGTTACCCAAGGAATAGTAGGAAAATTGTAACGCTGCACGCTGACAAGCCTTACCGGTGAGCAAAATCAAAGACTGACCCGGAAACTGTCCTTATTTAAATCCAATCGAGAATCTGTGGTCAATCTGCAACGAACGACTTCGTGGAATGGACATACGAAGTACTAACATGTGCACTGCGTCATGTTTCATTGGAAAAATACGAAAAAATGTGAATAGTAACGGAATTATTCGTTTTGTTTCAATTAATTTGCACAAGAGTGTATTTGCATATGCTCTGTTTGATTTTGACGTTCCTGATGTGTAATTCACATTTTGGTCTCTTTTGCTGACAACCATACATTCCGTTTTCTTACAATTACATTTTAGTTTTTCTGAATGTCTAGGATGAGGAGGCATTATTTAAGTCGGGCTCACATCTTTATTGTTAATATCAAAACGTTTTAGCTGTTGCGCCTGACTTCTTATCGGTTCGCTTAACTTTCTGGAAATTACGACCTGGACGCCTTATTTAATCTACGGGGTAGATTGTTCACGACAGAAAGGGAAGGAAAAGAAATAAGGAAAGAAAAAAAGGTAAAAAGGAAGAGAATAAAAAGAAAAGAAACAAAGAAGAATAAAGATAAAGGAAAAGAGAAGAAATAAAGATTAGAAAAGAACGAAAAGAAATAAGGGAGAAAAATGGACGAAAAATGGACGAAAAAGAGGTAAAAAAAGAAAAAGATGGGCAAGTTAAAAAGTGGAAAGAGCGAAGATGAAATAAAAAAAGAAGAGAGATGAATAGAGAAGAAGGAAAGAAAAAAAGACCGAAAAAAGAAAGAAAGAAAACTTTTTCGTATGTAAAATCAAATATTTCTTTTCTGGGTGTCGAATTTAATCATTTGATTTGCTAAATTGCTTCTGCTGACCGATGTTTCTGAGTGAAGTAACAAAAGCGAAGAAAAAAACCCAACACCGCCATTCTTAAAAACAAAACACTCATTAAATATCACCAAAATGGTTGTTTGGTGGGAGGAGTCAAGGAAGAACAGAAAAAAAAAACGCACCCCCGCCAGCAACATAAAAAAACTGTCTAAAATCAGTCGCAATGAGTTTTAAAAAAAAAAAAAACTTAAAAAATTTAATGTTGTATTTTCCCAAAGTTTAGTTATTTAGATCAAAACTTATTTTCTTTCTTTCTTAAAAATTGTCTGTTATAAGGGAAAGGAGATGTTGACCAGAGGCGGTTCCAATGGAAAATAATGAACAGTGACTGAAATTTTTCGATGGTTATAGTTTTGTCTGACAATATAGAAGTGGACAGTATGCTGGTTGACTAGAAAATGTAGGTAAAAAAAAGTAATGAAAAAAAAGAACATTTAACTAAATTAATAACAAGCACAGCAATAATAATAATAATAATAATAATAATAATAATAATAATAATAAGCTAACCACCCAGACATTGTTCTTAGAGACCGAAAACAAAAAGTACCTCCTTATTCACACGGAAGTCCCTGCAAACTGCAATGTATCATTGAGTATCTTCAAAAAGCTATCAAAATACAAGTACCTTGAAATCGAAATCTCAAAAATGTGGCACATGGGAACATCAACAATCGCTGTTGTAGTTTGAGCCCTCGGATTGATTGGAAAAGATTCCAACAGACTCATTGAAGGGTTTCCTGGTAGTTCATGCCTTAAAGAAATACAAGAAATTGTTCTCATGATTACAGCCTACACCTTACGAAGGGCTTTATCTATGTAAAATATGTTTTTTTTTAAATTTTTTTTTTAATCGGTCAGTGGAAAATGTCATGATGCCATTTCTAACTTTTGGTCTCTGGGCGGGACCCGGAAAGAAGTGTGTACACACCAGAAAGCAAAGGAAATAATAATAATAATAATAATAATAATAATAATAATAATAATAATTGGATTGGAAGCATACCAATGACCCTCTTCTACAAATGGTAAAACACCAAATCCACTCCATCAACAAAGAAGCTGCACTCTTCAAGAAACAGCTTAATAGACCTGAAACTCTACCAAAAAAAAAAAACAAAAAAAAAACAAAACAAACAAAAAACAAAAAAAAAAAAACAAAAAACAAAAAAAAAAACAAACAAAAAACGAGTAAAACAAAAAACAAAACAACTTAGCAAAATGAAATTATAAAGGTAACTGGAAGGATGCACAATCAACTCCTCCCATGCTATATATTTACAAGATCCAGTTTAGATTAAAAATGGAGTCTTGCTGCCATATCTGGTTTGGTGCTACCTAATCCTTACTTTCAAGCCATGACAGATTTCAAAAGCTTTGTCTGTGATGAATTATTTTTCTATCCTACAACCCATTTCCCCAAATCCGAAACGATGCTACCCAGACGCTGTTCTTGTGATAAATATTCGAGAGAACTACATTCCTTAGTTTCACCAGTTCAGACCTTCACAGATACGAGTCACCATGACACGTATGCCTTCCCTTGATATTTCATTGCAAGGGGGAAGTCTCTCTCAGATATCGTCTTCTTGGGATAATAATAATAATAATAAGCTTAATATACCTGAACCCTCCCCACCCCCCAAAAAAAATGACGGAGACGGAGCGGATAACATCTACGGCAAACGAATAAAGCAGAAAGCAAAACAACTTGGCAAGATGAAATTATAAAGGTAACTGGAAGGATGCACAATCAACTCCTCCCATGCTATATATTTACAAGATCCAGTTTAGATTAAAAATGGAGTCTTGCTGCCATATCTGGTTTGGTGCTACCTACTCCTTACTTTCAAGCCATGACAGATTTCAAAAGCTTTGTCTGTGATGAATTATTTTTCTATCCTACAACCCATTTCCCCAAATCCGAAACGATGCTACCCAGACGCTGTTCTTGTGATAAATATTCGAGAGAACTACATTCCTTAGTTTCACCAGTTCAGACCTTCACAGATACGAGTCACCATGACACGTATGCCTTCTCTTGATATTTCATTGCAAGGAGGAAGTCTCTCTCAGATATCGTCTTCTTGAGATAATAATAATAATAATAATAATAAGCTTAATATACCTGAACCCTCCCCCCACCCAAAAAAAAAATGACGGAGACGGAGCGGATAACATCTACGGCAAACGAATAAAGCAGAAAGCAAAACAACTTGGCAAGATGAAATTATAAAGGTAACTGGAAGGATGCACAATCAACTCCTCCCATGCTATATATTTACAAGATCCAGTTTAGATTAAAAATGGAGTCTTGCTGCCATATCTGGTTTGGTGCTACCTAATCCTTACTTTCAAGCCATGACAGATTTCAAAAGCTTTGTCTGTGATGAATTATTTTTCTATCCTACAACCCATTTCCCCAAATCCGAAACGATGCTACCCAGACGCTGTTCTTGTGATAAATATTCGAGAGAACTACATTCCTTAGTTTCACCAGTTCAGACCTTCACAGATACGAGTCACCATGACACGTATGCCTTCCCTTGATATTTCATTGCAAGGGGGAAGTCTCTCTCAGATATCGTCTTCTTGAGATAATAATAATAATAATAATAATAATAATAAGCTTAATATACCTGAACCCTCCCCCCCCCAAAAAAAATGACGGAGACGGAGCGGATAACATCTACGGCAAACGAATAAAGCAGAAAGCAAAACAACTTGGCAAGATGAAATTACCAAAAAACTTGGAGGAAAAGGCGTTGCATGGCAAATAACTAAAGGGACGAAATAAATGAGGTGCTGAGGAGTACCGGGTTGAAAGCTGAAGCAGAAGGCCTAATTATTGCAACTCAGGACCAAAGCTTCGTAAGCAGATCCTATCAATGTCCGGAACTAGCAAAAAATGAATATACCCACAGACATAACAGATATGCGCTGGAAGATATGCAAGAAGCATAAAATCGAAACCACTGAGAGATGGTATGACAACCAACCAGATACAGTTACCCAAAATAACGATGTAACTATCCTCTGGGATATGCCTATTCAAACTGACAGGGAAATAAAAGCCAGCAGGCCCGAAATTATCATAAAAGAAAAGAAATTCAAGAAGTGTTTGCTTATTGAAAAAGCAGTACCATCTGAGAGAGGCACCTCCATGAAAATGATCGATAAACTGTCCAAATACAAGGACCTGGAGATCGAGATTAACGAGCACTGGGCCTCGTGAGAAAACGAATGGACAATTTTACTAAAAGTGTCCCAGGTTACATCAACATACAGGTTGCCTAGAAGATCGCCCTACTAGAAACATCCCATATACTAAGAAAAGTGCTATTACTTAAATGACAATTCTTCTATAGGACCATAGTTTCGACCCGGCTCTACAGAATACAAAGCAGGAAACATAACATACAAATATAATAATAATCGATGTATACATACCTGGAAATCGAAATAGAAAAATGTGAAAATTGAAAGCAAGAATAGTATCAGTCATAGTAGGTGCGCTTGGAATGATAAAAAAGAAACACAACAGTGGAAAAAATTCCTGTAAATCCCTGCTTAAGAGAAATACAAAAACATTGTCTTGATAAGTACAGCCCACACACTAAGAGGAATTTTGTACATGTAACGGTAGTGATGTCATGGGATTTAGAAAAACACATCATCAACTGTAACTATATCAATCTGAGGTATTCCCGTCGACTTGACCAAAGCAGAAATCAAAATATAATAATTCGCCCTTGCATAGAATACTGCTGCCATATATGGTCTGGAGCCCCCGCTGTTCGTCTTAAGGTCCTCGACAAAATCCAGAGACAGATATGCAATGTGATTGGCCCTGATCTAGCGTCTCGTTTATAGTTGCTCTCTCACAGACGTGCCGTCGCTTCCCTCTGTCTTTTCTACAAATACTTTCACGGTAACTGCTCCGACGAGCTACTTCCGCTGGTCGCCAAACAGCATGAATTTAAACGTGCTACTAGGTTGGCATCTCAGTCCCACCCTTTCACTGTCAAAATGTTTGAATGCATCCCTCTCTTCTATTCCAATAGCTTCACGTCTCGACTTCCCGTCAGTGGAACTCCCTTCCTCTTACTTGCTTCCCTGATAGCTATAATCTCCAACTATTCAAATGCAATGTCAATCGACATCTCCAGATGCCTTGATCTGTTCCCCGTCTTTCTCTTCATCGTTTCCTCTATTACGCCTCTTTATTCTTGCTCCCACTTTCTGTAACCCCTTGCGTGCTAGTGGCACTCCCGCTTTGCTTGGGGTGAAATGCTTAACCCCACCCCAAAAGAAAGCAAACAACATCAACCTCCATTATCTGGGAAATATAACTGAAATAAATGGTCTTGATGAATACATCTCAATTTAATAACTGTAATAGCCGAAGAGAGAGAGAGAGTAGTGAAAATACTTTAAAGCTCGATGTCTACATAACATGCTACGTAGATCTATAGAGGTTTCTTTTATTTGTAAATCTAACAAGACGATCAAGGGATTACTGTGTGAATTCGAACTTCCATCTTGGAGATAAGAAGACAAGTGACATAAGGTTTTTTATGTGCCATATCCCTTCAACAAGTTGACAACCATGGCGCTCCACAACTTCCTATCCGTTGTATCTCTTGTTATTCATCATGACGGCCGTCTTCGAGTATAGAAACCAGAGGTTAGCAGTGAATGTCTTGAAGACAGTAGGAAAGCGTTGTTCACGTTAGCAGTGGATATTTTGGTATAAGGTAGCAGAGCATAGTTCGTCCTTCTGGTTCTCTTCGCCTGACAAGCTGGACTGGACATTCGGGTAGAGTGAACAAAAATGGTCGCCTTTATACACGACGGATTGAATGTTCTACGTCTTCTGATTGGTTAACCTTCTATTGGTGGACTATAAAGTGAGTTAAGTCATTTTGACTGGCTCACTAGTTACATACACAAAAAACTGCTACATCTCTTAACAGTATTTGTTGTTTTTACAGTCGCTCCTGCTCTCTGTTCAGCCAGCCATTTAAACAAGCACGTTATGTAAGTTACTCGACGTTTCCCTCTGCCCATTTTGACTTTAGTATACCCTGTGAGTGTCAAATTTTCCAAGCTGGCTTTCCTCATTATGTCACATAAATTTCAACTGTCTATGATTCTAAGTACAAATGTCCTTCTAGTCACCATTTTTTGCTAAAACTTCCTCGTTGCTCACATGTTAAATCCATGGCATTCTCAGCATCCTTCTGTAGAAACCCATTTTTGCTGCCTCTAGCATTTTCTTCATATGGGCTTACGGCCATATCATGTCGAAACACCAGTTCCCGCACGATCACCGAAGTTAAGCAATATCGAGCATGGTCAGTACCTAGATGGGTAACTTGTAAATACCAGGTGCTGTAGGCTTGGATGTGCAGCTGGTGTAATGGATAATGGCTTGGAATTGATAATTGGAGAGCCGAGTTCCAATTCCAGGGAAAGGTATTAATCCACCTCTTCTCCCCCAGCTATGGGTTAATTAGTAAGACTTGTATTAGTAAATTATTATTATTTCCAATGAAAAAATTCTTACAATGTAAAAATATTTTTGGCTTTAACCCTTTGAGCTCTGTCACCGGTTGAACAGTGGTAGAGAAAAATGACTTAAGGCCCAGCCACCGGTTGAACGGTGGGTAAACACTTGTAACTATTTTTATATCTACCGGGAAACATTACATACCAATTATTTTCAAATTTTGACTCGGGAGCTCAGGCAGAAGGATTAAAATTGTTCAGAAACTCAGGGCTCAAAGGGATAAAAAGAAAAACAAAGAAACATGGAAATTTTAGTTGTCTTATTTGGGTAGATTGGGACACAAAGAATGAATTCTGGTGATAAACCGAAGGCATGCAATCATCCTCTGTCCCTGCTAAGTATAATGCTTATATTTTTGTAACTATTTTTTTTTATCTACAGTGAAACATTACATAGCAATTATTTGCGAATTTTGACTCAGGAGCTCAGGCAGAAGGATTAAAATTGTTCAGAAACTCAGGGCTCAAAGGAATAAAAAGAAAAACAAAGAAACATGGAAATCTTAGTTGTCTTATTTGGGTAGATTGGGACACAAAGAATGAATTCTGGTGATAAACCGAAGGCATGCAATCATCCTCTGTCCCTGCTAAGTATAATGCTTATATTTTTGTAACTAATTTTTTTTTATCTACAGTGAAATATTACATAGCAATTATTTGCGAATTTTGACTCAGGAGCTCAGGCAGAAGGATTAAAATTGTTCAGAAACTCAGGGCTCAAAGGGATAAAAAGAAAAACAAAGAAACATGGAAATTTTCGTTGTCTTATTTGGGTAGATTGGGACACAAAGAATGAATTCTGGTGATAAACCGAAGGCATGCAATCATCCTCTCTCCCTGCTAAGTATAATGCTTATATTTTTGTAACTAATTTTTTTTTATCTACAGTGAAATATTACATAGCAATTATTTGCGAATTTTGACTCAGGAGCTCAGGCAGAAGGATTAAAATTGTTCAGAAACTCAGGGCTCAAAGGGATAAAAAGAAAAACAAAGAAACATGGAAATTTTCGTTGTCTTATTTGGGTAGATTGGGACACAAAGAATGAATTCTGGTGATAAACCGAAGGCATGCAATCATCCTCTGTCCCTGTTAAGTATAATGCTTATATTTTTGTAACTAATTTTTTTTTATCTACAGTGAAATATTACATAGCAATTATTTGCGAATTTTGACTCAGGAGCTCAGGCAGAAGGATTAAAATTGTTCAGAAACTCAGGGCTCAAAGGGATAAAAAGAAAAACAAAGAAACATGGAAATTTTAGTTGTCTTATTTGGGTAGATTGGGACACAAAGAATGAATTCTGGTGATAAACCGAAGGCATGCAATCATCCTCTGTCCCTGCTAAGTATAATGCTTATATTTTTGTAACTAATTTTTTTTTATCTACAGTGAAATATTACATAGCAATTATTTGCGAATTTTGACTCAGGAGCTCAGGCAGAAGGATTAAAATTGTTCAGAAACTCAGGGCTCAAAGGGATAAAAAGAAAAACAAAGAAACATGGAAATTTTAGTTGTCTTATTTGGGTAGATTGGGACACAAAGAATGAATTCTGGTGATAAACCGAAGGCATGCAATCATCCTCTGTCCCTGCTAAGTATAATGCTTATATTTTTGTAACTAATTTTTTTTTATCTACAGTGAAATATTACATAGCAATTATTTGCGAATTTTGACTCAGGAGCTCAGGCAGAAGGATTAAAATTGTTCAGAAACTCAGGGCTCAAAGGGATAAAAAGAAAAACAAAGAAACATGGAAATTTTAGTTGTCTTATTTGGGTAGATTGGGACACAAAGAATGAATTCTGGTGATAAACCGAAGGCATGCAATCATCCTCTGTCCCTGCTAAGTATAATGCTTATATTTTTGTAACTAATTTTTTTTTATCTACAGTGAAATATTACATAGCAATTATTTGCGAATTTTGACTCAGGAGCTCAGGCAGAAGGATTAAAATTGTTCAGAAACTCAGGGCTCAAAGGGATAAAAAGAAAAACAAAGAAACATGGAAATTTTAGTTGTCTTATTTGGGTAGATTGGGACACAAAGAATGAATTCTGGTGATAAACCGAAGGCATGCAATCATCCTCTGTCCCTGCTAAGTATAATGCTTATATTTTTGTAACTAATTTTTTTTTATCTACAGTGAAATATTACATAGCAATTATTTGCGAATTTTGACTCAGGAGCTCAGGCAGAAGGATTAAAATTGTTCAGAAACTCAGGGCTCAAAGGGATAAAAAGAAAAACAAAGAAACATGGAAATTTTAGTTGTCTTATTTGGGTAGATTGGGACACAAAGAATGAATTCTGGTGATAAACCGAAGGCATGCAATCATCCTCTGTCCCTGTTAAGTATAATGCTTATATTTTTGTAACTAATTTTTTTTTATCTACAGTGAAATATTACATAGCAATTATTTGCGAATTTTGACTC
>OZ010580.1:96181677-96196677 GCA_963932145.1 Acanthosepion lycidas
GATTATTATTGAAATATTCAATTAAAGTCGTTGAAGTTTAATATTTAACGAGGCATCAGAAGAATCTCTATAGGTATTTTGTTGTCGTAGAACTTATTAGTGTATCCAACCATTAACTGAAGAATTAAGATTGATCCGAAAATTCAGAGGAAATCCATGACATTTTTCATAAGGATTGCTAGTTTTGATACAGTTAAAAGTTCAAAAATGTAGTTATAGCAATAAATCAACCATGTCGTTTTTAACAGTTTTAAATACCATATTTGTGCAAGGAACTGATTCACCGTATGCAAAAATCCCGATTTTTTTTGTAACGTAGATGTCTTTGGAGAATTCGGATGGGCTACTATATGTGACAGCAGGAAGTGTCTTGGAATGAAACCGTGCTGGTTTGCTTGAACTCCTTCTGAGTGGCAGTGCTATTTTGAGCGACAAGGCAGCAACTGATCGGCGGAAATGTGGCCGGTGACACAGTCCTGTGACAACCGGAAATGTGAGGAGAGACACCGGGTGGTCAAAGGTCAAAACATATAAGTTTGTGTTGTGATAGTGATATTTAGTCTGATTAAAAAGAAAAGAAAAAGTGATTGATGAATCAGTTAAAAAAAAAGAAGAAATAAAGAAGTATAACATAAAAGAAAGGAAAAGGTGAGGTCGAATGAAAATAATGAAAAAAAGAAAGAAAGAAAGAAAGAAAAAAAGAAAGAAAGAAAGATAAGGATAGAGTACGAGACGAATATGTTAAGAAGACGTGAACAGGAGAGAAAGTTTGACATCTGTAAAAGAAAAAAATGGAAAGAAAGAAAAACAAAGACGGTGGATAAAGAAGGAGGTTTCATAGAAAGAAGGAAAGAAAGAAAGAAAGAAAGAAAAAAGAAAGAACGAATTAAGAAAGAAAGAAAAAAATGGAAAAAGAAAGAAAAAAATGGAAGAAAGACAAGAAAACGAGAGAGACAATGAGGAACAGAAAACATACGAAAAAGAAAGAAAGAAAACAAGAAAGTACGAATTAAGAAAGAAAGAAAGAAAGAAAGAAATGGAAGAAAGAAAGAAAAAATGGAAGAAAGACTTTCTTGTCTTTCTTCCATTTTTTCTTTCTTTCGAGAGACAATGAGGAACAGAAAACAAACGAAAAAGAAAGAAAGAAAACAAGGAGAAAGAAAAATCAAAGAACGAATTAAGAAAGGAAGAAAGAAAGGAATGAAGAAAGAAAGAAAAGAAAACGAGACAGACAATGAAGAAGAAAAAATTGACAAAAAAGAAAAGAAATTTAGCAACTAGAAAAAAAAGGAAAGAAATAAAGGAAGAAAGAAAGAAATAACGCCACTTTGACAAGGCTAGACAAAGACGAACAAAGGATTACAGAATTTAATGAACAGAAAAATGTAAGAAAGAAATGAGAAAGACAAAGAACAAATTGAGAAAGAAAGAAAAAATGGAAGAAAGAAAGAAAGAAAAAATGGAAGAAAGACAAGAAAACGAGAGAGACAATGAGGAAGAGAAAACAAACGAAAAAGAAAGAAAGAAAAGACATTTAAGAAATAGAAAGAAAGACAGAACGACAAATCAGAAAGAAAGAAAAGAAAAACAGAGAAAAGAAGGTAGAAAAAAGAAAGATAAAAAGACAATGCGCTTTTGGACATGGCCGGACAAAGAAGAATGAAGATTTACACAATATAATGAACAGAGAAAAAAAAGAAGAAAGAACGAATGGAGAAAGAAAAAAGAAAGAACGAATTAAGAGAGAAAGAAAGAAAAAATGGAAGAAAGAAAGAAAAAATGGAAGAAAGAAAGAAAAAAATGGAAGAAAGACAAGAAAACGAGAGAGACAATCAGGAACAGAAAGCAAACGAAAAAGAAAGAAAGAAACCAAGGAGAAAGAAAAAAGAAAGAACTAATTAAGAAAGAAAGAAAGAAAGAAAGAAAGGAATGAAGAAAGAAAGAAAAGAAAGAAAGAAAGAAAGAAAAAATGAAAGAAAGACAAGAAAACGAGAGAGACAATGAGGAAGAGAAAACAAACGAAAAAGAAAGAAAGAAAAGACATTTAAGAAATAGAAAGACAGAACAACAAATCAGAAAGAAAGAAAAGAAAAACAGAGAAAAGAAGGCAGAAAAAAGAAAGATAAAAAGACAATGCGCTTTTGGACATGGCCAGACAAAGAAGAATGAAGATTTACACAATATAATGAACAGAGAAAAAAAAAAAGAAGAAAGAATGAAAGGAGAAAGAAAAAAGAAAGAACGAATTAAGAAAGAAAGAAAGAAAGAAAGAAAGAAAGAATGAGGTGTTTACAAACTACTTAAGAAAGAAAGACATAAGGAAATGAAATACAAGGATTGGAAATGATGATATTTCACAGGATTCCGAGTTTTTAAGGAGCCAAAATATAAAAATTAATAAAAGGATGAAAGAAATTAAAATGAAAGGAATAAAGAACAGAATAACATCATTGAGGTTTTTACATGATGAGAAAAAGAAAGAAAAAGCAAGAAGAAAGAAATAGGAAGACGTGGAAATAAAGCAACAATCTTCAAAGATGCGGAAGGAGAGAAAGGAAGGAAGGAGTAGATGAAAAAATGGGTTTGACAGGATCAGAAAGAAAGAAGAAAACATGAAATAAAGTTTTAAATGACGCGGAAGAAGTTTGGAAGGAAGAAAGACGTGGAGGAAAGAACTGGAAAATAGGAGAGAAAATGACAAACAAAAAATACATAATAAGAAAGATGGTAATGAAGAAGAAAGGAAAAATGAGGAGTGGCAATAGGACGTTTACAGACTAAGAGAAAGAAAGAAAAAAAAAGAAAGAAAGGAAGCAAGAAAGAAAGAAAGAAAGAAATAATGCCTGCGCTTGGAGAAGGATGGGTCTAAAAGAATTAGGTTTTACAGGCTTTAAATATAAATAGAACGCAAGCAAACAAGAAAGAAAGAAAGAAAGAAAGAAAGCAAGAAAGAAAGAAAGAAAGAAACAAAGAAAGAAAGAAAAAAGAAAGCAGACAAGAAAGAAAGCAAGCAAGAAAGAAAGCAAGAAAGAAAAAAAGGAAGAAAGCAAGCAACAAAAAAAAGAATGCAAGCAAACAAGAAAGAAAGCAAGCAAGAAAGAAATCAATAAAGCAAGAAAGAAAGAAAGAAAGAAAGAAAGCAAGCAACAAAAAAGAAAGCAGGCAAGAAAGAAAGAAATAAAGAAAGAAATCAATCAAGCAAGCAAGAAAGAAAGAAAGAAAGAAAGAAAGAAAGCAACAAAAACGAAAGCAGGCAAGAAAGAAAGAAATCAATCAAGCAAGCAAGAAAGAAAGAAAGAAAGAAAGAAAGAAAGAAAGAAAAAAGCAACAAAAACGAAAGCAGGCAAGAAAGAAAGCAAGCAAGAAAGAAAGAAAGGAAGCAAGCAAGAAAGAAAGCAAGAAAGAAAAAAGGAAGAAAGAAAGCAAGCAACAAAAAAGAAAGAAAGCAAGCAAGAAAGAAAGCAATCAAGCAAGAAAGAAAGCAAGCAAGCAACCAAGAAAGAAAGAAAGTAGGCAAGCAAGAAAGAAAGCAAGCAAGAAAGAATGCAAGCAAGCAAGTAAGGAAGCAATCAAGCAAGGAAGCAAGCAAGAAAGAATGCAAGAAAGAAAGAAATCAAGCAAGAAAGAAAGCAATCAAGCAAGCAAGCAAGCAAGAAAGAAAGAAAGAAAGAAAGAAAGAAAGCAACAGAAAAGAAAGCAAGCAACAAAATAGAAAGCAGGCAAGAAAGAAAGCAAGAAAGAAAGAAAGAAAGAAAGAAAGCAACAAAAACGAAAACAGGCAAGAAAGAAAGCAAGAAAAAAAGAAAGCAAGCAAGCAAGAAAGAAATCAAGAAAGAAAAGGAAAAAAGAAAGCAAGCAAAAAAAAGAAAGAAAGCAAGCAAGAAAGAAAGCAATCAAGCAAGAAAGAAAGAGAGCAAGCAAGAAAGAAAGCAATCAAGCAAGAAAGCAAGCAAGCAAGCAACCAAGAAAGAAAGAAAGTAGGCAAGTAGAAAGAAAGCAAGCAAGAAAGAATGCAAGCAAGCAAGAAAGAAAGCAATCAAGTAAGAAAGAAAGCAAGCAAGCAAGAACGAAAACAAGCAAGAAAGGAAGCAATCAAGCAACCAAGAAAGAAAGAAAGCAATCAAGCAAGAAAGAATGCAAGCAAGCAACCAAGAAAGAAAGAAAGCATGAAAGAAAGAAAGCAATCAAGCAAGAAAGAATGCAATCAAGCAAGCAAGGAAGAAAGGAAGCAAGAAAGAAAGCAATCAAGCAAGAAAGCAATCAAGCAAGAAAGAAAGCAGGCAAGAAAGAAAGCAAGGAAGAAAAAAGAAAGCATTGAAGAAGGAAAAAAATACGAGTGTGAGCGACTAAGAAAGAATCTTAGACACTGTGTCGTAGGCAGTTAATTTGACTAAACAGTAAAAAGAATGAAATAACGAAAGTAAGAAGAAATACAAAGAAAGAAAGAAAGGAAGAAAGAAAGAAGGAAAGAATGAAAAAGAAAGAAAGAAAGAAAGAAAGGAAGAAAAAATATCTGCGCTTTGACAAGGATTGGTGGAAAAGAATAAAGTTTTACGGACTTTAAATATAAAAACAAAGCAAGCAAAAAAGCAAGCAAGAAAGAAAGAAATACAAGTATGAACGACTAAGAATCTTAGATATTGTGTTGTAGGCAGTTAATTTGAATAGTAAAAAGAAGAAAAAAAAAGAAAGAAAGAAAGAAAGAAAGAAGGAATACAAAGGAAGAAAGAAAGAAATAAAGAATAAAAAGGAAGAAAGACATAAAAAAAGAAAAAAAAAGTAAAAAGAATCAAAGAAAATAAAATGAGGATATTTAAGAAAGAAAGGAACAAAGAAAGAAACGAAGAATGAATGAAAGAAAGAAAGAATACAAATGAAGAAAAAGACAATAAAAGTAAGACTGAAAAATATAAGTAAAAAAAAAAGAATCAAAGAAAATGAAAATAGTAATAGTTCAGAAAGAAAGAAACAGAAAGAAAGAAAGAAAGAAACAAAGGAACAAAGAAATGTCAGCCGGATCAGATCCATTAAAAGAATCAAAGACAAAACCACAAGCAACGCAATTAGAGGACGGATCTCAGCATGAATATAACTTTACTGCAAAGTCCGGATATTTTGAAAGACGTGCGAAGCTGAACACTGGCGTGGGGTGGAGCAGGCAGTGAGAAAGACACGGGAAAGAATTCTCAGTAAACAAAGAAAAAGTCCACACCTTTTTTCAGTTTCATGACTTATAAACGCGAAAATACCACGGGAGTATTGATATTTAAAAAAAAAATCTACAAAAAATCGTCAAAAATGGATATAGAACAAAAGAATTTAGCGGGAATTTTGCCGCCAATGGTACCTAATCTTTGGTTTCGTCGGTGAAGCCATATCGTCGGTTCTTCGATAGTTCATATCTTTATGTCGTCAGTAGAGCCATATATCGGAGTCGTCTGTCGAGTTATATATCTCTGTCATCGGTAAATCCATATCACGGTGTCGTTGGTAGATCCATATCTCGGTTTCAACGGTAGATCCATATTTCGGAGTCAACGTTAGTGTTGTTTCTAGGTATCTATATCATGGCGTCATAGATGGAGAGATATCAAGGTGTCGTCGGTAGATCTATGTGTGGCGTCGGTAGATCCCTATATGGGTGGCATTGTTGGAGCCATAACACGGGACTCGTTGGTAGAGCCATATCTGGCTGATGTAGGTGGAACCACTTTTCGCTGCCGTCATATCTTGTTGACATCTGTAGGGTCAAATGTTAGTGGCGAGGTGGAGATATTTCTCAGTATCGTAAATGAAGAGATATCACGGTGCCGTAGGTGGAGCCATAATCGGAGCATTGTCGCTAGTTCTTATCTCGGAGTCGTCGGTAGTTCATATCTAGGTATCATATGTTGCTGTCTCAGCGGAGCCAGTGCCGTCGGTGAAGCCATATCTCAGTGTTGTAAGTTGAGCAATATGCCGTTTTCGTCTGTGGAGCCATATCTGGGTGTCGTCGCTGGAGCCATATCTCATTATTGTCGTTGTCCACGTTGGAGCCGTGTTGTCTTTGGAGGCATATATAGTTGCCATTTTGGTGTTGTTGCTGAAGCCATTTCACGATGTGATCGGAAGTTCATATATTGGTTACATCGGCAGATTAAATCTAGGTGGCGTCTTTTGAGCCATATTTCGGTGTCATAACTATATCCCGGCGGTGGTGCCATCTCTCCGTGTCGTTGTTAGATCACATCTCGGTGTTGTGTCTATGTGGTGCCGCTGGAGCCATATATCAGTGATATCTGTGAAACTATATCTCAGTGTCGTCGGTGGAGCCAATTCTCAGTGCCGTCGCTGGAGCCATATCTTGGTGCCATCAGTAGTTCATATTCCGGTGTTGTTGGCAGTTCATATCTAGATGGTGCCTTTGGAGCCATATATTGGTGTCATCGCTGGTTTCATATTTAAGCCTCAGTGGTGGAGCCATATCACGATTTTGCCGGCAGAGTCATACTTTGCTGTCGTCAATGGAGCTATATGTCGTTTTTTGCCGTTGGAGCCATATCTCAGTGTCGTCGCCAGTTCTTTAGTTCAGTGGTTGCCGCCGCCGGTGGAGCCATATCTCGGTGTCGTCGCCAGTTCTTTAGTTCAGTGGTTGCCGCCGCCGGTGGAGCCATATGTCGGTGTCGTCGCCAGTTCTTTAGTTCAGTGGTTGCCGCCGCCGGTGGAGCCATATCTCGATGTCGTCAGCGAAGCCATATCTCGTTTTTGTTGGTAGTGACATATCTTAGTGTCGACGATGGAGCCATGTCTAGGTGATGTCGGTTAAGCCGTTTCTCGGTGTCCTCCGTTGAGCTTTATTTCTTTGAAGTCGGTGGACCCATCTCTCTTTGGCTTCCCTGGATCCATAACTCATCGTTACAGTCATATGTCATTGTTGTTGGTAGAATCATATCTAGGTGTCCCTCTCTGGAACCATATCTCTTCGGAGTTACATGCTGGCTTTGTTGGTAGAGACATATCTCTTAGAGCCATGTATCGGTGTTGTCTCTTGTATCATACCTACATCTCATTGGTGGAGCCATTTCTGTGTGACATATCTATGACTCGTCGGGAGATCCATATCTTGGGGTTTTTCAGTCGAGTCCTCATTTAGCGACCAAAGGAGAAAAAGAAGAGCTAAGGGAGTGAAGAAGTAGAAGAGAAAGAGAAGACAGTGGAAAAGAGGTAAAAGAAAATATAAGATTGAGAAAATAAGAGAGGGAATAAGAGGAGGAGAGAAAAAAGAGGGAAAAGATAGAAGAAGAAGAAGAAGAAGAAGAAGAAGAAGAAGAAGAAGAAGAAGAAGAAGAGAGACAGATAATGAGGGGTAGGAGCGAGAGAAGAGAGAAGAATCTGAGTGGTGAAGAGAAAGGGTAAGGATAGAGCGGATTGGAGAAAAAAAAAAGAAAGCGACGAAGAAGAAAAAAGAAGAGAAAAAGACTTATGGAAAGGAGGAAAGGTAGTGGGAGGAGAGAAGCGAATGTGAGAAGAGAGTGAAGAGAGAGTGATAGTAGAAGGGAAAGAGAAGAGAGGGAGGGTGATAAGAGAAGAGGAGAGAAAGAATAAAGAACGTGAAAAGATGGACAGAACAAAGAGAGAGTTGAAGAGGAGGTGAAAGGTGATAAAAATAAAGAAAAGAGAAAAAAGTAAGGAGAGGGTGACAGAAGGTAAGAGGAATAAAAGAGAAAGGGGGAGACGAATGTGAGAATATGGGCAGCGCAAATAGAGTGAACTGACATAAGAAAAGGAAAAGAAAGAGAAGAAACGCTGGCGAGAAAGAGGAAGCGGAGAAAGGTAAGAGAGAAATGAGAAGAGGGAGAGAAAAAAGAGACAAGGAGAGAGATGGGGGAGGAGAATATGAGAAGACGGACAGAACGAAGAAAGACAGAAAGAAAAAGAAGAAAAGAAAAGGAAGAGAAGATAGACAAAGACAAATAAAAGAGAGAAAGAAAGAAAGAAAGGATAAGATGGAGAAATGGGTATAGGACAAGAGAGGAGACAAAGAAGGAAGAAAAAAGAGAGGGGAAAAGATGGACAGAACGAGTAGAGGGGGGAGAAAGAAAGAGAGACGTGTTAGAAATAGAGTGAACTTTGTTTTATAAAACATTAATGGTTAGTCACGTCGACTTGACTTAATTTTTTTGTATTTTCGTGAATTGATCCTAAAATAACATCAAATTGGTCTGGCGAATGTCGAAGTCCTATCTCCTGATGACCGTAAAACGTCTGCCCGGATGTCTTGGAACAGCCAACACAAATGTCGGAATTCAAAAGGTATTAAGACAACTATCTATCTATCTATATATATATATATATATATATATATATATATATATATATATATATATAGAGAGAGAGAGAGAGAGAGAGAGAGGGGTGTGTAAAAATAAGAAAGGAAGGGTGAAGTGACCGAAGGTGTGGCTGTAGAGACAGTGTAATGTTCGTAGCATCTGTTAAGAATACGAAACTAATTTTTTCATAATCTAAATGAATTATTTTATTCACTTCTGTACTCCGTCAAATTAAACATCGGCCGAATCGAGGGTATGTGGTTTTTCAGGGACATTCTTCAAACGTTCAATCTTCTTGCGAGGGGTACTAAAGCGTAAGAAAAAGAACATAGAAAAAAGTCTGGCGAATGTCGAAGTCCTATCTCCTGATAACCGTAAAACGTCTGCCCGGATGTCTTGACACGGCCGACACAAATGTTGGAATTCAGAAGGTACTTTAACTATATATATATATATGTATATGTATGTGTGTGTGTGTGTGTGTGTGTGTGTGTGTGTGTGTGTGTGTGTGTGCAAATATATTGATAAAATAGGAAAGAACGGTTAGATTGATGATCCGAAGTTCTTTAGTATTTTTGTTTTTATTTTTAAAAAACAGTGCTCAATACACAAGTAGAGCCTAGATTATAATTATTATTTTAAAAATACGATTCCATCGCTACACAGGATTTACCATGTTTCATACACAGAAACAATCTTTAGCTTCTGTTTTTGAAGCATGGTAATTCCTGTGTAGCGATGGAATCATATTTAAAAAGTAATTATATATATATATATATATATATATATATTGCGAGAGAGAGAAAGAGAGAGAGAGAGAGAGAGAGAGAGAGAGAGGTGTTAAATTAAGATAAGAAGAAAGTAGTGGCCGATGGTATGGCTGTAGAGTCAGTGTAATGTGCGTAGCATCTGTTACGAATACGAAACTAAATTTTTCATAATATAAATTAATTTTTTATTCACATTTTATTCACCTCTTTTTCTTGTGAGAACGTGCGGGACGCTGAAAGGAAAGAAAAAAATTAAGAAGAAGAATGAGTATGAGATAGAAAAGTCTGTGGTGTAGAAAGAAGTCTCCATCATTCTTTTCTTTATATAAATTGTACTTTTTTCTTTTCAATTTTTTGGGGAAATTAATAATAGTAACAATAACTTGCCTTGTATTGCATAGTAATATTATTAAAAATTATAGTAAAAAATATTCAAACAAAATTCTAAAAAAACAATTATTCAGATTACTTGTATGCACTGTCGTTACACTTAACAAAAAGAACCGGACTCGATGATCGTCTTTCATCCGACACCATGAATGTGTCTGTTTATAGAGTGGTTCCTAAAAAATCTTTTTTAAAAATATCTCCCAAAGTTCTTTATTTCTTTTACACATATACATGGACACACAGACAATAAGTTTAAAATACTTATATATTCAGATCGATAGAGTTTAAAAATATTTTAAATTATAAAGAAAATAAGGATTTTCATTGGATATTCTGTAAAAAACGATTTAAAAAAAATATGTCAAACAATAACTTTGATTAGTTAAAGAAGAATCAGCAATATTACAGGTCGTGATCTGGCTGCTCGGCTTCAGTCACTTTCTCACCACCGAGTATTAACCTTTTCAGCCTTGTTTTCCTGAACAATTGTAATCCTTCTGCCTGATATCCTGAATCAAAATTCGCAAATGATTGGTATATAATGTTTCACGGTTACAAAAAATATAACTTCCTGATTGGTTCCCTGATGGTCTGCACGTTGCATGGTAAAAACGATCTTTTTTTTATTTATCTAAAACACAGACACAAAACACAATGAAAGGGCGCGGACATATTGGTAATAACGTTAGGTGACATCAGAATATTACGGCTTTTGTGATTGGCTCTTCAAAATAAGACGACCAATAGCAAAACACGACCCGGTGGCTGGACATTAAGTCATTTTTCTCTACCATTGTTCAACTGGTGGGTGGGCATTAAGCCATTTTTCTCTACCATCGGTAAAGTGGTGGTCAGGGATCAAAGGGTTAAGAGTCAAAGAATTTCGTTGGAAACAAAGAAAAGAGTATTGAATTGTTGCATGATATCTCTCCTCCTATATGGTAGCGAATGTTGGACAGTCTCTTCAAAGATGAAGAAGAGACTTGAAGCAACATAAATGTGGTTCTACAGAAAGATACTGAGGATACCATGGTCCGAACATGTTTAGCAAGAACAAGGTTTTGAAGAGAATAGAAACAAAAGAAGAATCTCATCAAGACGAAGCCGCTGAAATTTCTGGAGCACATAATGAGGAAGGACGGCTTGGAAAACCTAATACTCACGGGACGGATAAAGGGAAAAAGGGACAAAGTAAAGCACTTACTTGATGAACTTGAGCAAATTGATCGCAAAATAGGGTTTGGGAGAAATAACAAAAAAGACAAAACTTATTAAGGGACAGGAAGACGTGGAGGGCCATGATCGCATACACCCTGAAGGGACACGGCGCATAAAAGGAGATTAGACTCATCAATTTACAGTTAAGCTGGCTAGCTATAATCGCAAGTTCTATGCTAACAGTTTCTTTTTTTTTTCTTTTTCTCGCTTGTGGAAAATTTCTTCCGGCTCAATGCTTTCCAGCCAACTTTAATCTGCAAAAATTTAAATGCAATGTCAATCGCTATCTACTGTCCTCCAGATTACTCTTTTCTCTTCTTTCTCATTAATAATGTTTCTGTTCTTAATTCTTCCACACCCTTTGACACCCTTGTGTCTTAGTGGCTTTATTGCCTTGTGTGGGGTGATTCCGATGAAAACAATTTATATAGTGAAAGAGTGTGCGGTGGGGTGTAATGAATTATTGCTTTGAATGGGAAATCGGGGATCGGAGTTCGAATTCAAGTCGTGTTTATTATAATCACTTACAAGCAAAGTATGAATCCATCTCTTCTCCTCCAGCTATGTGTTAAATAGGACAGACTGGATTTTATAGCCTTAGGTGGTAATCCGTCTATCGCAGAGAGAAATGGTAAACTCCAGCAGGAAAATCTTCTGCCTCGTCAGTCATGAATCAAAAGAGACATGGTCGCCCAAGTGTGTATCACTTTAACTGTAATTGATATAGTGAAATATTCACGTATCATTTTGCTTGATTTTGTTTGTGGCATATAAACACCTCTATGGGTCATTTAATGCCGAAATCTAAATATTTTTACCAGCTTGACACCATTTTTCGTAAGAATTACTGAAAGACCCTTTTAGTTATAATCTCTCAAAAAAAATGAGCAGGTTAAAATCGTTTTGTCTCAGACCCACTGTCTTACTAACTGAGCAATGGTGAGAAGAAAAAGATCATTAAGGCCTTCAGTAATTAATTTTGAATTAAAATCTAAATTAATTAAAAAAATTTTCTATATTTAATAAATATATATTAATTTGATAAAATCTAAACGTTTATCTACATTATTTACATTGTTCGGACTGTTGTCCCAATCTTTATTGCCATATTCACGACGTTTCGGCCGTTGTACACTCCGGCCTTCTTCAGGTAATTGGAATTTAGAATTGAGACCTTTATTTCGTTCACGGGGTAGATTGTTCTAGTTCCACATGCCATGCCTCCTCTGTTATCGCCCATTAACTCAGCGCTCCTAGTTTTTTTTTTTGTCCGCCATTAGGTATTGAACTCACAATTCTTTGGGTTTGGACACTTCGACGTGGTATAATGGTTAGCAAGCTTGTCTCGCTAAATCAATTACGACAGAATAGTGAGTTCGATCCTCACTGGATGCCCCATACTTTCGGCCTTGTTCCACATCTAAGCTATGCTTGGAAAATCATCGCAAAGCTTTGGGTCAAGTCACCGGATTCAACTAACGCTTTTATCCATTGGGCCTTGCCCTATTCACATGCGAGTGAATATGGCAATAAATATGAGGACAACAGTTCAAATAAAGTAAATAATAACAATATCTCATCTCAGAAATACAGGTAAATGTTTATCTATATTAATTTTAACACAATTTCAACATTTTAATTATTTTTTTTCACATAGAATTTTAATATTTTCGTTTTTATTTTGAAAAAAAAAACTATACGTTTTGTGTTTTTCTTATTTACTTGTTCAGATATTTTTATAAATTTAGGAATAAAAATTGTTTTCTTTATAAAATGATAAATAATAAATATTTGATTCACAAATTTTTTTATAAACTTGTAAATATAAAATTATTCTTATAAATAAACAATCTAATAAAAAAATAATATAGAATGCATAAATCTAATTTTCTATGTTTTGGTTTTATTAAAATTCTTAAAATAACTTTTTTTTAAAAGAATCAAAATTGCCGACGGAATATATAGTGATCGAAAAATAATGACAAGAAAACAAACGCCCTTTTGATACACCATTGTTTTTTGCTGGTGCGTTTGTTAAACTTTGCCAATGTGCCACCGTCTAACGACTTTCTACCTTTCAAAACGATCAAAGGTACTTGATATATATATATATATATATATATATATATATATATATATATATATATATATATATATATATGAAAAGTGTGTATATATAAATATAAATAAATATATATATATATGTGTATAATTATTTATATATTATATGCGCGGTACTTATTAGAAAGCGCTCAATATCAGAGATAGAGCTAACATATATGGTTGGATAGATGTGAGCTTGTGACGAGACATTCACGAGACATTTCCGCCACACTTCCAATCTTTAAATTTCAACATACAAATGCGTATGTATAGACACAACACCACCCGTATACATACACATGTCATATCCGAAACTGCCCACATATGTTTATATATGTATGAGTCCCGACGGACGACAAAGTATGTATATGTGTCTGCATACTTCGATGTTTGCGTTAGTACGATGAAAAAAACGACGAAGTTTCCCCCACCACTTCCACAATAACACCAATACGCGCAATCTACATAAAACCAAAATTTAAAAAAAAATTAATCAGTTTGTCTGACGATCGCTAAAGCGTGAAACCCAGGGTCACAAGTTCATATCTATCCAACCATATATATATATATATATATATATATATATATATATATATACACACACACACACACCTGGTCAAAATCTTAAGACCAGATACAAACGGGTTGAAAAAACAAACAAACTGTTACTTTAATCAAAATATATTTGCGAAACCGTTACATTTAATTAGAAAATGTTGGTTATCAACAAACAAGTGAAAATTTTAAGCTTTTAATTGATTAATTTAAACAACCATTGAAAAAAGGATTTTTTTGGTTAATTAAAGTAACAGTATTTTATATATTTTTTTAACCCATTTGTATCTGGTCTTAAGATTTTGACCAGAGGTGTATTCTGAAGAGAATTATGTTTCTTGATCTGTACAAGGTTCAAGAGCCACTCGAGTTAGAGGATTAAAAACAAGAGGCACAGTTTATGCGGATATGTGTTGAAGATAACTGTTAACCCTAGACTTGAACAGGTTAAGATCGTAGTGATCGGGAAAGCATCCTCTTGGGAGTCAGTTCAGCAAAGAAGCGGTTCGTGGGAAGACTGTAACTTAAATCTTACCCAAAGAATAAGAAGAGAATGGAGTTGGTTCGCTGGGGTGGTATGGCGGTTCTTAGCCATGGACTGGTGGAACTAAAGAATATAGTTCATTTGAGCATTCTCCATGGAAATAGCGATAGAGCAATGAGATGCTTGCGACGTTTCATGTGCGAGAAAGTTGTTTTGGGGTGGAAAATAATTTGTCACCCACAACGATACACTTTTGGACTCTGCCCATACTGGAAAGTGAAGACATGGCAGCTCCTGTTTATATATAACAAAATTACTCCATTTTTACCTGGTCTGGGTCTTATATAGGTAGACGATAGGAGGAGTAGTCAGATACTTACTGGATCGGTAGTGGGAACCGACCATTTTTCCAGCATCGTTAGCGGTGGATCGTATGTACGAGTTCCACTTGAGGTCTGGATTGAGTTTAAGTCCCGATAGGCGCTCAAGACACGGGACCTGGCCGAGAGAACATCAGCCCATTGTGATTGGTAGTTTACGGTCCAATCGGCGATGATGGAATGTGACCAGTTTGGTTTTTCGAGCCAATGAATGTGACCAGCCAGTTCCCCCACCCACTCACTGAGTTGTTAGCTCAAAGGAGGAATCAGCTACCAATCTGATTTCGGTAAGTTATTTTACAAGATTCCACTAGAAAAGGCTTCACCGACATCGTTCATTCTATTTTATAGTATAGCCGGTCACTCGTATTCGAGAATACCCGTCTACTTGCCAATCCCTATTGCAGACGCTTGCTCAGGCGCAGTTGTGTTTATTCAGTACCCACAGAGCCCACCTGTGGTTTATTTTGCAACTATGCTGAGTAGACCTTAGTTACAGTTTCTGGGAAAGAGTGATCAGTAATTTGAACAAGGCCAGCACGCTCAAGACCTCGGCCATGATGACTTGTGACTTCGTGCAAGCACAGCTATCGATAGTTCCCCAAGGGTTCTGTCTACCCAATTTCACTCACAAGGCTTGGGTCAACCTGTGGTATGCTTTTCAGGCACTTTCCAAATGTGTCGTACGCTGGGATCGAAACCTCCAGTCCGATAACATCAGTAAGTCTCCTTCCTGACAAATCGACCATGGTGAGATTCGAACCCGGGTCTCATGGCCCGAATGCAAATGT
>OZ010580.1:96201677-96251677 GCA_963932145.1 Acanthosepion lycidas
GTAGGCGAAATAATAATAAAAAGCTCACCAGAATAGTTGCCATGGAAATATTTGTAGAAAAGAGTGAGGGAAGCCATGTCTTGTCAGTGAGAAGTGACTGGTGTCGATATGCCAGGTCAGGATCGATTATATTACGGATCTTTCTTTGGATTGTGTTAAGAATCTTGAGATATACAGCAAGAACACAAGACCAGATATGGCAGCAATATTCAAAGAACGGACGAATGGTAGCTTTATAAATGTGCATGATGGATTCGGGCCAAAAATTTTCAGGCATGACACAGCGAACCAAATTTTTCTAGCAGTAGAGATAGTACCTGATTCATATAGTCACTCCATTTCGTGTCAGTGGAAAAAGGTGTGCTCAAGAAGGCATAGAATATTGATCTCCCGGGGTTCAGAAAGATCGGCAAATTTGAAGTTTCATGCACACACACACACACACACAAAAGCGTATCTAAAGGGCATTTTTTCCATTGACATTTTCATTTCTGTAAAGTCCCTTTACTTTTTAGCAATGATTGTTGTTTTAAAAAGTGATATTTAGAACTGGAATAGTGTTGATCTCCTGGAGTTCAGCGGGAATAGAATAAAAATATATCGGCAAGTTTTGGAGTTTCGTGTCTGTCAAAAAGACAATTTCCATTAGCATCTTTATTCCTGTGAAGGCCCTTTACTTTTCAGAAATGTTTGTTGTTTTAAAAAGCGATGATTAGAACTAGAATAAAAACTAAACATTTGATAAAATTGTATCTGTCTATATTTCTGAGATGAGGTATTATGTACACTATTTACATTATTTAGACTATTGTCTTCATCTTTGTCGCCATATTTATTACAACGTTTCGGCCTTTCAGTATCTGTCTATATTTCTGAGGTGAGGCATTATATACACTATTTATATTATCAGGACAATTGTCCTCATCTTTGTTGCCATATTTATTACAACGTTTCGGCCTTTCAGTATCTATCTATATTTCTGAGATGAGGTATTATGTACACTATTTACATTATTCGGACTATTGTCCTCATCTTTGTCACCATATTTATTACAACGTTTCGGCCTTTCAGTATCTGTCTATATTTCTGAGATGAGGTATTATGTACACTATTTACATTATTCGGACTATTGTCTTCATCTTTGTCGCCATATTTATTACAACGTTTCGGACGTTGTACGCTCCGGCCTTCTTCAGGTGGTTGGAATGTCGAACTGAATCCTTTATTTCACTCACTGGGGTAAACTGTTCTACTGCCACGTGCCATGTTTAATGGATGTCGGTTATCAGTTATCTCCTGTTAATTCCCCTCTCCAAGTTCTCCACTGCCTTAACCGGGTATTGAACTCACACTGTTTGGGTCCTGCCACTGGATCTAACCAACGCCTTTATCTACTGTGCCATGTGTCCTTGATAAAAGTGTATTTAGATATTTCTTTGTTCTTGAGAATTTACAACAAACTTATGAAACTATTAGATTGCTTACTTGCAAGAATAATTTTATGTTTACAACATTTTAAAAACTAATATGAGTTAATTAAAAAGTGTTACTCTTATCGAGTGGTTATCAGTTCAATCCCTGCATTAAGTAGTGAAGCAGTGAACAATAACTGGCATCCAAGAGACAAAATAGCACAATAATCAACAATCTATGTCCCATGTCAGCCAAAACAATGGATACCTGATACTTGACCGAAATGTCTTTATAACAACATCTATAACAACCAAGGGTTCTTCATAAATTTATAGTTTTAACAAGGATACAATGTTGGATATGTTGATGACAACATTTATAGATATTGTCATTACATACTTGAGGAAAATTGGGCTCTGAATAAACATATGTAAATAAATTTTGGGTAGTATTTAAAATACCTTCTTTGATTTAAGTAGGAAGTTATTTTAGTTTTAGATAATTACTGGAAATGGATTGATTACAAAATTAAGTTAATTACTTCTAGGCAAACATGAACCTTTGTACCCTCAAAAATATGGAGTGCCAAAAGGATGTTTCTTCATATGAAATGGCTTTTGTTTTAAATACCTTTATCCATACGCAATGTTTATTTGTTTTTAAATGTTGATTAGAATTGTAATAAAGCCTAAACATATGATGAAAGTGAATTTATACATTTTCTTTTTTCTTGAAAATTGATAAAAAAAAAATAAACACTATTTTTGATGAGATGGTCTCTAACAAGAAAAATTTTCAGACACAATGTAGAAAACCAAATGTTTCTAGCAGCAGAGATAGCAACTGATTCAATATAGTCACTCCATTTCATGTCAGTGTGAAAAAAAGGGGAGCTCATGAAGGCGTAGAATGTTGATCTCCTGGGGTTCACCAGGAACTGAATAAAGAAATATCAGGAAAATTGGAGTTTCGTGCCCAACAAAAAAAACAGAGTATGAAAAAGACTTTTTTTCTATTAACATCATTATTTCTGTAAAATCTCTTTACTTTTCAGCAATGTTTGTTGTTTTAAAAAGTGATGATTAGAACTGGAATAAAACCTAACCATCTGATAAAAGTGAGTTTAAACATTTTCTTTGTTCTTGAAAATTTACAACAAAATATAAAACTATTATATTGCTTACTGACAAGAATGATTTTATATTTACAACATTCTAATAACTAATAAAATTGCTACAAGACATTTTTATGTTTATATATATATATATATATATATATATATATATATATATATATATATATATATATATATCAGGACATTTTTATGTTTATACATTCTTTTTATAGATACAAATATTTAATGCTCTGTATCTATAAAAAGAATGTATAAACATAAAAATGCCTTAAAATAATTGTCGGACTCTGTCCATTTCATAATAAAATTTTATAAATACTAATGCAATGCAATATTTATTATTTATCAATTTATAATGAATTAAATATGAAAAGAATTTTCATTCATAAATTTATAAACATTTCCTAATTATTAAAATATGTCATTCAACTCAAAGGAAATCGTTATTATTTATCATTTTATAAAGTTCGAATTGATTGGCAATTAGCCATTGTTTTGCCAACTATTCCAGTACACTGTTTAATAATAAATAGTATGAATAAAGAAGCCAATAATTTTATTGCTAATTCTCAAGAACAAAGAAAATGTATGAATTCACTTAGTTTCAAGTTTGCTGAAATCTTATATATATATATATATATATATATATATATATATATATATAATTCAGACAGACATTCGCTCTATCACAGGTCCTCAGTGTGGCTAGACATCCGATTACCTCAAGCCAGTATCGAAACCCGATTTTACCCCTGAGCTATAGAGAGGAAGGCGGATCTTTACGTACTTATTCTTCGAATAAACACGCGATTGACCAAGAGGGCTTAATTCATGGAAGGGCTTTGTAGTATTAGCATTAGTAGTCTATATATATATATATATATATATATATATATATATATATATATATATATATATATATATATATATATATATTTATATATATATATATATTGTGTATCAAAATACTTTACAAACCCTGGGGTCGGGTTCCACACACCAAAACAAGGACAAAAGTCCATAAGCATATGTCCGAAAATCGTTCGTTTTTGAGTTATTAAATTAAAATAGTTTAAAGTAGAATCAGGCACAAAGTGTGTAAAATTATTTTTCGATTGTATCTTGGATCGTACATTTAACAGTGTCTACCGTAACTTTAAACTTAATAACTAAAAAAAACGAAGGATTTGAGGACTTTTGTCCGCGGAACCCGCCCCTAATGTTTGTAAAACTAATATATATATATATATATATATATATATATATATATATATATATATATGATGTTTCGGATAACACAAAGCATAAGCAAAATTGTTTCATCAGAGAAAGAGAAAATTCATAAAAAATAATGTTCTTTATTTCCTGCTGGTGTGATTTTGAAAGGAGGGTCAAATTTTCACCGAGACATGAGAAACCATGGTTAGCTAAACACATAGTTAACAAACTAACTTTGATTCTCACCGGGTGCTCCGCATTTGGAACCTTGTTCCAAGCTTATCTAAGCTTAGTAAATGCTTATAGCGTTTCGACTTTTTGTTTCCGAAGCGAAAATTAATCAAAACCCACTTCTAGGCGTCGCCCCCACAAGCTGTATTCCCCCAACCAATCTGTCATTGCACTTAAAAGGAAAGGTCAATCCTTGATGACTGAGCGCGTCCCTAAAAGAGAAGAGCTGGGGGGACAAACATTAGCAAAACCCGCATGTACAAGTGTTAGATCTCCACGTTATGACCTTGTGTCAAACTTATCTTCGTTGTGGGATGCGGTGAAACAGTTTCCAAGCTTCAGTTACAAGTTCCATTTAATTATCAAAGATAATTTTTTTTTGTATTTTTGAGTGGTTAGATTTAAAAAAAAAACAAAAAACAAAAACAAAACAAAACAAAAAAAAACAAAATGTAGGATTTACTAAAACGAAAAGAATTAAAAAAAAAAATGAATGTCGGAAAAAAATTCTAACAATTTATAAAATTCTCCTTCTCCTAATAATTAGAATACAAATACGGAAAAGAAAACAATAATAAATTTTTATTCCAATTAAAAAAAAATGGCTGTTTTTGACACGCAACAACAAACTTCAAAACAGTGTTTATGTTTAAATTTAATGTAATTATCGGATTTGGAACTTTGAAAGGTTTTTAAAGTGTGTCAATATTTTTGACATGAAGTATAATTTGGATTCTTCACCATTTTGAATAACCTACTTTTTTTTTTCTCTCTGCAATTGATTTTAACGGAACATTCCAAGCAAGCGATGTTCTCCCGATGCTGGGCAAAAACACTGATTTCACGTTTGATATATTCTCGTAATGACGCATCTTTCAGTGGCAAAATAAAATCTTGTTCAGATCTTAAATTATTCTGTCAAGAACATAATAATTCTATTTAACAATGACAAAATGCGATACGAAACACATTATTTTATTTATTTAGAAGGCAATATTAAAATAACTCCGTGGAAACTACTTCAGTAAGTGAATAATAATTAGTTACCTCCACTTTTTCGTTAATATGTTCATTTGTAAGAATTACTAGCTATTTAAAAATGAAAAAAATGCGTTGACTTAGTGTTGAAACTTGACTAATGCATGGAATAATAATGCAACACAAAATGTACTTAGAACAAAATGTATTGAAACAAGAAAGTGTACACAATATTTACATATAGTCTTTTGTATATTCCTGGAAAGACCGTTCCTGGAGAATGTGTTGACTGAGTCGCAGTCGGGCAGAGTCTCTGGTTGAATCTCTTGATTCCTACCCTCTCTTCCCGGTACCAACCATATTTATATGGTCGGTACTCCACTATGCAAATTAGGTGGATCCTACCACAACACTTAGATTTCGTAAATTCATGTCAATTTTGGTTATCCATACTAGCTGTCATCACCACAAAACTTATCGATACGTCAATAAAGATGAAAGAAAAACATCGTTGAGAAATGCATGTATATTACTTTTTATGCTGTAAGTAATGTATATTTCAAATCAGATTAATTTAACTTTAAATTTGCTAATCTTAATCAAATAACGTGTCACAAATATATATTTTATTTTTGGAAAATTTTTAAAACACATAATTTTGTTTTGTTTACAAATTTCTTAAAATTAAGAAAATGGCCGCTTTTAAAATTTTTTTCTTAAATTGGCCAAAAGGTTTAGATCTCGATCTATATAATTTCTATTTGATATACATCAGAATATTTACTTACTGGAAATAGTAAATTTAATCATTTAGCTTTCAATTAAAGCTAAAATGAAATCTTCAAGAATGCTTTTTCATTTTTAAAAATTCATTTTAAACCTTAGGTATCGAAAATTTATACCGAATTAGTCGAGATACCGAATGATAATACATAACGGTAAACTTGATGCTTAATTAACATAACGTTTCTATCTGCAAACGTATCAGTTTTATGTAACGGCATGTAGGTCTTTGCGAGGACCATCCTTTTTTGAAACTTATGGCACTTGTGCTACAGAACCATAAACAAAGATCCGTACCAAATAACAGAAACCACATCACTTGACGGTTTTCAATAGTAGAAACAAATATAAATGGATAGCACACGTAACTCAGAGAAATGATATCAACAAGATGTTGAGGTTCCATATTACTTCAAACAACAGGTTAGGAATGAAAGCTCTATCAATACTGGAAGGAGCCATAATAATTACTGGACAATCTATTTTTTTAAAAATTGTTTTAATAGAAAAATTTTATAAATTTCAATCGAAAATAACACTGTCTGCCTGGTCAATGAATGTCGAATGTTTCCTTATAAGGAAACGACTAATATTATTATTACTATGAGAAAGGAGGAGGATAGATACTACACTTTGATCCCAGCGAGATGACCAGGGAAGAAAGAAAATATTACCATTAACATTTATGGGTCGAGCAAGAATAAAAAATTGAATATCTGGGAAGTGTTTTAACAGAGGACGAAAAGTGAGACAATTATATCTGAAGGTGCATTGGAACAGCAAAAGATGCTTTCCAAAAGCCAAGCAAAGTATTAAGAAACAGGAAAATTGCATAAGAAACAAAGAAAAGAGTACTGAACTGATATGTAATATCAGTTCTATATTGCAGTAACTGCTGAACAATCGCCTCACAGATGGAGAAGAGACTTGAAGCAAAAAAAAATATAGTTATACAGAAGGATGCTGACAATACCATGGGCTAAACATGTGAGCAACGACGAAGTGTAAAAGAAAATGGAAACAAAAGGGACACTTTTACTTAACATCTGAAAGAAACAGTTGAAATTGTTATGTCACATAATGAGGAAAGAGGACTTAGAAAATTCGACATTCACAGGACAGATCGAAGGCAAGATGGACAGAGGAAAACAACGCCTAACCGACATAATGAGCTTATGTAAATGGCTGACAGAAGGGAGTTTAGGAGAGATAGCAAAAAGAAAAAAATTGTTAAGAGATACAAAGGACAGGAAATAGTGGAGAACCATTATCGTCGACATCCTGAAGGAACATGGCACACAAAAAAGAAGAATCTCTTTTCGAAACTACGAAAAATTTAGGTTTTTATTGATGCTATTTCCTTTTCCCAAGCAAGGAATAACCATTTCCAAATCGGAAGAAAGAAGAGGATAGATATATTTAAGGAGTAGATGACTTAACATGTTTTGTATGAAATGCATAAAATGTCTGACGATGATTGATATGCTTTTATGAGACGATCAGAAGAGTTTAGCGCGGGATTAGTGCACTGGCAAGATATGATTGTTTAAACATCAGATCAGCGCGGCATAGATTTGCTTGAAGACTAAGTTCTCTCTTTTTCTACATCGATATTTATTGTAAGTGTCTCCAAGAGTTTGGTTCTAGAAAGACACGGCAGCCACGATTTAAAACTCATTTTGATATATATATATATTGTTGTGGATTCCGAGATGAAATTCGGTCCCCAATGAATGACAAACGCAAGAAATAAATATAAGAAATTAAATGTATTTACACAATAATACAATGGGTAATTCTGTTAGTAAATCCAGGAACGCGGTTAGTAGCAATAATAATAATAATAATAATAATAATAAATATATATATATATATATAAAGAAATATAGTCTTAAGGTGTGCTATATTTATGGAATAAAGTGCTCAATATCAGAGATAGAGCGTGTGTAAATATAAAAGTGAACATAGAAGTCAACACTTAGAGGCGACAGTCTGTTTCATGCTATATGCAATCGTCAGGCCACGTGTGCTGTTATTTTTCTCGGATATTTATATATATACGGGTTAGTGGTGCATTGTGGGTATTCTGTTATGGCGGTTATTTCAAAATAAAATAAAAACAAATAAATATACTAATAAGCAAAAAAAAAAAAAAAAATAGAAATAAAACATAAAAAAATACTATGTTACTTAAAAATCGAAAACCGAAAAGAGAAAATATACAAGTAAAATAAATTAACCTAAATTCATTCAAGTAAATAAATAAACAAACCAATCCCAAATAAAGATAATCAATTAAAAACTGTTCCCGCCAAAATAATATTAGAATGAACTACAACAATCAACCCCAAAACTGAACAAATAGCTTTAATTAAATTCCCAAACCAAAACAAAACTGTTAAATAAGTGATATAAACAAATTTTTACTACGTTAATAAATAAATAAATAAATAAATAAGAAACAAAAATAAAAACAAGCAATATAATTTGACCTAAATAGATAAACAAACGACTTCCGGTGAAATAACCGCCATAACAGAATACCCACAATGCACCACTAACCCGTATATATATAAATAGCCGAGAAAAATAACAGCACACGTGGCCTGACGATTGCATATAGCATGAAACAGACTGTCGCCTCTAAGTGTTGACTTCTATTTATATATATATATATATATATATATATATATATATATATATATATACAGTCTCGAAGTAGGACTTCCTTAGAGTCTATGTGCTTGTAACTGATTTCTACAAGCGGTTACCTCACACTATTACTCTACCTCCAACTCAATCACAATCTCTGCTCACTCTTCCTCTCTCAATATCTCTCTATCTCTCCGTATATTGACAGACACTGGGTATTTAACGGCAGCAGTCCAAGTAACACTCTGGTCGAGTCCACGTATATGAAAAAGGGGAGGACCCTATAACACCCTCCTCCTTAGATCCCTTTTTGGGGGGAGTTAGTATTTATGTCTCTTATGGTTGATAATCAGGGGTTTGACAAATTTTTTCTTCCTGATTGACCTTCTCATTTCTGTGTCTTCCTGCCATTTTCATTTATTATCTGACCTAAAAATTCGATTATAATGAAATAAATATCATGATGGTATTTTAAGTGTTCGTTTTCACAATTTTAATATATATATATATATATATATATATATATATATATATATATATATATTACAGCAAAAAATACAAAACTTACACTTACTTCAACATGGGATAGTCTATTTCAAGCCGTTCTGTACGCGACTATCATCAGCCCCTAAGTGTCTGTCTCAGAGCATTGTTTTAAATTTATTTTCAATGTCAGTCCTTCTCTGGTAGATACCTTGTTAATGAGAATGACTCCAGGGATATGATACATAACGCCCCTACCCACCAGTCGCTAACACAAACCCATTCTCATTTACAAGGAGTCTACCAGAGGAGGACTGACATTGAAAATAAATTTAAAAAATTGCTTCGAAACAGGCATTTAGGGGCTGATGATAGCCACGTATCCCATGTTGAGGTAATTTTTTTTTTATTGACTGTAAAAAATACATATGCTCTAATAAATACTTCCAGCTCTCTGTGGATCATTTTTAATAATTAATATTACTACGATCCACCTGGATTATATACCAACGGATCGATTACCTGTACTATATATATATATATATATATAGTTAGTTTATGCAAACTTAGGTAATCCGTATGGGTAGACCGGAGGAGGATGATATCCGGAGAGCTCAATGTAAAATTCAGAGCAGATATGTTTGAATAAGTACAGACCACGTTAAGGTTCCATGTAATAAATTATTTCACCATAACCCCTTTAACAGGGCTCTGGATCATCAGACTTTACTTCCAAAGGTTGAAATGAAAAATGAAAAGAAATTCACACATTTTTGATGGACCTCATCAAATATACGTAAAATTAACGTTAATTTTACGTGTACTTGATGAGGTCCGTCAAAAATGTGTGAATTTCTTTTCATTTTTCATTTTTCATTTCAATTTTTGGAAGTAAAGTCTGATAATCCAGATCCCTGTTAAAGGGGTTATGGTGAAATAATTTATTACATGGAACCTTAACGTGGTCTGTTTTTATTCAAATATATATATATATATATATATATATATATATATATATATATATATATATATATATATATATATATTTCCTAAGTCTTTTTTGTGGTTTCATTTCCATAAATCGTATAATCCGTATGACAAAACATTTTGCACCTCCCCCCACAAAAAAACCCTCAAAGTCTTTTTATTAAACTCGGCGTCTATATAACCCAGTGATACGCTATATGATGAATAGGTGTGTGTATAAATATCTATCTATCTATCTATCTATCTATCTATCTATCTATCTATCTATCTATCTATCTATCTATGAGTGTGTGTGTGTGTGTAACGAATGCACGGCCGCAATTTTCGACGGATTTGCACCAAAATTTACATGCACCTGCTCCAAGTTAGCAGGAAGGCCAAGACCGACTTTGCATTTCCCAACTCCCATCGGTAGTGGAAATTATCGATTTTTTCATGCTTCTACGGCAGTTTTCATGTAGTTTGCGGCCATTTTCTACTGGCCAGAGTGAGAGCCAATAGCTGGCTGCCATGAACAGGCAGGAAGATTCTATTGGCCAGCGTAAGAGCCAACAGCTGACTGACACGAATGTGTTAACTAGCATGCTAGCATGCAAAAAAAAATCGATAGCTGCATTCGTCACAAGTGAAAATTTTTTAAATCTGCATGGCACTTTACTTCAATTGGCTCATTCGCTTGCTTAAACTCAACGTTGATTCTGATTCCGCAGAACTGGGTTGGGTGTGAAAAAGTATTTGTTGTTAACGTTCTTTATTCATTCGGTTTTTCAAGTTACGAGTCCTTTTTTAGAGCTGATCGTTTTGTGTTCATTTTGTTTAGTTCTTTTTTCGTAACAGATTTAATGTTTAGTATAGAGCTTAGAAAAAATTCGCAGTGTGAGATAGGCAAGAAGTAAGGCATGTAGTAACATCAGCACGGCAAAGGGCACTTCTTTAAAGGCAAGGAAGAGCAAAAATATTTTAAGTCAAGTGATAGCGATTGCTGTATGAGTCGTACGATTTTTGAATCAAGCACGGGCAACGCTGCTAGTATATACATACATACACACACACCCCCACACACACACCCACACCCACACACACACCCACATACACACCCACACCCACACACACACACATATATATATATATATATATATATATATATATATATATATATATATATATATTTGTGTGTGTGTAAAATAGCCATCTGTCTGTATATGTAGATAGATTTGTTTTCTTCGTGTTGGGCGTAAATAATTTGTTACCATCGTTTATGTGTCTAGAAGTCACGTTCTCTTCATTGAATTTGAAGAAAGATGATCAAAATAAAAAACGTCTAAAGGAAATGCAAATTAGTCGAATTAAGAAAATAAGAAAAAAAATCTCTAAGAATTTACGCGAAGAAATACTTAAAAAAATCGACGATATTTTTAAGAAAAAAATAAAAAATAAAAAGACGGCGATGTATTTTCCTTACCTTACTTGACCTAACTTAGGCTTTGATCAACGCTGTCCAATTGAATTTTCAGCAAATACATTAGAAGATAGAAAAGAATGAATTTTGAAAAGTAAAAATGAATTTTGAAGTATCTTTATTGAAAAAAATAAATAAAATAAAAATAAAACTACCGCTTAATATCTAAACAAAAAAGTTTATCACATTAAAAGTGATAAAATTTTATTAAGTATCTCCGTTAACATCATTGATGTCGGTTTGTTTGTGTCGTTTTTGTTTTCGCTTTCCGTGTTTTTCTTCGTCCTGTATTATTTAGTTTTCGATTTTGATTTTGTCAACGAACTCTTAGTTTCGTATTGTGGTTTTTGAGGTGATACTACCATCAACACATACTACTTCATTTGAAGTGGCTGCAGCCGGAGAGAAAATGAAGGCAAAGTGGCCATGGAAAATATATTTGATTTAATTTCATAGAAATCGGTAAAAATTAGGTTTGAAGAGCGAGAATAAAAAAAAAAAAAAAAAAAAAAATTAAATAGTATTTTTCATTGGTGTGAAGAATTTTTCAATAAAAGTTTGACCCTTATTAACAAGGAAGAAAGGAAGTAAATATCTTTATTGGTTGATAATAAGTCACTTGTTTGTAACAGATTTGCAACAAACATACCGATTTGTACAAATTAATTGTACTATTAGTCAGCACACTTCTCTGTACGACCATAAATAATGGTCTTTGTAAATAAGACCCGACTCGATAACCATTACTCAACCGACACCACATAAATATTTGTCGCTAGAGTGTCTGAACGATCTTATATGTAAATATCACAAAAAAAAAACAAACTTTATTTCCTTCCAATGTAACTTAATGATTCTAATTAATTTTGCTTCTTAGTTTGCCTGTAAAGTTATGTTCGATATATATATATATATATATATATATATATATATATATATATATATCTCATATACCTATTCTCACATAAAATATATATGAAAAGTTAAGGACTTTTGATATTTGTGGATTTTCACAGACCCAGCCTAGAATTTCTTAATAATATCTTACTTTTATTAGCAGATGAAACATTGTCAGTAATTCTTAATTTTTGGCTAGTATTTCTTTTATTTGTATTTAATTTTCTTTATTGCGACTAATATTATCAGTCCTACTAATGTCATAATGAATTTTATTATGAAACGTGGCATTGTCAACCATTATTAATTTTTGATTTAATTTTTGTCTTAATTTTTATCTACTAAAAACAGGTGTATCCACTATATATTAGTAATAAGAATATATATATATATATATATATATATATATATAAACTAAAATTAAACGAAAATTAAATAAAAAATATTAATGGTTGACAATGCCACGTTTACAATAACACATACATACAAAAAACTATTTCTTATATAACAGTTAAAATACTTAATCCTTGAAAATGGCTAAATGTATAGCCGAAAGCGCTCGAATAAAAAAAAACATTCGGACAGTTTTTATATAATTTATCATCGGAAAAGGAAAAAAGTATTAAATCGCATGAGAAATTGTATAAAAATTAAATAAAAGCACCCTGTCTGTTGTATTCAATGAAATGTGCATATATATATATATATATATATATATATATATATATATATATATATATATATATATATATATATATATATATAATTAATAGGCTTAAACACTAATATTCCATGGTCATAAATGATTCCATTGGAATCGTAAATACGATCCAATTTATCAGACCTACAAATTCAAAAAGAAAACAGAAAAAAACAACTCCGGGAATAAAAAATAAAATTTAGAGAGAGAGTTAGTATGAAAGTGTGGGATGAATGTTAGAGTAAATGACAGGTATAGGGAGGGGTAACAGACTAGAGAAGAACAGGAAGGTCTAAAGATGAAGGGGGGATTCAAATTTAAGAAAAGAAGTTTTAAAGAGGAGAGTCAAAGACGGTTTAAGTGAGAGAAATATGAATGTTGTCGGATGTCTAATACATTAAAGATTTACCGGAAAACAGTATACATTTTGTGCTGACATACACACACAATATGTATATGTAGGTAGATGTGTATGTAGATGTGTTTATATATGTGTGTGTGTATGTTTAGGCATGTATGTATAAATATATATCTGTATATGTATGTATGTATAGTTAGACGGATAGATAAAGGGATACATTGTTTATTATATTCATATTTCTCTCACTTAAACCGTCTTTGATTTCATCTTTAGACCGTCCTGTTTTTCTCTTCTCTTACCCCTCCCTATAGAATAAATTATCACCATGGAATATTAGTGTTTAAGCTTTTTTATTATATCCTTACTCTGTCCTGGATATTGAGTTCTACCTGGATTCTATCCTCTTTGAATTATTTTTATACATACATACACACACACATATATATATATATATATATATATATATATATATATATATATATATATATATATATGTATGTATGTGTGTGTGTGTGTGTGTGTGTGTGTATGTATATATATTTATATAGTTTAGATATATGATTGTATATGTATGTGTATATTAACCACTAATATTATCAATATATATATATATATATATATATATATATATATATATATATATATATATATATATATAGTAGGAATATTATGTAATCAAAACCTCCTGATCGTACGTCTTGCTGTTGGATGTAGTCTATCGTCATACCCAGAAGGCGGATGTAGTTTATCGTCTTACCCAGGACACGGATGTAGTTTATCGTCTTCCACAGGACGCAGATGTAGTTTGTCGTCATACTCAGCACGCAGATGTAGTTCATCGTCTTACCCAGGACGCGAATAGTTTATACCCAGTCCGCAGATGTAGTTTGTCGTCTTACCCAGGACGCGGGTGTAGTTTATCGTCGTACCCAGGACACGGATGTAGTTTATCGTCTTACCCAGGATGCGGATGTAGTCTGTCGTCTTACCCAGGACGTGGATGTAGTTTATCGTCATACCAGGACGCAGATGTAGTTTATCGTCTTCCACAGGACGCGGATGTAGTTTATCGTCAAACGCAGGACGCGGATGCAGTTTGTCGTCATAGCAAGGTAAATACTCGCATTTGGACTGAATGCGGGTATTTGTAACTACTGTAAGCGTTGGTTGTCAATTTTTTTAGTTAATATTTATTCTTGATTACTTTATTATGTGTTTCTGATTGTTATGATTACATTTACATGCTTTTATGTGTGAATTCCTAGTTTGTTAATTATTTAATTATTTACTTAATTTATTTAGATTTTTCGTTTATTTAATTTTTGTTTTGAGGCTTGCCTATCTGATTTTTTATAGTTTAAAGTACTGGCTTTATTTCAATTTTCGATTTTTAAGTAACAGTAAAAATATATTTTCGTGCCTACATTTTGAGATACATTATGACCGATTATTTAATATTTTTGTTTTTGGTCTGGGAAGCCGATTATAGTTATCTCTTCTCCAGACAGAGTTCCCAGTTTTTGAATTTATTGCCGTAGGCTGTTACTGCTTTCCATATTTCCCGTGATGTTTTTCATGTAATTCGATTTTTGTTTTAAAATTTCCCATATATGTTTAAAAAGCGTTGTGCAGTTCGTGTATTTAGGATTTGTAAAGGATGTTTTCAGTTCTGTGCCATGCGTGATACACGCTTTGGAGTAATGTATAGCGGCTCGGATTCAATCACATCCATTACATTCACTTACGTGCTAATACCCTTGGGAAAGGTATGAATCCTCTTCTCCCTCCAGCTATGGGTAAATAGTAGGACAGACCAAATTTTATAGCCTTGGATGGCAACTGGTCTGCCGCAGAAATAAATGGCAACATACTGCGGGAAAAATATCTGCCTTGTCAGTTATGTATCGAGAGATACATTATCGCCTAAGCATGACACTTGTTTTACATACGTAATTTCTATTTCCAGGGTTCTTAAGTTACACCTATGTACATTTTCTTCGTTGTCTGTTGATTTTACAGTAGCTTGGTATATTATATTGTTCCGTAAGCAATTTCCATTTAATGGACATTCGTTTGTTACTATGCAGTTACAGGTTGGTTTGCTTTGTGTGGGTGTTTTTTTTTGTTATTCTTCTGTTGTAGTTTTTTTTTTTATTTGTGTCATGTTTTCGGTGCAGCTGTGTTTCTGCTGAATATCTCGTGAGGAATGCTTGATGGGGAAAAGTATTTGTGTATGAGTATTATGAAGAGTTTCCTTACGTTTGTTTTTACGTTTTTGTTGTACGGTGGGTTTAATATTGTGTTTCTTTTATTTTTTTTTTAACTACGTGGTGTGTAAGTAAATATGCCCGAAAATCCACTATCTTTTGGGGCTGTTTTCATAATCTATCTTGGTTTCGTTGAAGATGGTTTCATTGGAAGAATTGTCAAATAGGCTGTGTTTAACTGATTGCGAGATCTACTTACTTAGTACTGGTGGTTGGTTGGAAGAAATGTGCAAATTGTTTTTCATTGGATTTTGTGTATATTTGATAATATATTTTCTTAAGTTGAGTGTGACATCTACTTCTTCCATTTTTGTTTTTAATGTCGATGTCAAATCCTATATTTTTGAAACGTTGTATGATTATTTGTATAATATTTTTTTTATGTTAGAGTTTTTCAGGATTGCAAAACCAACATTCATGCCGAGACATTTTTATTGATTAGTATTCTACTTATTTCATATACATCTTTATATTTTATATTTGCATACCTTCTTTCTCTGGTATTGAGTACTATTAAACATAAATTTAGCAAACTATATTGTTATCATATATATATATATATATATATATATATATATATATATATATACATATATATATATATATATATATATATATATATATATATATATATATATACTTTTAAGGTGTGCTATATTTATGGGATAAAGTGCTCAATATCAGAGATAGAGCGTGTGTAAATATAAAAGTGAACATTGAAGTCAACACAGTCTCTTACATGCTAGACGCAATCGCCAGGCCACGCTTTCTCCGCTATTTATATATACGGATCAGTGGTGCATTGTGGGTAGTATATTTTGGCGAATATTTTGCCGGAAGTCGTTTATTTATTTATTTGGGTTAAATTATTTTGCTTGTTTTTAATTTTAATTTTAATTTCTTATCTTATATATATATATATATATATATATATATATATATATATATATATATATATATATATATATATATAATTTTAATCGGTGTTTTATTAAAGTAGTAAAAATTTATTTATTTAATAGTTTTGTTTTGGTTTGGGAAGATAATTAAAGCTATTTATTCAATTTTGGGGTTGATTGTTGTAGTTTATGCTATTATTTTGCTGAGAGCAGTTTTTAATTTGTTTATTACTGCACTTATTTATTTGGATTAATTATCTTTACTTGTTTTTTCTAACGGTTAGTTTATCGGGATCGGTTTGTTTAGTTATTTGGGTTAATTTAGATTAATTTATTTTACTTGTTTTTTATTATTTATTTATTTTTATTTAATTCTTTTCGTTTTTCGATTTTTAAGTAACGTAGTATTTTTTATCGTTATATAACAGTTATAGCTATGTTTTTCGTCCGATTTTTGGTTTGATTTTTATAGTTTAACTAATATTTTGGTCATAATGGTTTGTTAATTTGTTTATTATTTACTTTATTTATTTCGATTTATTAGTTCGAAAAAGTGTTTTGGCTTTGAGCTGCTGATGTTTGAAAATGCCGCGACTGGTTCAAATTGAAATCTAACACCATTGTCCATGTTGAAAAAATATATTTGAATATTACTAAGAAGATGAGAACAAAGAGAATAGGGGCCATGACGCGACCTGGCTTCGTGCCATTTGTAACAAAAGGAATTAGATAATTCCTCATCAGATACAAGACCAGCTTTCATCCACATGTCAAACATTCTACATTTTGTCTGGAATGTTCTTTAAAAGCTATCCCACTGTGCTTCAAGATTTACAGTATCAAAGGCCTTAGTGAGCTCAACAAACACCATCTACAATTCGTGGATCTTTTCACGCATTTTACGATGACCTGACAGAGTGGTGAGACGGAAAAGTACTAGGAAGAGGAAAAAAGTCAAACAATTATGCCCTGACACCCAAAAAAAGAGGTATTGAGCAAAATTTCATGGAAAAATTAACTCGTGTGTATGGGGGTGGGTATTGTAATTGTAATTGGAATGTCCCACATATCCTATCGCCTATGTGGACTGATTATATCAGTAGGTATATATTAGGTTGGTGCAAAAATAATGACGCAATAATGTCGTTTTTTGACGTTAAAAAATACGTCAAAAAACGACATTATTACGTCATTGTTTTTGCACCAGCCTAATAGTAAGCGCGGGATATATCTCGGGTCTTTCTTCGGAAGTTAGTTGGAGATTCCTCCAGCTGAGCTGGTCGAACTCTCTGCCCTCGGGCAGATAGGAACCCAGACGCCATGCCGAAAGACATAGTTTCGTCTGGAGTGGTAGACAGCTAACGACCCCGTGCATACGTGGTCTACGGGGAATTTTTGCCCAAGCCTACAGGTTTGGTTTTTCCCTGCATTAAAAAGCGGCCTTGTGTCATATCTTCCCTCGCGGGAGGAAAGGTAAATAACCTTACTTCGGGAAGATACGTCTCCAGCTGTGCTGGTCAAAATCTCTGCCTACGGGCAGAGAGGATTCCCAGACGAGGCTATGTCGAAGGTCAGAGTCTCGTCTCGTTTTATACGAGTAATTTTTGGCCGAGCCTACGGACTCGGATACCCCATATTAAATTCGGCCGTGTGCCACATCTGACGGCGTTTGGGCGGTTGGTAGATATCCTTGCTTCGGAATTACTAGCCTGCCACCTGATTCCCTGTCTTTCAGGAGTGTATTCTCTTTTACAGTAAGCTAATATTTTACTAGCAATTAACAGCAGAAATATTCCACAATAGTTGTCACAAACGTTTCTATTGCCATTGTTCTTGCATAACTTTTGAATGAAGACATTTCAGAAGTCTTGAGGAACACGACAAGCCCTCCATATTACTTTGGAGAGCTTGTGTAGTTTTTTGGCTAAATTTATACCGCCATACTTGTAGATTTGGGGCAGAATATCATCCATTCCAGGTGTTTTACCCGAAAAGATTTCTTTGATGGAGTTCAAGACGTCTAATAAGTTTGGCTCGAACATTTCTTGTCTACACAGTCCGTCCACTACCATAAGTTTCATGTCTTTAAGCAATCGTCAGGCTGTTGAGAGATGCAATGCGAAAATGGGAGCCCAGGAAAGAAGACCAAGATGCGGTAAAATATGGACGATGTTCGCGCAACATGCACAACTATATTTATAATATATATATATATATATATATATATATATATATATATATATATCCAAAATTCGCTTGAGGATGAAATGGAACTAATGTCTTTTATTTAATTACAAAATTAAATTCGGAGCTTTCAGCTTCCATTTTTGAAACATGGTTAGAAATGTGTAGCGGAAAAAACATATTTTAAATAAATCAATTTATAATATTAATGCTCTGTAAATTTACATTGAGCACTATTTTGTAAAAATAAAAATATCTATAAGAACACCGGATTATATATCTTACTGTTCTTTCTTTATATATATATATATATATATATATATATATATATATATATATATATATATATATATTCGAATTTCGACGAAATATAATCCTCTAATCCGTATTAAATACGGCAACAAATAATCTCCATTTTAGGCGTTTGGCTGTCTTAGAAAGAGATGAGTTCGAATTTAGACGAAATATCTTCTAATCCGATTTCAATCACCCTTCAACAAATACTTCAGGGTCTTGGCCGGTTGCTGTTTTAGCAAAAGACGAGTTGGAATTTAGATGTTGTATAATCCTCTAATCCGGATTAAATATTCCGGCAGCAAATGCACTTGGTTTTAGGCGAATGCCTGTCTTAAAGTAGAATTTAGACCGAAATATTATCACATAATCCGCCTTCAATATACTGACATGAATGACACTACGTTCTAGGCAAATGGTTGTATTAGATATAGAGCAGTTCGAAATAAGATGAAATATTATCCTCTAACCAGGTTTCCTTCTACCGACAACTGCATGTCTTAGAATAGGACCGCGAATTTAGACAAATTTTATCATCGAATGATTTAATCAACCGGCAACAAATACTCTAGTTTTCTAGACGACTAGTTGTTTTAGAAATACAGGATTTTGAATTTAAACGAAATATAATTCTCTGGAACGGCATCAATCTACAGTCGAGAAATATTTTTGGTTTTAGACGACTTAATGTGTTAGAAGAAAAGGAGATTTAGAAGAAATATAATCATTTAATCCGGCATCAATATATCGCCAAAAAATACTCCAGTGTCTTATCACCTGACCGTCTTAGAAGAAGAGGAATTTGAATTTATATGCAACAAAATTATCTAATCCGAGATCAATCTACCGTCAAAAAATACTCAGAGTTCTAGGAAACTGCCTCTCATAGAATTCGAGAATTTCGGATTTAGACGAAATAAACTTCTCTAATCCGGCATCAATTTAATGGCTACAATTAATTTACGTCCTAGGCGACTAGATTTCTTAGAAGTAGAGAATTTCTTTAGAGGAAATATAATCCTCTACTCCGGCAGCAATCTACCTGCAACAAACTCTCTAGGTCCTAGTCGATTTGCCTAGTCCTAGGTCCTAGTAGAGCAGTTTGAATTTAGAATAAATAAAATCCACCAATCCGGCGTCTGTCTACCGGCAAAAAGACTCTAGGTTCTAGGCGACTGACTGTCTTAGAAGAGGATTTCGAAATTCTTATCCTCGAATACGTCATATATCATACGGCAATAAATACTCCAAAGTCGTGGCGAGTGAATGGCATTTGCAGAAGAGGAGTTCGAATTTAGACCAAATATTATTCTTTAATCCCTTTTCGATCAACCAGATACAAATACTCAGTCTCGGGGTGCCGGGCAGTCTTAGAAATAGAGGAGGCCGAATTTAGACGAAATTCGCTCCTATAATCCGGTCTCCATCGTGCGGCAATAAATAATCATGTGTCTAAGCGGCTGGCTGTCTAAGAAGTAGAAGTGTTCAAATTCTGACGAAATATAAACCTGTAATCCGGCATCAATCCACTGGCAACGAATAGTCTAGGTTCTAGGCGACTAGCTGTCTCAGAAGTAGAGGAGGCCGAATTTAGAGGAAATATAAACCTCTAGTCTAGCTTCAATCTACCGTCAACAAATACACTAGTTGTCTAAGCGACGATCTGTTTTAGAGTAAATAAACTCATCTAATCCGGGATCAATCTACCGGCAACAAATACTCTACGTTCTAGGTGACTGGCTGCCTTAGAATACAGGGGTTCAGATTTAGAGGAAATGTAAATCTCTAATCAGGGATTCAAAATACCGGCAACAAATACTCTACGTTCTAGGTGACTGGTTGCATTAGAATACAGGGGTTCAGATTTAGAGGAAATATAAATCTCTAATCAGAGATTAAAAATACCGGCAACAAATACACAACGTTCTAGGTGACAGATTTAGAGAAAATATAAATCTCTAATCAGGGATTCAAAATACCGACAACAAATAGACGACGTTCTTGTGCGGATGTCTCTGAAAGGAGTTAGGATTTAGAAGAAATACAAACATCTAATCTGGCATCAATCTAACGTCAACACATAATCTATGTTGTAGTTGACTGGCTGTCTTAGAGTAGAGGAATTCGAATTTAGAGGGAATATATTTCTCTAATCCGGCAGAACTCTACCGGCAACAAATAGTTGATGTTCTCAGCGACTGGATGCCTTAGGATTAGGGGAGCTCGAATTTAGACGAAATATTCCTTTAATCCGGCAGCATTCTATCCACAATAAATTCTCTAGGTTCTGTGCGATTGGCTGTTTTGTAAGTAGAGGAGTTCCAATATAGAGGATATTTTATCCACTAATCCAGCATCAATCTACCGGCAAGTAATACTCTAGGTTCTAGGTGTCTGTTTATAGAAGTAGAGGAGTTAGAATTTAGTCAAAATATAAACCTTTAATCCGGCACAAATGTACCGGCAGTTGATACTGTACCTTCTCGGCGTCTGGCTGTATTAGAAGTGGAAATCATATTGATGAAATATAATCCTCTAATCTGGCGTCAATCAACCGAAAACAAATACTGTCTAGTCTAGAGGACTGGTTGTCTTAGAGGTTGGTTGTTAAAAATTGATGAAATATATTCCTCTAATCCGGCGTCAATCAACTGAAAACAAATACTGTAGCATGTAGGCGACTGGTTGTTAGAAATTGATGAAATAAAATCCTCTTACCCGGCGTTAATCAAGCGAAAACAAATACTTTACGGACTAGGCGACTGGCTCTCTTAGAGGCATGGTTGTCGGAAATTGATGAAATATAATCCTCTAATCCGGCATCAATCAACAGAAAACAAATAATCTAGGGTCTAGGCGACTGGCTGTCTTCGAGATATGGTTGTTAAAAATTGATTAAATAAAATCCTTTAATCTGGCTTCAATCAAGTGAAAACAAATACACTAGGGACTAGGCGACTGGCTGTCTTAGATGTAAGGTTGTTAGAAATTGATGAAATATTATCCTCTAATCCGTCTTCAATCGACCTAAAACAAATACTCTAGGGTCTAGGCGAATGGCTGTCTTAGAGGTATGTTTGTTAGAAATTGATGAAATATAATCCTCTAATCCGGCTTCATTCAACGGAATACAAATGCTGTAGAGATTAGTCGACTGGCGTTCTTAGAGGTGTATTTGCTGGAAATTGATGAAATATAATCCCATAATCCGCCTTCAATCAACCGAAAACAAATAGGGTAGGGTCTAGGCCACTGGCTGTCTTAGAGATATGGATGTTAGAAATTGCTGAAATATAATCCCATAATCCGGCTTCAATCAGCCTAAAACAAATACTGTAGGCTCTAGGCGACTGGCTGTCTTAGAGGTATGGTTGTTAGAAATTGATGAAATATATTCCTCTAATCCTCTAGTATAGTCCAGGTGACTGGCTGTAGTAGAATATAGGATGTCGAATTGAGACATAGTACAACCATCTAATCCGGATTCACCGTACTGGCTGCTCACTACCTCAGAATTTTAGTATTTTGAATATAAACAAAAGACCAACCAAATATCCGGATACAATCAAGTGTCAGGAAAAACTTGAGTGTCTAATATGGCGTAAAACAAACCAAAGAAAACAACTACTTACGTGAAAAACTTATCTGCTATAATTATATTATTTCGAATTTAGGCAATCCGATTTGATGTGATATAATTAGGGGAGTTCGATCTTAAACCCAATGTTATTTTTTGTCCGAATTCAGCCAACCGGAAACAACTGATTGCAGTTCTTTAAGCCCTTGTTTTTAGCTGTTTGTTAAGAATTTTTCTAATTAATTCTCTCACCCTAAAAAAAAAGTATATTTATAACAAAATAAATTAACAACAATTACTTCGTTTCTAAAACAAATAAGAAGAGTCGCTTTTATGTTTTTGTTTGTTTCAGGCCTTTTTTTTTTACCCAGAAATCTTTCTTTCTAAATGATTTTTGTTTCACCAATCAGTTTTAGGTGGGTAATTCCAGTATTAAAAGCATCTAAAATTCGGTACACCTTTGTTAACGATGATGGATACGAAGTTCCGTCAAATTATATATTAATCCGTATTCTGACCATGAGATCCGGGTTCGAATCTCACCATGGTCGATTTGTCAGGTAGGAGACTAGAGGCGTCGATTCCAGCGTGCGGCACCTGAAAACCATACCACGGGTTGATCCAAGCCTTGTCAGTGAAATTAGATAAACAAAACTCTTCGCGGCCGTTGATAGCTGATAGAAATCACAAGTCATCGTGGCCGAAAGCTTGAAGGTGCCTTGTTCAAATTCCTGATCACGCAAGATAATACGCTTTTCCCAGAAACTGGAACTAAGATCCGCTCAGCATAGTTGCAGTATAAAACACAGGTGGGCTCTGTGTCTGTTGAAATAAATACAAATGCGCCTGAGCAAGTGTCTGTAATAGGGATTAGCTAGCCGCCCTAGTAGATGGGTATCCTCGAATACGAGTGGACAGCTATACTTTAGTAAGACCTTAGTAAAGAAAAATGCAGCAAGATAAAGAGAATTAACTTTTCGAGTTAAATTATGCCTTTAATCTTTACTTTGAATTTCAAGTTCTGGGTATGACGATAAACTACATCCACGTTCTGGGTATGACGATAAACTACATCCGCGTCCTGGTTAAGACGATAAACTACATCCGACAGCAATGCCTTTAACCAGGAGGCTTTGAGGAGCGTGAAACTACCTCTTAATTTCTGGTTTTCCCAGGTCTACCCTGACCCGGAGTGGTAACACCTGTAAGGGTCCCAGCCATTGGCAAACAGTTAACCTTTACAAAAAGGGTCAAAACACTATGAAAGTATAAAAATAGGTTTTATTAGCAGCAATACATTTTTGGAGAAAATATTACCAGCAGTATATTTTTGAAGAAGGAAAATATTACCAGCAGTACATTTTTTGGAAAAAATGTGCCAACAATAAAAATCTTGTCGGTCTTAAATAACCCACTGAGGTTGATATGCCGGAAAACAAGTCAAAGCAAGTTCTGGTTGTGACCTGTTCTTAAATAAAGATTGTCATGCTATAAAAAAGTATATATATATATAGTCGAAGAAGTATAACAATATACTCTCAAGAAAACTTGTGACAGATAAAACATCCGTTATTTACATTATTTATATTAGGTTGGTGCAAAAATAATGACGTAATAATGTCGTTTTTTGACGTATTTTTTAACGTCAAAAAACGACATTATTACATCATTATTTTTGCACCAACCTAATATTTGGACTAGTATCCTCATCTTTGTCGTTGTTATCACAACATTTCGGCCGTTGAGCCCTTCTTCAGGTATGTATCGATCTACAGGGAATTCTGAACTGAACCATTTATTTAATCTATGGACTGCTCTCGTTCCACTGGTCATGTCGAGGGTTATTTTTTAGTCCGGGCTCAGTCAGAAACGGTTGAGCAATAACTGCTCTAAAGAGGAGGTGGTCGATGGGATATCGATGCCATAGCCAGTGATCGTGGGGCCTGGGGAAGTTTTGCTCTCGGCCCATGTGGATACTTATAGAAACCACACTTTAAAAAGGCCATGCCCCATACTATACTGCCGTGCGTGTGTGTGTGGGGTGTTAAATAACATTCCTTCCAACAGCCGTTGAGAGGAAATTGGATGTGGTTATGATCTACGGTGGATCCTGCTTTCCACAATTTACAGCATTGGATTGTTAGTCTTCTTTCTTCGACAGCGAACCTGTTTTGAAGCGCTCTATGTATACCGCAGAATAGACATGATCACAGGAACATTTGGAATCACGATTTTTGAACATTTTTTCCATAGGCGTGTACGACTGGATCTTTGATATATTCATCAAAATACATCAGTGGTTCCCAAGCTTTTCATTTCTCTGGGCCGCATTTTATGAATTAAAATTTGCTCTCGCCTCAAATTTTATGTAATAAAAAGTACACTTTAAAATAAAAAAAAAACAGATTGTGGGTTAAAGAAAGATAACCACAGATTTGAAGCCAGAACATTATCATTGATAACTCTCGCCTCCAATTTGCAGACCCTAAATTCTTAATACTTGATATAATGCAAAAATATCACAATGATAAAATCAGTCAATAATTATTTTTAACTTTTTATGCATACATGTACAAATAATCTATAATAATATTTTACATTTTTAAATCATATTTATTTTTGGCATATGAATTTTTTGGAACTGTTTATAAATCTTTGTCTTTCAATCATTCCGCCTTATTTGCTATTCTCTTCCGACGCACGTTTGGGAACTTGTTGATCGTTTGGTACACAAACGAGGTTATCATATGGATATAAAAGCGTATCGCGACCAGGTATCCGAAATTACAGTCAGAAGTCGAATTTCAGTTCATTTTTTTTCCTAGCTCGTGTTTCCAGGTGGGTCTAGGGAAATCGCGTATTAACGAAATCACCAAACTGTCTTAATGTTACGAAAAAGGAAAGATTTATTTCTCATTAAGAAACATTTATCGTAATGTTTTTGGCTCTTGTTAAAACACATCAAACTCAGGGAAAGCACTGAATAGCCTCAACTTTTTTTGCTCTCATTTTTATCTAGTTTGTCGTAAACTCCATGTTATAATCTATAAATAAATGGAGTTTTCACAGAAACGAAGCTCGGTTTCCATTTATCTTTGAGTAAAAGGCTAAATAAATATTTAAATTTAATCTGGTAATTCTCAAATTATTGATCTTTGGCTCTTATAGATTCTGAAACTATTCAGCAATAGCCCCTGTAGATTCTCAATGTTGAAAAGTGGGTGTTACCCCCCCAAAAAAAAAAAACGGCTTTTGGAGATATCGACAGTGAAATTTGGGATTCAATCGCCTCGTTAGCGGCAGCCATTACTCGTGTTTGCATACATTTGAAAGCTAAAGTCGGAACTGATCTTGTCTAAATTTGTCGCAATTACTGCGCACGAGGACTATTTACGTAGACACGCTCTGTTTGCGCAATGATACCTACACTGATAGTTATTCTACAGCAATTGTATACAAACAACGCCAGTAATGGCAGCCCGCGACGAGAATGAATCCGAAATTTCACTGTCGATAATTCCAAAAGGTTAGATTTTACCAAATTTATCAATCCAGATTCGAATGGTGCACGTACAATCACACATAAATGTATTCTGGAAATTTTTAATGCGAACTGAGTGAGGGTGTTACACTGCAAATTAACCAAAAAGAAGAATGTCATATAGGAAGTAATTAGTAATTTGGAAGAATTAACTGATCCCCAAAACAATCACTGAGAATGTTCAGAACAACCTTACCCCACATTGGCAACAAATATCCAGTACCTTGCACCTAAAGAAAGAAAATCTACAACAAAAGGCACCTGGGTTTAGGTTTTTATTTAACCTGGTACTACAGAAGGATGCTGAGAATGTAACAGAGCGCGTAAGCAACGAAGAAGTCTAAAAGAAAAGAGGAATACAACGATCAAAAATAAGATTCAGATAGAGACAGCTAAAATTTCTTGCACGTATGAGGAAGGACGGCTAGGAGAATTTGACACTCATGAGACAAAATGAAGGCAAAAGAGCGGTGGGGAGCAACATGGATGGCAGAGAGAGATTACGGCTTTATTTACAGAGACTTGTACATATACTTTCTACTAACCCGCATTCCTGGACTACTAATCTTCACGTGGAACTAGAACAGTCTAGCCCATGTTTTGATGGATGTCAGTTATCAGTTACCTCCTGTTAATTTCCCTCTGAAAGTTCTCCACTGCCTTAACCGGGTATTGAACTCACACTCTTTGGGTTCTGTCACTGGATCTAACCAACGCCTTTATCCACTGTGCCATATGTCCTCAAGGACCCCAGTGAGCGAAATAAAGGGTTTAGTTCGACATTCCAACCACCTGAAGAAGGCCGGAGCGTACAACGGCTGAAACGTTGTGATAAATATGGCGACAAAGATGAGGACAATAGTCCGAATAATGTAAATAATCATAAACAATAATTTCCAATGGGACGCAGCCGCAAATGACTTCACGAAGTCCGAACCAATAACTACTACAACACAAAGAAGATATTTAGCTGTTTTGATTTTAATATATATTAAAGTATATATACTGTTTATGACTATATAAAATATATAGTAGAACAGATATGTTGACCTTGACTTGTGTAAAAAAATATATGTATGTTGTTGACACACTGAAATGATTTTAAAACCCTAAGTCGGCACATAGTCAGCAAAAGGTTGCCGCTCCCTGGTCTAGTAGATAAAAGCGTTGATTCAAGTATTTGCGGACATCGTAACTGTGAGTTCAAACTCTTGGGTAGCTTGCTTATACAATAAGTATTTTGATCAGCCAGTCATCTAAATTATAAGCTGGTTCAGTTTGACTTGAACCACTGAACCTCAAGATTTTGATGTATTAATTTCACATATATAATTTAAATCAGGGGTCGGCAAACTACGGCACGCGTGCCACACGTGGCACGGCAAGCAATTTCCAATGGCACGCAGCCATGATATCACGAAGTCCAAACCAATAACTACTACAACGCAAAGAAGATATTTAGTTGTTTTAATTTTAATATATATTAAAGTATATATACTGTATATTACTAATTAAACTATATTGTAGAACAGGTATATTGACCTTGACTTGTATAAATATACGTACCCAATGCATGATTTTAAAACCCTAAGTCGGTATATAGTTAGCAAAAGGTTGCCGACTCCGGGTTGATACGGTCGTAGGGGACGACGTATTTTCCATTCGACAGCCTCTTTTATACAAATGGAACGTTGCAAGCCTATCACTAATTTTATGACAAAAATTATTTAGCGCTACCAGTTCAAAGACTTATTGCTAAAACTCACTATATTACGTCCACAGATTCGAATCAGTCTCATTACCTTCGTATTCCAATTGCGAGGAGAAAGTTCCCCTATGAGAGTTTATTTTCCGCAAGGACTGCAACTTTGGAGAAGAGACTCCTGTGGTGATTCTCACCGAAACACGACGATATGAACCTCTTCAAGTCAAAGGTCAAACGTTGTCTATGTTCCTTATTCATATCTTCATTTTCCTACCTTTTCTCATATTCTTATCACAAACCCCATGGTTTATGTCTACGATCACCGAAGTTAAGCAACGTCGAGCCGGATCAGTACCTACATGAGTGACCGTTCAGGAATACCAAGTGCTGTAAGCGTTTATATACGGGTAATATTACTTACAGCCACATCACGTTGAAACACTAGTTCCCGTACGATCACCGAAGTTAAGCAACGTCGAGCCGGATCAGTACCTACATGAGTGGTCGTTCAGGAATACCAAGTCCTGTAAGCTTTTATATACGGGTAATATTACTTACAACCACATCACGTTGAAACACTAGTTTCCGTACGATTACCGAAGTTAAGCAACGTCGAGCCTGATCAGTACGTAGATGGGTGACAACTTGCGAATACCGGGTGCTTTAAGCCTGGATATATGGGTGGTGTAATGGATAATGGCTCTGAATTGTTAATTGGAGAGGCAAGTTCTAATTTGCATTGGCTTCTTTACATTCACTTACGCGTAAATACGGATGGGAAAGGAAACAATCCATCTCTTCTCCCCCCAGCTATGAATTAATTAGTACTGAACCATTGTTATTTCCCAGAAAATATACTTACAAAACCTTAAAAGTTTTCTGGCTTTAAATAACCTGCAAATGGTTGATATACCGTAGGAAAACGATTCAATCAATCACACACATCATCCAGTAACCTTCTATCTAGAGTGAGTCATGAACCTTGTATTTGGGTGAATTCTAAGCTCACCGAAGTTAAGCCATATCGAGCCTGCTTTATACATAGATGAGTGACCGCTTGGGAAAACCTGATGCGTCTTGTTTTTCATTGCATTAATGCACATGACGTGAGTTCTCTCCCCTTAAACCCCTTACCCATGCCGTCCTAGGTATGACAATAAACTACATCCGCGTCCTGGGTAAGACGATAAACTACATCCGCGTCCTGTGTAAGACGACAAACTACATCCGCGTCCTGGGTAAGACGATAAACTACATCCGCGTCCTGGGTGAGTCGATAAACTACATCCGCGTCCTGGGTAAGACGACAAACTACATCCGCCTCCTGGGTAAGATGACAAACTACATCCGCATCCTGGGTGAGATAAAAAAAACTACATCCACGTCCTGGGTAAGACGACAAACCACATCCGCGTCCTGGGTAAAACAAAAAACTACATCCGCGTCCTGGGTTAAACAAAAAACTACATCCGCGTCCTGGGTAAGACAAAAAACTACATCCGCATCCTGGGTTAAACAAAAAACTACATCCACTTCCTGGGTAAAACGATAAACTACATCCGCGTCCTGGGTAAGACGACAAACTACATCCGCCTCCTGGGTAAGACGATAAACTACATTCGCGTCCTGGGTAAAACAAAAACCTACATCCGCGTCCTGGGTAAGACGATAAACTAGGTCCAACAGCAAGGGCTCTGATCAGAATGTTTTGAGGATCGTGGGACCACCTCTTAATTGCTGGTGTTCCCAGGTCCACCCTGACCCGAGGTGGTAGCACCTGTTAGGGTCCCAGCTGTAGACAAATAGTTAACACCCAAACTTGTGTTAAAATAGGTTTTAATACCAGAAATACTTTGTAATAATAAAAAAATATTACCAGTAATAATTTTTGAAGGAAAAATTATTATCAGCAATACTTAAAAAAAAAAATACCAGCAATACAAACGGCTATACATTCTTTGGAAAAAATATGACCAGCTCTAGATTTCTTCAAGGAAAAATATTCCCAGAAATAGATTTTTGAAGAAAAACATATTACCAGCAATAAAAATCTTGTCGGCATTAAATAACCCACCGAGGTGTTGATATGCCGTAAAACAAAATAAACCGATCACTATAATCTTTTCAATTCTAGGATCAACCGTTATCTATCCTATATATCGTACCACTTATTCTCTCTTTGTACGCCTTTACAACAACCTCATTTCCTAAGCCTCTATATTGAGTGGCTATTGGGCCTTGTATTGAATGATTGGCAATATTCATCTTCCACCTGTAAAAATGACTTTTTACTGATGGATTTTTGGAAAAAAAAACATTACCAGCAATAAACATTTTGTCGTCATTAAATAACCCATTGAGGTGTTGATATGCCGTAAAACAAACCAAACCAAACCAAACCTTACCCATGACTTGAGTCTCGAGTCTTCTGATATTCCTCTGTAATCCTTGCTGGCCGGAATCTCTATAACTTTTACCATTCCTTCCATCGTCACTAAAGAACAATGTCTCACACAGATCTATTATTAAAATTAGGATTTAAATTCTTAAATAATTTTACCAACAAATCCCGATGACGAAATCATAAAATTTTAAATCCCCAAATTTAAAATCCGGAAAAATCAAAATTCCGAAATTTAAAACCCTGAAAGATCGTAATCCCTAAAAGATATTCTTTGGGAGAAATTGAAAAAAAAAAAAAATAAATTGGGGAATACCTTTATTTCTTAACATTTACAAAATAGCGTTTAAATAGTGTTTATATATTTGAAACATTTAAAATTGATTTAAAAATATAAAACCACAATATATGAATAATTTATAATGAAAGATTGCGAGCAAGAGCGCTAAGATAGTTTATAAAATCTGGTCATTGTGAGTTCAATACCTGGTTAAGGCAGTGGAGAACTTGGCGAGGGGAATTAAAAGGAGAAAACTGATAACTGACACCCATTAAACATGGCACATGGAACTAGAACAGTCTACCTCAGCGGGCGAAATAAAGGGTTCAGTTCGACATTCCAACAACCTGAAGAAGGCCAGAGCCTGCAACGGCCGAAACGTTGTGATAAATATGGTAACAAAGTCCGATAGTCCGAATAATGTAAATAGTAGACAAGCTTAATTTTTAAAACAAAACACGCCTCTTGAGAGCGGCGGATGCTATAAGCAATGTCCTACAATTCAAAATTTGTTTTGGCATTAATTAACCACAAAAGGGTTGATAAACCGTAAAAAAAAAATTATTCAATATCAATGAGGATTCGATTATCGATGGAGGTGTTTACGATCCAATCACACTGAAAACACGGATTCTGGTTCGACGACAACAGTTAAGCAGTGTCGAAGCCGGTCAGTGCTTAGATGCGTGACCACTTGAGAGCGCTGGATACTATAAGCTATCTCCTAGAATCCGAAATATGTTTAGGCTTTAAATAACCCCAAAAGGATTGATAAATCATAAAAAACAAATCAATCAATATCAGTGAGAGTAAGATGAGAATTTTATTTTACGAACGTATTAAATGCAAACAGAAAGTATAGTTGATAGAATACTGACGAAGTCTCATGTTTTTGCTGAAACGGTTCCAACTTGTCACCGTTAGTGTTGTTTACTTTTATTCGAAAGATGTCGGACACCTGCCCGTTCTAAACAGAACACCTGCTTTTTAGTGTCTGTACAAAATGAAAGAATTTGGCACCAAAAATCGCTTGTTGCTCGTCAGACGGGTTTAGTTCTATGAAGAGAACGGTGAGACATTGAAATATACAAACAGTGACAGGCGACATTTTTCGATTCACACATCTATTCAGTGCGTTGACAAATGGAGGACGAGAATTTGTATTGTCTGCACCTGTCCACGAGGCAGTGTGTTCAAGATGATTGTTCAACTCTCTTATTCCGAGATGTGCAAACAGAATTAAACTGAAAATGATTCATATCTATCAATGTCTTATACATTATAGATATCACTGTTTCTATTAGGTCATATCTATCTATCTATCTATCTATCTATCTATCTATCTATCTATCTATCTATCTATCTATCTATCTATCTATCTATCTATAAGCTCCTCCAATACGTTATTTTATATTCAATGTGAAACAAAATACTCCTAAAATATTCCAAAACAGAAAAATTGACCTTCCTTACAAATCTAATAAATCATAATAAAATTACCCACCAACTCTGTCACAGCTACAATTGAAAAGAATTTACAAAGTCAACATTACATCTGTCACAACTATGTCTAAAACAATCAAAGATTTAATACAAAACAAAATAATAAGCAAAAACTGGAAGGAGTAAATTTGCTTTGTTACCTGTAATAATTGCCACAAGTTAAACATTGAAGAAACCTCAAGGAATTTAAATAAAAGATTATATGAACATAAAAGGGATCTTTTACAAAACAATACATTAATTGCATTAGTTGCTCACCATAAGGAGATTGACAACAATTTTGATTTAATAGATGCTACTCTAATTAAAAGAGTAAAAATTTACCGAGACGAAAATGTTTCGAAAGTACTTTAATTGCCAGATCATCCACAGTAAATCTGAAAGCAGGTTCTTATTGTTTCACCATTCTTGGCAGACCTTCTGTTATCACAATGAGGGATCATTTTTCACAAAAGGAATGGAAAAGAATCTAAATGAAATCGGCTAGATAATATATCTACCCACATATATATATATATATATATATATATATATATATATATATATGTGAGAAAATATTGTAGAAAATAGGAAAGAAACTGGTTTGGTAAATAATCCAAAGTTCCTTAGTATGTTTGTAATTATTTTTAAAAAATAGTGCTCGATACGAAAGTAGAGCATAAATATAATTATTTATTTAAAAATATGATTCCAACTCGCTACATAAGAGGTCTCATGTTTCAAAACAAGAGCCGAAAAGTTCAAAATAATATTTGAATTAACTTGAGTTAAAGTAGGCTCTGTTCCATCTTCAAGCGAAATTTTTTGGGAATCAAAAAATTTCGCTTGAAGATGGAACAGAGCCTACTTTAACTTTGAAGATGTTTCCCAAAAAATTTCGCTTGAAGATGGAACAGAGCCTACTTTAACTCAAGTTAATTCAAATATTATTTTGAACTTTTCGGCTCTTGTTTTGAAACATGAGACCTCTTATGTAGCGAGTTGGAATCATATTTTTAAATAAATAATTATATATATATATATATATATATATATATATATATATATATATATATATATATGAGGGGGCACGTGTAGTAATAGATAGCGGCTCGTATTGAGGAATCGGAGAGCCGAGTTCGAATTCCAGTCAAAGCCATTCCATTCACTTACGTGCTAATACCCTTGGGAAAGGTATGAATCCTCTTCTTCTCTCCTTCCTCTCCAGCTATCGGTAAATAGCAAGACAGACTGGGTTCTTTGATGAGGCTAGGAGAAGGACAATTCTAAATTCCAAACCTGTGGAGAGTCGTTTGGGGACCTTGTTTGCACCGAGTGCACCAGGTCTGTGTATTTGGCTCTTCAAAAAGTGGGGTTGGTTCTGCACAAACCCTTTACCACTACAATGAAAATAATTTGAGTAGAGAATCGAATCTGCATATAATTCAATTTTTTTTACGTGAAAACATTGAGGCGGTTCACGCATCCAAGAGTTTTCAAATGTCGTATAACGCCTATATAAGGCATACGGCGTATCATCTGATGTCCTGTATCATTCGAATCGGACTATTTTTAATCAGTGTTTCGAATACGGATCCGTCGGTACTTTCTCGGTCTTTTAGATTAAAATGTCCACTTCAGAACCTAACGAACCACCTACGAACAGTACGCTCAGCTACGGCACCATCCCCATAAACGGCGCATATCTTTTTGCTCTTTGTACAGCTTTTGTTTTTTTCGTTTCCGGGAATAAAAGAGCAGCAGATGTCGAAAATTCATCACAAGTATCTTATAGAAGAACGAGTTGAAATGCAAGCTTTCGGATAGGTATATATGCCAGACACGAGTAAGATTAAATCACCTGTTCAAACATCACCCTATTGAAGAACGCGTCAAATTTTTGTTCCAGCTCAATATTACTGTTTTGTGGAGAAATTAGGGGGAAAAAAATCCTAAAAAATGTGAAACATATTTATAAATTTGGTGACATAAATTAAAAAGGAAAATTATTCCTAATGAAAATAATTTTATCTTTATTGGCGAGATTAGGACAGTCTCTAAGAAGCTTGCAAAGTAATTAGAAAATATGAACATACAAGGAAGAATTGCAACTGTACCGACGTCAATATTATCAAAATCATACTGGGATTCCGAGGAAGATGCTGGATTACTGAGCAGACTTGCTGTCACTTAGTCTCTAGTAGAAACCACGAATTACTCCTAAAATACAACAAAATAATGAGAAGAAGAAAAAAAGGAAAAATACTTTATTTTTCGTATCGTTATATTAAAAATATTTTACAGCTTTGCGTACAGACTCTCGTTCATATAAAAGGGGACTTTATTTTACGATTACCTACAGAGACCCCCACTACGCGCACTGCTACTCCGAGCGGCTGTACAGAGAAGGCTTCGCGGAAGACAGTAAATTCTTACATTCAAAGGAACGCCGTTGGATGTCGGTTGTTTCCTTCGCAGAAAAACCGGCTACTTTGCCGCCTCCATTTATAACGTACCTTACCTCGTGAATATTCCAATCCAATCATTTTTATCCAGTACGAAAACATTTGTCCCCTAAAAATCTATATTTTATAGCCTCGCTTCCCGCGTTTAGGCGAATTCGCTAGCCTCGGAGATACTTTTATTTCGATTGGTTGAATAGAAACATGATATACAGCCTCAAACCGATACGCAACAGTCACGATATAAAGGAGAAAACTTTATATACAGGGATTTTTGCTTACCTAAATTTACAGTTGACGGATTTATTTACTTTTATAGAAATTAATACTTTTTTTTTCTATCTGAGTCAAAATATTGCCACGGTGTTTTATGTATATTTTTTTTCAAATAAATTAAGGTTTCAATTAACGTAGACCAGTATACATACATATGTTTAGGCGGGTCTAAATTGTACTAGGCGCTTTTTTTTATATTTTATTTTAGTTCCACCTTGTATTCTAAAGTTTACAGTAGATGTATGTGTATATGTATGTATATATGTATGTATATAAATCATGCAGACCCCTCTTTGAATTACAGGACGACTGTCCCACCCTATTAGGCGTTGTTTGCTATAGTTTCTGTAGCAAGTTGGTTTTTACGGGGTGGAGTTGCTAACCCCACGTCCAACTATTTTATTATATATGAGAGATGCTCCAAAAATAATGCATCATGTTTCTTTCCACGGGAACTGCATTATCCTGTTTCGGTATGTGTGTGTCTGTGTGTGTGAGAGAGAGACAGCAGGTTTTCATTTTTTTAAATCCTGAAGTTCACCCGATAAAATCCCCGGGCGCCACTCAAGGTAGATTGTTACATCTAATATGGTTAGTGTTGTGGTGTCCTCCCTCTAAAGAGTTTATGTTGGATTCTTCCGCCTACTATAAGATTAGTAGGAGAGAAGGCCTTGCGGGGAACAGTCGCCCAGATTATTCATCTGTCGAACTCTCTGCCTTGAGCAGAGAGAAACTCGGATGAGTTTTTGCCGAAGAGCAGTAGTTTCGTCCGGGGAGGTAGACAGACCCTGAACCCATTTATACGGGTTCTAAGGGATTATTTTTGAACGAGCCTACGGAGAACCCACGGTAAACTCGGCCTTGTGCCACATACATCCCTCGTGGTGGGAGCTGTTAAATATAACAGTCGAATAGATTGAACGCTGGGTCAACCGACACACACTCACTAGTCATGTAATACTCTTCTGCTGTACTTACTGTTTAATATATAAAACTAAAAAGTTGCGAAACAAAGCAGTATATTACTTTATGACTCCGAACATGATTCCAAAAGACGAGTAAATTTTCTCGCAATATGTCAGGTCGGTTCGATGAGGGCAAATTGGCAGCTGATCTCGAAAGTGACCTAAAATCTGCTGTTTACCGGGGCAAGGAATGGATTGTTAATTTTAACCCCTCCAAAACGAAACTTCTCTCTATTAATCATCTGAGAGATCCTTCTTTATCTTCCATCAGTATGGCTGATGCTAACCTCCAGTAGAGTGACTCGTTGCACGTTCTTGGGCTAACGTTCTCGGATGACATGAAGTGAAAAGATTATATTGAATCAGTTGCTATGTCTGCTGCTAGGAAAGTGTTGTTGTATCCTCCATCTAAAGAGTCTATGTTGGACTCTTCCGCCTACTATAAGATTAGTAGGAGAGAAGGCCTTAGAGGAACAGTCGAGTAGATTGAACGCTGAGTCAACCGACACCCACTCATTAGTCGTGTAATACTCTTCTGTTGTACTTACTGTTTAATATATATATATATATATATATATATATATATATATATATATATATATATATATATATATATATATATATCTGTAACACCTGTTTTGTTATTTCTTTAACGATTTACTTGGTAACAATAGTTAGGATGAGTGAGGTGTGTGATATGAACGAAAGTAGAGGTCGTAGGAAGTGAAGATTATGGGGACAAGGAGGATAGATAAAAAATTACGTTTGAACTGAAGAGGTTAAGATTGCAGCGTTGGGTGAAGCATCCACGTGGGAGTCTGTTCTACAAAGTAAACAGGTGTTGGGAATAAGCTTAGTGGAACATTCTCTTTACATTTTGAATACAGAGGAAATGAGGCTGAGTTGACTCCGTGTGAAGTAGCGTCGCGATCTGACTTATACCAATCTGAACTGGTAGAACTAAAGACCGGAGCATATCTGAACATTTACCATGTGGAACGGTCTTTCGACGTTGCGTCTGTAAGAAAGGAACTGAAGAATGAAAAAATAAGCTTTCCCCAAAAATACTTCGCAAAAGATTTTGGACACTGTCAATGACGGAAAGCGAAAATAAGCAGCTGCTGTACAGAAATACGCCATTTTTTGTCTAATCTGACTCTTGTACAAATAAATCATGGCAGAAGGAATCAGGTACTTTTAGGTGCAATGAGCCGACAATTTTCCCAGTGTCTTTAGCAATATATATATATATATATATATATATATATATATATGATACGAAAGGCTTAAATATTAATATTCCATGGTTATAATTTATTAGATTGGAATCGTAATCACGATCCACTTCAACAGACCTACAACTTCAAAAAGAAATCAGAAAATTTTCTGATTTCTTTTTGAATTTGTAGGTCTGATGAATTGGATCGTGATTACGATTCCAATCTAATAAATTATAACCATGGAATATTAGTGTTTGACCCTTTTTTTAATTATATTCTTGCTCTGTCCCGGACATTAAGCTCTACCTGGATTCTATATATATATACTGACCACTAATATTATCATATATATATATATATATATATATATATATATATATATATATATATATATATATATATATATATATATATATATATATATATATATATCTCAGTTGAACTGTTGAGTGACCTTGAGATCAAGTAGACATTGAAAAGATGGCATCTCATTGAGCGAACATGTTTATTTGGTGGGGGGGGGAATGGTACGTCCCGGCGTAGTCTATTTGGCGTCGTTGATTCGGCGTGGCCGATTCGACATAGGAATTTTTCGGCAGAGGGACGAATAGGCGTCAGATTACCACTTCGTCTCTCTCTTAAAAATTAAGGCCATTTTTTCCCCTTCGTAAGCTGTTATTAGAATGAGGTCAGGGGAAAACTCAGCTTCAAAATGGTTTTATTTCCTCCATAGTCACCCATGTTGGCTATGCATTTTCAAGTTGCTCTTCATTTTGTGAGGTTTACGGGCATATCACGTTGAGACACCAGTTCTCGTCCGAAGTTAAGAAACGTCTAGTCTGGTCAGTACCTAAATGAGTGATTTCTTGTGAATACTAAGTACTGTCAGTTTCGATATACAGGTGGTAAAAAGGACTTATGGTCACATCACGTTGTAACAACGGTTCTCGTACGATCATTGAAGCTAAGCAACATCGAACCTGGTCAGTACATAGATGGGTGACCGCTTGGGTATACTAGGTACTGTAAGCTTGGATATACAGGTGATATAAAGGGCTTTTGGCCATATCACGTTGTAACACCAGTTCTCGTACGATCATTGAAGTTAAGCAACGTGGAGCCTGGTCAATACCTAGATGGGTGACCGCCTGGGAATACTAGGTACTGTAAACTTTGATATACAGGTGATATAAAGGGCTTTTGGCCACATAACGTTGTAACACTAGTCCTCGTACGATCATTGAAATTAAGCAACGTGGAGCCTGGTCAATACCTAGACGGGTGACCGCTTGGGAATACTAAGTTCTGTAAGCTCGTATGTGTTGATGGTGTAATGGATAATGGCTCGTAATTCGAAATCGGAAAAAAGAGTTCGAAATCCAATACGTTTTCTTACGTGTAAATATGCGTAGGAAAAGCCATGAATACGTCTCTTCTCGCCTCATCTATCGGTTAAAATAGTAACAAATGTCTCAATCACTATCATCTCCAAGAAATTGTTAACAGCATTCATTTGCCAAAGAAAATTATTGTTACATTCCCAAATATAAGTAAAAAGGTGAAAATATTAAATTACGAACAGGAGTAACAATTAAAATAAGAACAAAACAACAACAGCTAGAAAAGCAGTCACTACGTCAGAAACAAGCGCAACAATCGTGGCAATGCAACAGCTTCAACAGTAATAACAACTGCAACAACAGGAGTAGCAACATAACAACAGCAACAACAACAAGAACAACAAGAACAAGATGAGCAACAACAATAAAAGAAACACCCAAATCCACAGCAAATTGCAAGAAAACCAGAAACTATAACAACAGGGTCAGCATCAACAATATCACCAAAAATAACTACAAAACTGATATGTCCCGGAAAGGGATATATTTGTTCGAAGTAGCAGAGTGGTTGTTCACTACTGTAACCAGGTAGGACAATCTAGCAGGTAGCCGTAATGGACTGGTCCTTGTCGTACTGGTAGGCAATAGGCGAAGACAATAGGCGTCCACATCAGCCTGTATTTACGGCTGACACCAGCCAATCATATTACTGTGAGGGGGGACCCAGGTGTATGCATATTCATTACATCAAAAAGTAACAACAAAACACTAGCAATAACACCAGCAGTAACAAATAGTAACCACAACATTAGTGACAACCGCAATTACAACGGTAGCTCCTAACAAAAGAATCAAGGGGTAAAACAATGCCAAAACCACCAGCGACAACAACAACAACAGTAACAACAACAACAGTAACAACAACAACAACAACAGTAACAACAACAACAACAACAACAACAACAACAACAACAACAACAACCAGAATGACTTGAACAGCAAAAAAAAAAAAGAAAAAAAAAGTAGCCCACGATGTCACCCAAGAAGCTGGTTGCTACAAAGAAGATGGAAAATATCCTTGCAAATGGAGATCACTCAGAAGCACAAAGAAGATACCTGTGTTTCTGACCTTGCCAATCTATACGGACATTCAGCATCAACAATTTGCACTATCATAAAGAACCAGATAGAAAAAAAAAAGCTTGATGTAGCCGAGGGAGTTAGCATAATTACCAAGAAACATCTAAAAACCCTAGAAGATGTTTAGATTCTGTTGTTATTGTAGATGAATGAGAGGCAGCTACAAGGTGATTCTGCGTTTGAAGATATTATATGTGCAAAGGCCAGGGCACTGCACGTGGATCTTATCAGAAAAAATACCAAGCAGAATACCCAGAAATTCATACACAGGACACATGGCACAGTGGATAAAGGCGTTAGTTAGATCCAGTGACAGGGCCCTAAGAGTGTGAGTTCAATACCCGGTTAAGGCAGTGGAGAAATTTCAGACGGAAATTAACAGGTGACAACTGTCATCCATTAAACATGGAACTAAATAAAGGGTTCAGTTTGACATTCCAACCTGAAGAAGGCCGGAGCATACAAGGGTCGAAACGTTGTAATAAATATGGCGACACAGATGAGGACAATAGTCCGAATAGTGTAAATGATTTTTTATTTTTCGTTCGTTTTCAGTTTTTGATTTTTATGTAACGTAGTAAAAAAAAAAATCGTGTCTATTTACTATGTTTCTTAAAAATCGAAAACTAAAAACAAACGAAAAAATTACGAATGAAACAAGTCTTCGTATCCTTGTTAAAGGAAGAAAGAAAATAGTCATGTTGATGCATATTCATTTTATTCTGAGTACTTTCGACATTAGCTCAATGTCACCATCAGGGTCTTCTTGATTTTAAGACAAACAAAAATTAACAAACTTATCAAAAAAAAAAGAAAAAAGAAAAGAAAATTTCCATCTTGATTCATATTCATTTCATTTCGAGTACTTTCGGCATTAGCTCAATGTCGTCATCAGCGTCTTGTTTTTTTCTAAGACAAAATTGTTGTGTTCATCCGAAAAATTATTTTTTTACGTGTGAAGTGAAAAGCACTAAGGTTATGTACTGTACAATTTTTAAATTTTATCATGTGGATACACGTGCGAATATCAGTGGAGGTAACTAAGTTATTGAAATGTCTAAATAATTTTTAATAAGAAAAAACATTTAAAACTATTATTTAAAACCTAGATATTTTAAACTATCTACTTTAAACATTTTAAAACATTTGTGCAGTATTCTTAATTAATTTTACTAAGGGTTGCTTTCAATTTTTTAATGTAGATAACTTTTGGAATCTTTAATTTATGGTTATTATTTCCATGAAAAAGAAATTTCCTAAATTGCGAATGTAGACAGGCATGCTGTTGTGAATGTTGAGCGATGTTAGATGCATCATTCAAATGAAAACTCAACCCTCGAGACAACGCAGTAGTGGTATGACCAACATATAAATTATTTTTTCTGTTGGAGATACAACCTGCCAAGAGACATTTAAATTTATATACAATGTTGTTTTTTTTTGCAACACATTAGTGAGGAGGAGTCCTTAAGAATGATTGAATTATTTAATGAGATATGTGTTAATGAAAACATGCCGCCAAAAATTATCAAGGATGAAGTCAATTCTCAATAATATCGCCTATGAAAACGGTGTTCGGAAATTAATTGATAACAGAAAATAAACCATTCCCATCTCTATAAATACATATATAGGATTAATATGAGTAAAAGTTTGTCACTTAGATAAGTCTTCAGGGAAATCAGCAATTTACTGTTTATATTTTTTCGTTTTTATCCTTTTTATACATTTGACGTTGGTGTAAGTTTTCTGTACTTTTTGTGTTTGTGTGTGCGCTTGTGCACGTGCTGCCATGCGCCCGTCTCTGCTGATATGCAGATACATACATATAAATAAATCTACATATACCGCTAAAAACACCCTTCATAAAGGCTAATAGACGAGACAAAACTTCTATAAAAGATGGATTACAGCCCAAATACACACTTATATATATATATATTTATATATATATATATGTAAGCAAATATATGGATATAGATCCGACAGTATGAAGAAAAATATACGGAAAAAAACAAACAAAAATCCTTATATGCAATTATGCTGTTTTAATGTTAATATAATGTCAACGTCGGACGTTTCGGTCTAATAAACCATCTTCAGGAAATATTCATAAAATATAATTAACATTATCAATTCAACATGACAAAGACGATGGACATAAGAACAAGACCTATCCAAACAGATAACTGATCTTATAAAACTTTCAGTTATCTGTTTGGATAAGTCTTGTTCTTATGTCCATCGTCTTTGTCATGTTGAATTGATAATGTTAATTATATTTTATGAATATTTCCTGAAGATGGTTTATTAGACCGAAACGTCCGACGTTGACATATTAACATTAAAACAGCATAATTGCATATAAGGATTTTTGTTTGTTTTTTCTGTATATTTTTCTTCATATATATATATATATATATATATATATATATATATGTATGTAGAAAGAGGTCTCTTTTATATATATATATATATATATATATATATATATATATATATATATATATATATGTGTGTGTGTGTGTGTGTGTAGGTTGGTCCAGAAATTTGTTCGGTTTTTTAATTAAAATTTCTACTCAATAAGCGATTAGACATTTTGATATTTTCTCGGTCTTGCTTCGACCGGCTCTAGACAAAAAGGAGGAAATGAAATGAAAAATTGTTTATTCGAAGCTTTGACAGCAGAGAAGTTCGGCCTTCCAAAAACATTGTCCTTCATGCAACATCAACACGAAATACCTATCACCAGGCAGGCAGGCAGGCAGGCAATCTTAAAAAAAAATATTTATCCCTTTAAAGTGTGTTTGCAACGCAATGATATATATGTATTTCGCTATTTCCTCAGCTTAGATAAAATGGAGGACATGAGGAGAAAGAAGATTGTTTATCCAAAGATCTGATAGCCTTCAAAAATCCTGGTCTTTCATCAGACCAGCGAATTTTATGCTTTTTTCTCGTTTTATTTGTTCAATTTTGTTTTTTTATCAAATCTTAATGCTACTTGTTTCTTTTATATGAAATATATGTGACAATTTTGAAGCTTTATTTTGAAAATATCCTTTTTTTTTTATATCTGTTTTTAATTTAAAAAAAAATATTGTTCTATGAGTTTCTATTTTTTCTATCTATTTTCTTTCTTTGTTTTTCATTTCGTTTTACTTATAGTTTTATTAATTTTCTTCTTTGTTTATTTTTACTGTTCTTCATTTTTTTAATTCAATCTTTTGTTAATTTTATTCTTTCTGTTATTCTCTGCTTATTTTTCATTATTTCTCTAGAAAAGTTCATTGCATTTCATCTCAGGTTTTTCTTTAGTTGCCAGATTCTTTCATAGATTTTGCATTATATTAGGTTGGTGCAAAAATAATGACGTAATAATGTAGTTTTTTGACGTATTTTTTAACGTTAAAAACGACATTATTACGTCATTATTTTTGCACCAACCTAATATCATGTATTTGTTTCTGCTTTCTTTGTACTTTCTTTCTAAATGTTGCTGTATCATTTTTCTTTCTTTCTTTCTTTCTTTCTCCACTTTTCTTTCGTATTCGATTTCTTCTTTTTCTTTTACGTATCGTTTTCTTTCTTTCTTTCTTTCTTTCTTTCTTTCTTTCTTTCTTTCTTTCTTTCTTTCTCCACTTTTCTTTCGTCTTCGATTTCTTCTTTTTCTTTTACGTATCGTTTTCTTTCTTTCTTTCTTTCTTTCTTTCTTTCTTTCTTTCTTTCTCCACTTTTCTTTCGTCTTCGATTTCTTCTTTTTCTTTTACGTATCGTTTTATTTCTTTCTTTCTTTCTTTCTTTCTTTCTTTCTTTCTTTCTTTCTTTCTTTCTTTCTCCGCTTTTCTTTCGTCTTCGATTTCTTCTTTTTCTTTTACGTATCGTTTTCTTTCTTTCTTTCTTTCTTTCTTTCTTTCTTTCTTTCTTTCTTTCTTTCTTTCTCCGCTTTTCTTTCGTCTTCGATTTCTTCTTTTTCTTTTACGTATCGTTTTCTTTCTTTCTTTCTTTCTTTCTTTCTTTCTTTCTTTCTTTCTTTCTTTCTTTCTTTCTTTCTTTCTTTCTTTCTTTCTCCGCTTTTCTTTCGTCTTCCATTTCTTCTTTTTCTTTTACGTATCGTTTTCTTTCTTTCTTTCTTTCTTTCTTTCTTTCTTTCTTTCTCCGCTTTTCTTTCGTCTTCGATTTCTTCTTTTTCTTTTACGTATCGTTTTCTTTCTTTCTTTCTTTCTTTCTTTCTTTCTTTCTTTCTTTCTTTCTTTCTTTCTTTCTAATGTTTTTTTCATTTTCTCTGTCTTTTGACTTCTTTCTCAAGTTTTCTATCGATTTTGATCTTCCCCTACTTTTTCCTACATTTCATCTGATGACATTTCTTTGTCGTTTTGCTTTCTTTAATTTCTGCCTTTAGCCTCATTTTTCTTTTTTTCATTTTATCCTTTTTATCTTTTTTTTTTCTATGATTCATCCTTCCTTCCTTCCTTCCTTCCTTTGTTTCTTTCTATTAACCCCCTTCTTTCTTTTCGATGATTCATCCTTTCTTTCTTTCTTTCTTTCTTTCTTTCTTTCTTTCTTTCTTTCTTTCTTTCTTTTCGATTCATCCTTTCTTTCTTTTCGATTCTATCTTTCTTTCTTTCTTTTTTCTGCCTATTAACCCCCCTTCTTTCTTTTCGATGATTCTTTTTCTTTCTTTCTTTTTTCTTTCTTTCTTTCTTTCTTTCTTTCTTTCTTTCTTTCTTTTTTTTCATTCTTTCTTTCTTTCTTTCTTTCTTTCTTTCTTTCTTTCTTTCTGTTGTCCTTCCGTCTTTCGTTTCTCTGGTTTATGCTTTCTTTCTTTCTTTTCGATTCATCCTTTCTTTCTTTCTTTCTTTCTTTTCGATTCATTCTTCCTTTCTTTCTTTCTTTTTATGATCCATCCTTTCATTATTTTTTCTTTCTTTCTTTGTGTGTTTCTTTGTTTCTTTTTTGTGTGTTTCTTTCTTTCTTCATCATGTTGTCCTTCCATCTTTCGTTTCTATGGTTTATGCTTTCTTTCTTTCTTTCTTTCTTTCTTTCTTTCTTTCTTTCTTTCTTTCTTTCTTTGGTGTAATTTATATTATTTTTTTGTTTGTTTATGACATTTCTTCTTTTCCTGATTTTGTTTTACTTTCCATGCTTTCTCTTAGACTTATAGCCGCCCCACCCATACACCACTTCCCCGTCTTTTTTTTTCTTTCCCTCCCGTCATAACACTTCCTCACCCCTTCATTGCTCCGAATCCCTCTACCTTTTCCTTCTTCCTTGAATGCCTTCAAACAAACGGCATCTTTTGTTTCTTTCAACCAACTGTCTCTCCTTCATGGATATCTTTGCTGACTTCGAAGCCAAAGAATCAATGATGATTCACGAAGTCTTCAATTGCAAACATTAACTGCTCGCCTTATTGGGCCGACCTTTGACTTTGGCAACTGGTCAGCCGAGAGTTTCCGAGGCTCTACTGGATGACCTCTGCTCATCAGGGAAAAGTTTGATGCATTCCATTGTTCGGTCTTTGTAGTTACATTGGCTTTGTGACCCGGTCACTTTGACTTTAATGTCCGTATTCGTCACTGCCAGAATTCTATGGTTGTTCTTCAATTCTGAATTTGAGAAATAAAAGTGCTTTTAAATTAATTTAAGTCTGGGATTTTAGTGAAGAATGCTTTGTTATAAATCCGATAGTTGAGGGTTAAAGGGAAGCTGATTCCATTGTTTCTTTACCATTTCGAAATTCTCAGTTTTCTTTCTTTCTATCTACCTCTAGATTTATCTATGTCAGTCTGTTCATTATCTATCTATCTATCTATCTATCTATCTATCTATCTATCTATCTATCTATCTATCTATCTATCTCATTGTATTCATTATCTATCTCAGTATATCTATCTATCTATGCGTATTCATCTATCTATCTATTTATCTATCGATCGATCGATCTATATGTCAGTCTGTTCAGTATGTATGTATGTATGTATGTATGAACATATGTATGTATGTATGTATGTATGTATCTATCTATCTATCTATCTATCTATCTATCTATCTCATTGTATTAATCATCTATCTATCTATCTATCTCATTGTATTCATTATCTATCTCAGTATATCTATCTATCTATGCGTATTCGTCAATCTATCTAATTATCTTTCGATCGATCGATCTATATGTCAGTCTGTTCAGTATGTATGCATGTATGTATGAACATATGTATGTATGCATGCATGTATGCATCTATCTATCTATCTATCTATCTATCTATCTATCTCATTGTATTCATTATCTATCTATCTATCTATCTATCTATCTATCTATCTCATTGTATTCATTATCTATCTATCTATCTATCTATGCGTATTTGTCTATCTATCTATTTATCTATCGATCGATCGATCAATCTATATGTCAGTCTATTCAATGTATGCATGTATGTATGGATCTATGTGTGTATGTATGTATCTATCTATCTCGGTCTGTTCGTTATCTATATATAGAACAATAAAGATGAAATTAATAGTAAGAATGATTCATGCAATTGTGGCAAGGTTTGACGTCACAATTTCAAACAAAACCTATCGTCGAGTTAATTTAAAAGCCCGGCAACCCTATTTAAGCCGCTCCACACGCAGTGAGTTCGTCTTGTTTTTGTCACGATTGGTGATATCCCCAAATGGTCTCCTTGCATCAGCTCCGTCGTCGAAATGAAGCGTTAGATATTGGACTTCATTTGTAATTCGAACAGAGATTGATTTTACCAGGCAATAAAAACAATAGCGGGTCCTTCTCTAACAGCTTGACTTAAATAGAAAAACTTCGTTTCTCTTCCGACGTTTAAGATTATCAATATTTGTCCTCGGACTAGGGAATGACAGGAGAAACGGACACATGTGCATATGAGGTGTGGGAAGAGAAGTTGTGACGTGGAAAGAGGATGGGCGTGGTAGGGGCAGCAGTCATCGCAATCGGAACAGAGCGTGATGAAATGATGGCGGCGAGGAAAAATGTCAGAACCATTAACGAAGAAAATATGGCGTTTGTTTGAAGACAATTGACCTTGGTTAAGATCCTTTTTCAAAATGGTGTTTAAAGAGTGGAAATTAACGAACATTATCTGGGATTCTCCGTTTTTACTCTTCAGAGTGTTTACAATGGAGATTGGTTTTTAATAGCTTGCTTACAGATAGATAGATAGATAGATAGATAATAAATACACTGAAATAGATAGATAGATAGACAGAAAATGAATATACTGAGATAGATAATGAATACACTGAGATGGATAGATAGATATATAGATAATGAATCCACTGAGATATATAATGAGTATACTGATATATATATATATATATATATATATATATATATATATATATATATATATATATATATATATAGATATAGATAGATAGATAGATAATGAATCCACTGAGATATATAATGAGGATACTGATATATATATATATCTATATATATATATATAAATATATACATACGTACATATATATATATATATATATATGTACATATATATATATATATATGTACGTATGTATATATATATATATATAGATAGATAGATATAGATAGATAGATAAGGAATACACTGAGATAGATAGATAGATAGATGCATACATACAGACATACATACATATGTTCATACATACATGCATACATACTGAACAGACTGACATATAGGTCGATCGATCGATAGATAAATAGATAGATAGACGAATACGCATAGATAGATAGATATACTGAGATAGATAATGAATACAATGAGATAGATAGATAGATAGATAGATAGATAGATAGATAGATAGATAGATAGATAGATAGATAATGAACAGACTGACATAGATAAATCTAGAGGTAGATAGAAAGAAAGAAAACTGAGAATTTCGAAATGGTAAAGAAACAATGGAATCAGTTTCACTTTAACCCTCAACTATCGAATTTATAACAAAACATTCTTCACTAAAATCCCAAACGAGAGAAAGAGAGAGGGAAAGAAAAATGCCAGAAGGAGAATAGAGTACACGCATGAAAGAGTAAAAAGAAAGATAGATAGAAAAATTGACTTTTATTAGGTTGGTGCAAAAATAATGACGTAATAATGTCGTTTTTTTTTTTTAGGTATTTTTAACTTCAAAAATTAACTTCATTATTACGTCATTATTTTTGCACCAACCTAATAATAGCTTGCCTAGGGGGTAAGAGAGAGAAAGAGAGAGAGAGAGACAGACAGACAGAAAAAGAAAAGAGAGAGTGCATGTCAGAAGGAGATAGGGGGAAAACGAGAAATACAAAGAAAGAGGGAGGGAGATTGACTTCTAATAGCTTGGAGAGAGGGAAAGAGAAACAGAGAAATAGAGAGCGAGCAATAAAGAGATAGAGAGAAATGGGGGAAAACAGAGAAAAAGACAGGACGACTTACTTCTAAGAGAATGGCAGAAAGAGAAAGAGAAAGAGGAAGAGGAAGTGAAAGAGAGAGAGAGAGAGAGAGAGAGAGAAATAAAAAGAAATAATGAAAGTGCGCGTGCAAGAATAAAAACGATAGAGAAGGCGAAAGACATGGAAAAAAGAGGGAGACTGACTTCTAATGGCTTACTGTTAATTTATTTCTTTATTTTCACCCGAAAATATATATATGTGTGTGTGTGTGTGTGTGTGTACGCGCGTGTGTGTGAATGTGTTAGGGGATTCAAGTGTTTTACAAGTGTTATTAATGTTTGATTATTTAACCTTTGTGTTATGGTCCGGTTCCTTGTATCACGGTGATAGTCTAAGGTAGAACCAATAAAGAAGAACTCGAACACGGATATGGAATAACACAGATATATTACAAACAGGAATATATACAGAGAAATAGAAAGTGTTAGTACGAACAATCAGGTTTAGTAGAGAGAACAATGTAGTCTCGACCAGTATCACTATTCCAATGTCTTGTAGTAATTGTCTGAACGCGACTCTGTTTCGGACTGCCTCTGACTCGACTGACTGACTCGCTCGCTGTGACTGACTGACAGACTCCTGACGCACTTCTGACTGAACAATATTTAGTCACCCCCCACCACGAGGGCATCATGTGGCACAAGGCCGGTTTAACGTGGGATCTCCGAGCCCGTTTGCTCGGCCAAAAATATGCCCTTTGAACCCGTATAAACGGGTTCAGGGTCGGTTTTCCTCCCCGAAAGAGACTCCGCCCTTCGGCGTAGTCTCGTTCGGGTTCCTCCCCGCCCGAAGGCAGAGAGTTCAACTGATCAGCCGGTCGTCCGACGTCAGACGGAACTCTCTGCTTCCTCTTGAGGCGCAGTATTTATTACGTATGGGATAGTCCATTATGTCATTATGGGTAAGGTCCCATAACACTTACCTAGGAATTGAGAGAGACAAAAAGAAAGAGTGAGCGAAAGAGAGAGATAGAGATAGAGATAGAGAGAGAGATGGTGAGCGAGAGAGAGTGCCAGAAAAAGATACAGTGAAAAAGAGAGAAGGAAACGGAGAAAATTCAATACTGATGTCCTGTCTAGACATTGAGAGAGTGAAAGTTAAATAAAGTAACATAAAAAAGAAAGTGAGAAAAAAGGAACGGAGTGCAGCCGACGACGGGAGAGAGAGAGAGAGAGAGAGAGAGAGAGAGAGAGAGAGAGAGAGGCAGTCACGTGAATTTCTCATAGCTTGTCTTCGGATTTAGAGAGTGAGAGAATTCAAGACAGAGAGAAAGGCAGAGAGATTGACTTTTAGTAATTTGGTAATGAGAAAGTGAAAGAAAGCTGGAGAGAAAGTTAGTGAAAGTGAGTGGGTGTGAGAGAGAGAGTGCTTAGAAATTGAGCATGAAAGAGATAGAGAAAGAAAGAAACAAAAACAATGTTAGCATATATATATATATATATATATATTCTGACGATTCCTTCTAGCATGAAACAGTCTGTCGCCTCTAAGTGTTGACTTCTATGTTCACTTTTATATTTACATACGCTCTGTCTCTAATATTGAGCACTTCATCCCATAAATATAGCACACCTTAAAACTATATTTCTTCATATATATATATATATATATATATATATATATATATATATATATATATATATATATAAAAGTGAAGATAGAAGTCAACATTTAGAGGCGACAGTCTGTTTCATGCTAGCTGCAATCGTCAGGCCTCGAGTGCTGTTATTTGTCTATATTTTTAAGTAACAGAGTAACCACTGACCCGTATATATATAAATAGCCGAGAAAAATAACAGCACTCAGAGAACACGATAGATTATTTCATGCTAAACGTAAACATTGGACAACATTTATATATATATGGGTCAGTAGTGCATTATGGGCAGTCTATTCCAAAATGAGAAAAAATAAATAAGTAAAAACAAGTAAAACTAATTAATCCGAATATGTAAATAATAAACAAAATACAACAAACCACTTCCGCCAAGATTACTGCTAGAATAGACTACAACAATCAATTTAAAAACTGCAAACTCTGATTGGACGAAAAATAGCTTTAATTAGCTTCCCAGACCAAAGCAAACTACCAAATAAACGATCAGTACTCATCTGAAAATTTTTTACTGCGTTACTTAAAAATCGAAACCGAAAAGAATAAATAAAATAAAAATTATAAGAAAAAACAAATAAAATAAATTAATCCAAATAA
>OZ010580.1:96259177-96284177 GCA_963932145.1 Acanthosepion lycidas
TAACTGAATTCCCCGCCTTGTCTATTTTCGAAGACTGATTTCCGGTAACCTTAGTGAAGTTAGATTGCATTATTTGTGTTCACAGATTAGTGTCTCGTCTACAGAAGCCTTGATGATCAGTAAAATGACCATATTGACCAATGTCCTCACAGTCAGTACTTATTTAATTAGCAAAGCCTCGAAGACGTGGTGACAGCGTCTCTTGCTCATGTGTTCTCATTCGTCAGATGTGTCATGATCGGAAAATATTCTCCAAGCTGATGACGTCAGAGAAGGTTTGCTCGGAACCACTTGCGTTGATTAACAGTAATAGATTTTCATTAAGTGAATTTCCCTCAGGTATGAAATGAGAGACAGAAACACACCTGCAGATTGGCGTTTCTCAATTGTACAAACAAGAATTTAAAATGAAATTATTTCTTTTCTTTTGTTTTTTACTAAAAGCCACAGTAAGAAGCTAGATTACTCGACGAATTGGTTTCGTTTAAAATCATTAAATATATAATATCATCGAAACCAGTCATAGTTTTTTTTTTGTTTTTGTTTTTTTGATGCAACTCAGAACGCGTAAACAAATGCGTACTTTTTTTTTCCAGACTAAAATTATGTCTTTCGTAAATGATTTTGTGATAAGGCGTGTTGCCAATCGTATGTTGAGAATGGAAACTTACAAGCGACTGCCAGAATAAGTATGGAATTTCTATTTTTAAATATCTGATTCGTTTGGATCTTGGGGTGAGATTGGTGACTAACAGGTTTTGTGATACAGAATTCGGCAAAAGTTGAATTTTAAACGCACCCCAATATAAATTAATGAGTAAATGAAATTATTCACTATCAATCCCAATATTTCTGTATCAGCATTGCAGTTATTCTCAGTTAGTTCATCATTATCTATCTATCTATCTATCTATCTACCTACCTACCTACCTACCTACCTATCTATCTATCTATCTATCTATCTATCTATCTATCTATCTATCTATCTCTGCCTGCTTATTTTCTTTCTATCTATCTATCTATCTATCTATCTATCTATCTATCTCTGCCTGCTTATTTTCTATCTATCTATCTATCTATCTATCTCTGCCTGCTTATTTTCTATCTATCTATCTATCTATCTATCTATCTATCTATCTATCTATCTATCTATCTATCTATCTCTGCCTGCTTATTTTCTATCTATCTATCTATCTATCTATCTATCTATCTATCTATCTATTCATTCTTTCGTCAGGCTATAATTCTCAGTCTGTTCATATCTATCTATCTATCTATCTATCTATCTATCTATCTATCTATCTATCTATCTATCTATCTATGTCTTTTGCCTATCGTAACCAAATTTTCACAGCGAAGTAGATTTTTGTGTTAATTAAAATTTCTTTCTTAATTTATTTTTGGCTTTTCTTTTCTGCTTTTATTCCTTTCTTCACTTCATTTGTCATTCTCTTCCTTTTTTTATTTTTTCGTTCTTTCTTTCTTTCTTTCTTTCTTTCATTCTGTTTGTTTCTTTTATTTGTTTGTTTGGTTGTTTATTTTCTTTTTATCTTATTCTTTCTTTCTTTCTTTCTTTCTTTCTTTCTTTCTTTCTTTCTTTCTGTTTGTTTGTTTCTTTCTTTCTATCTTTCTTTCTGTCTTTCTTTTATGCGTTTGTTTCGTTGTTTCTTTATTTTCCTTTATCTTATTCTTTCTTTCTTTCTTTCTTTCTTTCTTTCTTTCTTTCTTTCTTTCTTTCCTCCTTTTCATTTTTGAATTTATAAACCTTAATCTTTCTTTTTATTGCTGCTTATATTCATTTCATTTCTTTTCTTTTCTTCCTGATTCTCAGCTTTTTTGCCATTTCCAATCCTTCCTCATTGACATGTGAAAACGTTTTAAACAGCTGCGAAAATAGTCTTTAACTTATTTATAACCTATTTTTTGTCCGGTAGGGGGCGCTGTCTCAAATTGCTAATCAAATTTTGGTCCTGACACGCCTTAAAATTTTCGCGGTTGGATAAGGTCGAATATAATCGCGAGCCGAGCTTTTCAGTGACAAATAGCGCCGTCTGTTCAATATGGACATTTTTATTGGAATTTTATTGATTTATTTCACGTTCATCCCGTCTCAGTAAATCGCTCAAAATAACAGACGATGAAAAATACCAGATTTTGAAGTATCTGATAAGAAGGTATTTTGACAAGCAACAAGGATACTTATTAGGAGTCAAAGATTTTAAAAATAAAATTTAAAACATACAGAAGTCAGAAAAAAGGGTGCAGTTGCACAATAGGTACTGCGACCAGACATCATACTTTTTTTTCGAGTTTCTTTTCTTTTATATATATATATATATATATATATATATATATATATATATATATATATATATATATATATATATTGGGTTGGTGCATAATTATCAGGCGTTTCTTTAAACAATATTTATCATAAAAAAGAAACATAACAATTGAACAATAACATTTTTAAATGATTATTCTGGAGCGTATGATTATCGACACGCATTTGTATAATCTGAAAATAAGATAATATTTTTATTAAAATGTAAAGAAAACAGAAATTTTTATGAACAAATAACTCGCCTACAAAACGCCTGATAATTATGCACCAACCAAATATATATGGGATGTAACAGCAAAATTGTCGAAATCGTGCAACGGCATAACTGTCAATCCCGTAAAATATTTAATATCTAAAAAAACAAAACAAAACAAAAAAACTAAACTAATTCAGTTTCTTTTCAGGTTTTCGGATAAGACGTTTAGCCATCTTGACGTCATTTGTCGTAAGAATCACCTTTGAGTTATTCAGCTAGAAAAAGAACAGCTTAAAATCGTTTTATGTCAGAAGCATTGTCTTCCCAAATGAACAATGGTGAGTGGAAAAAGATCATTCAGACTTTCAGTAATGGTACCAACATTCATACTCTGGCTTCCATCTTCCATTCAAAATCAGCCCCACTGTCTTCCCAACTGAGCAATAGTGAGAGGAAAAAGATCATTCAGACCTTCAGTAATGGTACCAAAATTCATACTCTGACTTCCGTCTTCAAGGTCCATTCAAGAACCATTTAGAGAACGGTGAATAAGTTTGAAAAAGACAACAAGAGAGCAGAAAGCGGAAAAAACTGAAAATGAAAATCACAACAGGAAGAGGGATTATCATTTCAACTTAGAGGTAAGATCAATTAGAAAAAGATCCAACTCAATCCATAAGACAAGCTATGACGATCCAAAGAGCAGTGAAAAAAAGACTTGGAAATGGAATCGGAAGTGAAATCTGTGAGGCACCTTGCTACTCCAGGATAGAAAGTTAGAAGGTTAGAGAGGACGAAGATCATCTTCAATAAGTGGAAAAATGATCCTGGAATAATATATATATATATATATATATATATTTGAAGTAAATTTCAATCCTTCATGAGCTTCCGATCCTTAGCTATTTTTAATTAATGAGGAACATGACACATTCGTTTATGATCGATTTCATCACGATTCTTCTGTTAAATTTAGAGAGTAATTATACATTCTTATTGCTCAAAGTACAGTTCAATATTATTAAAATCTCAGAGAATTACAGTAAAATATCTTTAATCATTTCTAAGATACAACGGTTTAGAGCTTAATCTAACAAACGAACAATTTTGCTTTTACACGATTTGGCAATTTTGCGGTTACACCCCGTATGCATATATATATATATATATATATATATATATATATATATATATATATATATATATATATATATGTTGTGGTTGGATCCACCTAATTTGCATAGTGGAGTACCGACCATATAAATATGGTTGGTACCGGGAAGAGAGTGGGAGGAATCAAGAGATTCAACCAGATACTCTGCCCGACTGCGACTCAGTCAACACACATTCCAGGAACGGTCTTTCCAGGAATATACAAAAGACTATATGTAAATATTGTGTACACTTTCTTGTTTCAATACATTTTGTTCTAAGTACATTTTGTGTTGCATTATTATTCCATGCATTAGTCAAGTTTCAACAATATATATATATACAAGTATATGATTGGTGTATACGGAATAACCAACAATTACTATTCTTAAAAGAGTGCTCACTACAGAGTAGAGGAAATATAATTATTTATTTAAAAAATATAACATGAATATGTTTTAAAATCACTACAAAAATAGCCATTTTGTTTCAACATCTCTGGTGTTTTATTAAGTGATGATGTTGAATGTTGATTGTACAATCCACATCGACCACTGTTATGTTACATATCATGAATAAATTTGCTGATTATTTATTTGCTTGACTGTGTATGCAAACCAACGCAAATAATCAGCAAATTTATTCATGACATTTATTATTTATTTATATATTGTTATTTATAACAGTGGTCGATTTGATTAGACAGAGCAAAGATATATATTAATAAATATAATTAATACATATACAAAAACCTACGTAGGTAGTTGTATATATATATATATATATATATATATATATATATATATATATATATATATATATATATATAATTAACAAATAGGAGACTTAAGAAAGCCATGGTAATATTTTATTTCGCAAAATCGAGAATTTGATTTCGCTTCGTCAGATTGGTGGTTTCAAAACAATGAATGGATTCAAAATTAATGGAAGTTGTGTTTTAAGTTTGTTCCCAAAAGGTAGGAAGGGAAGGAGAGAGGTAATTGGGCGATATGTCTCTAGGACATGCGATTGTAGTGGTGACTTCTTATCCACCGTACAAGGGAAAGGAGTGGAGATGATTATTCAGGAAGGGAACAAAGAAAAAAGAAAATAGAAGGGAGAACTAGAGATTATGCACAAATCAATATTATAAATCACCAAATAACTTTTGATTAAATTATATATAAATATATAGTTTTTATTAAATTTATTAAATTGTATAACAATCAAACAGAAACATTCGTCTAAACTTGCTCCTTCACAAAGCATCAGCAATTGACACCTCGATCTTGTAAATAGACCCTGTCCAGAAGTTCGTCATGAACTGACCAATTACCAGGTTAAGTGGCTTTTGAACATTTGCAAACAACTGCTGGCAAATCCTCAAGATGTCCGTTTTTTTCGCGTCGAATTGGAATTCGTAATCCTAATAACAGAAATCTGTGGCTTCATGTCATGTTGTGTGTTTGGTGAAATTTCTAGGAGGGGGTTGCATTTTGAGCTTGTCCTAGATTGTCATGCTGTGAACAACTATAACGAGTATATGATGCTTTCAAAACCCGCTCCCAGTCATCGGTCAATCGAAGATGCGTACTCCTATAACTTCACAATGTCCTCGCACTAACTACCAATGTGACCAAGCGCAAATTTGTGGAACTTGGGAGTACTGCCGCAACTTGCTTAAAGTCCAAATCTTCCAGCATCGGACTACCACCCTTTTTTGATCCATGGATCGATTCCCCCGCCGGCGAAGGTTCAACAATGTGGATGAGGTTAAAAATGTGGGCAGTGAGTTTTTTTGCCTCTAAATGGGCCAGATGGTGTAAGCGTGACATTGTGCTTCAGGCACAACGATGACAACAGACAATAGAATAGGATGGCAGGTATTCTGACTCTGTGGGTGATGAAGAAACACAAATGTGCCTGAGTAGGTACTGCAACAAGGATTATATATATATATATATATATATATATATATATATATATATATATATATATATATATGTGTGTGTGTGTGTGTGTGTGTGTGTGTGTAAGAGGAGGCGCCCTGGAGTAATGGATAGCGGCTTGGATTGAGGAATCGGAGAGCCGAGTTCGAACAGACAGATTCTATAGCCTTGGATGGCTACTGGTCTAGGAGAAGGACAACTCTGAATTCAAAACCTCCGGAGGGTCGTTTGGGGACCTTGTGGCATTCGGTGCACCAGGTCTCTGTGTTCGGTCCTTCAAAAAGTTTGGATGGTTCTGCACGAAACCTAATCAAATCTCATGTGCTGTCAGTTTCCTAGGAACTGATCTACTTGTCCGTCGTACGTCGAATTCGACGGGAGAGTCGAGTATATATATATATATATATATATATATATATATATATATATATATATATATATATATAGTTGGATTGATGTGAGTTTGTGACCCTGGGTTTCACTCTATTTCCGATCGTCAGACAAACTGATTCATTTTTTAAATTTTGGATTTATATATGGTTGCGTCTGTCGGTGTTTTTATGAAAGTGGGACGAAAAATTGTCATCGGAACGCCACTCCTACTTACGCAAACATACGTACACGCACGTACATTCATTGACGTACGCACACACTCATACCCGCTCGCTCACATATATAATATATATATAAAATTACCACGCATATATAATATATAAATAAATAATATATATAAAAAGTTGCATATATATATATATATATATATATATATATATATATATATATATATATATATATATATATATTTATATAATATATATATATATATATATATATTTATATAATATATATATATATATATATTTATATAATATATATATATATATATATATATATATATATATATATATATATATATATATATATATATATTTTTTTTTTAAGCATTTCACCCCAAGCAAGGCGGGAAGCCACTAGGATGCAAGGGGTTACAGAAAATATAGAGCGAGATCAGATAGGAGTGATAGAAGAGTGTATGAGGAGAAGAGTAGTGGATAGATCAAGGCACCTGGAGATGTCGATTGACATTACACTTTAATAGCTGGAGATTATAGCTCTCAGGGAAACTGAAATAGGGAAAGGAGTTCCACAGGCGAGAGGTGCGAGACATGAAACTATTAGAGTAGAAGAGACGGCTAAATTTAGGAGTTTCGACAGTGAAGGGGTGAGAGCGGGATGCCAGCCTCGTAGGGTGCTTGAACTCAAAAAAGTCTGGGAACCAGCGAATGCAGCTCCTCGGAGCAATTACCATGAAAGTATTTGTAGAACAGAGAGAGAGAGAGAGAGAGAGAGAGAGAGAGAGAGAGAGGCGGCACGTCTGTGAGAAAGTGACTGTAGACGAGATGCTAGAGCAGGGCCAATTATATTGCATATCCGCCTCTGGAGCCTATCAAGAACCCCTAGGCAAACAGAAGGGGCTCCAGACCATATATGGCAGCAATACTCCATGCAAGGGCGAATTGTTGATTTGTAGATCTGGAGGATCGATTCCGGGGAGAAAAATTTCCTGGCGTGGCACAGGGAGCCAACTTTCCTTGCGGTGGACGAGGCAGTGAGTATAATTTCGCTCTACCGAAAACTCATTTACATTTTTCTAATTTTTCAATTCTTTATTTTTCTTTATTTTTTTTTTCTAAAAATTTTATTTTTATTTTTATTTTTTCTCTCCCCCTACTCGTCAGTGTGTTCGACCATAGTAACATATTTGGTCCCAATCATTCTAACTTATTTGATGGTTTAGTTAGAAATCCCGGTTCGAAAGAAAAATCAGAAAAAATGGAGAATTGCATGTCTTTGGCTAGATGCGAGAATGTGTCTCGTCAGTATTCTAATGATGTAGTGGCCGTTTCTTCTTGCTTGGTATATTGTCTGAAATTGGAATTGTTTTCGCCGTTTCTTTCTCCTGTTGTTCTCAACTGTATTGAAAGCATGTCTCCCAAGCCCATTATTTGGTAAGGGCGGAGGGTTGGCCGTTGATTCGCCCCCACCTCCACCAGGTCGATGCTTGGACTTATAGTGGGCTTTATATATATATATATATATATATATATATATATATATAAATTTCACACACACACGCGTACACAGGCACACACATATATATATACGTTATTTTTATAGATAAAATTTATTTAAGTAAAATGCTCTGCTTTTAATTAAACAGAATTAATTACATTTACATTTACATATTATAAAATGAATTTTTATAATGTGTGGGACTCTCTACTCTTTGCTTGGAAGAAGGTCGCGTAACCAGAAACACGCGTAGCAGAATTATGGAAAATAGAGTATAATATACATTTTAAAATAAAAAATCCACATTTCAACCAAAAACGTTTGCGGTTTATCTTTTTTTTTTAAATATATACTTTTTTTCTCTTGGGAACAACTATAACCTCTTCCCTATATAATAATATAATAAATTATATATATATATATATATATATATATATATATATATGTATTTGTCTTAAAGCGATTTCATCATTTGGATCTTTCACGAAAGCCATATGTGTTCAGTTTCCTATCCGGAAGGAAATCAAAGCTATTTTTAATACGACATGTTTTATTGTTTGAAACGTTATTTTATTGGATGCCATTATGTAAGTAAACGCCCCGTTTTTCAACCGGTGCTTATTTCGTCTATCGATCTCTGTCTTGGAGAAAACTTGATAAATAGAAAGAATATGTCTTTCACCATTTTCTTTATCCAGTTTTCCCGAAACAGAACCTTACATGACTTGGCTGTGAAGCTCCTCGTAGTCGAGTAGTCTAAAGCACGCTCAGCTCATATGCTTGTATATCCATATCATATATATATATATATATATATATATATATATATATATATATATATATATATTAAAGAAAAACGGACCACTTTAAGGTTCCATTATAATATTTTATTATTATTATTATATTTAATTCATTATAATTTCTTTCACCTCAGCCCTTTTAAAGGACGCTGGATCATCAGGTAGCACTTCCCAAAAATGAAACGAAAAAGAACATATATATATATATATATATATATATATATATATATATATGTTCTTCTCAAGTCCTGCTGTCCAAGCATAGAAAACTTACTGATTAAAAACCAGATGTGATGGAGTAGACACGTGGTACGCGTGGATAACAGTAGGTTGCCGAAGCAGTTATTTTAGGGTGAGCTTGCAAATGGTAAGCGCCCTCAGAATAAGCCCAAAAAGAGATTTAAGGACTGCGTGAGGAATAATTTGAAAGATCTTAGGGTTGGGGTGGATGACTGGGAAAACGTTGCTAGTGATCGCAATAAGTGGCGCAGGGCTGTTGTAGAAAGATGTAAGTTTGCATGCAGCACTAAAAAGGGATTTTGAGGAAAGGTATTGCCAGGAGCTTGGATGACAGCACTGCAAACTGGAAATGCGAGACATGTGGTCGTATCCTATTCTCGAAAGCTGGGTATGTTAATCATCTGAAATCACATGAGAGACGACCTCACTCTGTGTTACCTCCACGCCCCGGTGATACTGCATGTGTGATCTGCTGGATTGAAGAGGCATATGGTGATACACAAGGATGACCTACCACAGCAACATCCGCTTAACCCTGTGAAAACTACGGAGCACATCTCGCATCTATGCTATAGGCCCTGCAAATCAGCTGCTGGTTTGAATATCCACCTTCGAAGTCATTCGAGAGGAAACAATGATTGGATGTAGGTGTTGATGGGCAAGACGGCAGTCATCTGTGAAGATTGGGCAATCAACACAAACACACTCACGCGCGAGCGCACCCACACATAAACACACACACACAGACACACATATATGTATATATATATAGTCTGTGGCTGATTTGCTCTCCTTCGCCGATTGAGCACTATAGAGAAAAGGGATTTGTAACAGTGGCTGCTCCCGCTATTAACGCATCACTCTTCAGTTATGAATTCCCTCTGGCTGCTGATTTGATGTTTATATACATCACGTATATAATACGTTAAAAGTTTCTGTTTCTCGTCGACAGCTTAGGAGCAGACTGATCCCAAATCGGTCGATTTTCGATCCCGGCTTGAAGCAATCGGATGTCTAGCCACACTGATGTGCTGTTATAATGCGAAATAGTCTGTGGAGGATATATATATATATATATATATATATATATATATATAGAGAGAGAGAGAGATAGAGAGAGAGAGAGAGAGAGAGAGAGAGCGAGAGCGAGAGAGAGCAGCGCTATATCGAGTCTAGTTTGTCGCCTCTTCGTCACCGAGGCCCGTTGGTACAGTTGGTATGTCGCTTGCGCCGTATCGTAACCATGTTCGATTCTTGGTAGTGGAAGCGCATTGCTGATGAATCCCAAATAGGACGAAATTTCTGCATTCTCTCGAGGATTCTTCTAGGCTCGATGAATTAATTGTATATATATATATATATATATATATGTGTGTGTGTGTTTGTGTGTGTGTGTGTTTGTGTGTGTGTGTGTGTTTGTGTGTGTATGTTTGTGTGTTTGTGTGTAAGTGTGTGTGTCTCCGACACCTTGTGGTTGACGAATTATTCTCCACCCTTCTACCTTTTTCCCACAGGCGAGATGTGTGTAAACCTCTTGCTGTTCATCCGCTATTTCCACGGAAGTTGCTCGGACGAACTAGATTCCCTGGTCCGGCCAATTCAAACCTTCACGGCAAGGACCCGACTTGCCACACTCATTGTAGCAAACCACTCACAACTTCCTCCGTAAGTTCTACTCGAAGAGCTTCTTCACGCAAACCACTGAGATGTGGAACCGAATCCTGATAGGATATTTCCTTAATCCCTATAATCTTAATCTATCCAAGGCTAGGCTTAACTGTTATCTTCCACTCCTATTCACACAAATTGCTTCCTAATGTAGCCCTCTACCACGAGTGGCTCCGGCCCTAGTAATTGGGAACCTTACTACATATATCAGGTCATCCCATAAGTTCTGTCCGAATTTTAACTTTTTGTTAAAATGAATGAAATTTAAAGAGTATTTTATAATGTCTAATGGAGCTGAACATTATTTTTTATGTTTAGATGCATTTAAACTGATCAAATTTTATTTCAGAGAACAATAAAATTAAATTTTGTTTGATTAAAACCATGCTACCATGGAAGTACCCAAGAATCATTTGAGGCACATAATGTTTTATGAGTTCAAGAAAGGAAACTCAGCAGACGAAGCGGCTAGAAACATTCACTCATTTTATGGAGAGGAATGTGTGAATGAAAGAACTTGCAGAAGGATGGTTTGCGAAATTCAGACGTGGAGATTTCACCCTTGAAGATGAAGATCGAATCGGACGTCCAGTTGAGTTTGATGAAAAGCTTCTTGAAGCAGCTCTTGAAGAAAAACCTGCTTTACCAGTTGAGGAATTGGCAGTGGTTCTCAGTTCAAACCATACAACTGTTCATCGTCATCTTCAACAACTTGGAAAAGTTGGAAAATGAATTGTCTGAAAACAACCTCAAATCCCGAGTTGACATCTGCTCTTCTCTCCATTCTCGCCAACTTGTTTCATCTTTTTTGGATAGACTTGTGACTGGCGACGAAAAATGGATCTTTTGTCGAAATGTTAAGCGTCGTAGACAGTGGCTTGGTAAAGGGGAAGGACCCCAGCCACAGCTGAGAAGGGAACTTCATGGGAAAAAGGTTCTTCTTTCAATCTGGTGGGAAGCCAAGGAATAATCCACTTTGAATTCTTACCACCTAATGCAATAATTAATGCTCAAATATACTGTCAGCAATTAGAGCGTTTGAACCAGGCTTTGAGGAAAAAAGAGCTGCTCTAGTGAATCGAAAAGAGGTGATGTTTCATCAGGACAATGCACGACCCCACACAGCAAGAATCACGTCACAAAATTCCTCATTCACCTTATTCTCTCGATCTTGCTCCTTCAGACTACCATTTGTTTTGTAGCTTACAGAATCATTTGGAAGAAACAGCTCTTGTAACACAGGAAGAGGCTAAAACTGACGTTTGTGAGTTCTTCGAATCAAAGCCAAAAGAATTTTAGAGTAATGGAATTAGTAAGCTTGTTAATAGGTGGAAGGAAGTCATAGATAATCATGGGAAATATATTGTTGATTGAATCTGTAATTAAATGTAACATTTGGTCACTTGTTTTCTTTATTCAAAATTCGGACAGAACTTATGGGATGACCTGATATATATATATATATATATATATATATATATATATATATATATATATATATATATATATATATAATAAAACAAAAGTTTTGCTACTTAACGGATTCATATTATCTTCAGCATCCCGACTCCAGAGTTTCGTCGAGCCTCCGGGAAATACTTTGCCAACACGTCAGGGCCTATAAGCAAGTGACTGATAATATATATATGTAATTTGTTTATTCCTTTTCTTACATATATAAGAGTGCTCTATTTTAAATTCTTTCTTACACGTAAAAAGTAATATATATATACTTGATAACCCAGTAATCATATGAGCACTGTTAGATTTTGTCATATTTATATGTCATCGAATGTTAATGGGCTTCCATTAGCATAGCCAGTCAAGTACAGAAGTATCCACAAACTTTTAGACACATTGAAAATGGTGGATTGGCGGGAGGTGATTTAATCTTGCCGGATAATTTTATGTAACACTTGCAGCATAGTCACGTGCAGACTGATCAGTCGTATGATATCCATTCTCTTGTCTCGTTGAATGACAGTTAAGCACTTAATTTGGACTATGCATTGCCGACATGATCAATTCGTACCTGCAGGTTGCCAAGGTGTCGTATTTACGCACAAGTTTATATTTTTCGATAATTACACGGAGAGATACCAGAGAAGCGGGTTTGGGGAATTCAGCGCCGTTTTTGTCTGTCCTGCAGCTGAGATCAGATCACTGGAATAATGACATTCCCTCCGATGTCACGGACTGTGCTCGCTGGCTGTGAGCCACTCTTGTGTCGCAAAGCAGACGTGCTGTAAAAACATGGACTTCTCCCAGGAAATAATCTCAGGCTGTGGTTAGCCGGTTCTTCGTTCTCCTCTGCAGGCCAGACCGAGTCGCACGCGGAGTTCAGCTGGTTTGCAATGCAAACCACGTGACTCCTGCGCATGGTAAATGCCTAGTTCCATGTTGCAACGCTGTATATCAGAGCGATGTTCGGATTAAATAATATCCGTTCTGTTATTTTGACTGTATTACTTTCATCTCTCCCCTGTTCTTCTACTATGTGTTCTTTCACTTCAGGCGAACATGGGTCTCCACATCATCCTGTCCTTTGTAGCTCTTTGTATCTTTGTCTTTTAGCTATCTTTCCTCATCACTGCTCTGTCAACCAAGCTTGTTAGATATGTTATTTTTTGTTTTCCTCTGCATAACTACATTATTTTCCTCTGCCCCCCACCTAGACATTAGCTATAACATTCATAATAATAATAATGATAATAATAATAATAATAATAATAATAATAATAATAATAATAATAATAATAGCGATGCTATAAATGACAGTGTATCAAAATCGTTCTACAATTCCAGCATTTACATAGTAAATTTATTACAATTCTGTCAAGACATTATTTTTAAGATAATTTTAAATATGATCCCATGCCAACCTTCAGACATAAAGTCATTATGTATTTACGAGAGTTAGCTGAAATGTTCATAGGCTGACTATGAAGGGGTGATGTTAGAGCTGTGAAATCTTGCATGCATTCATTTCAACTCTTCTTATTAATAACTACATTGTTTCTTTCCAGGTACGAGGGTAGGCTGAAATGTTCACAGGCTGATTATGAAGTAGTGATGCTAGAACTGTGAAATCTTGCATGCATTCATTTTAACTCGTCTTATTAATAACTACAATGTTTCTTTCCAGGTACGAGGGTAGGCTGAAATGTTGACAGGCTGATTATGAAGTAGTGATGCTAGAAATGTGAAATCTTGCATGCATTCATTTCAACTCTTCTTATTAATAACTACATTGTTTCATTCCAGGTACGAGGGTAGGCTGAAATGTTGACAGGCTGAGTATGAAGTAGTGATGCTAGAACTGTGAAATCTTACATGCATTCATTTCAGCTCTTCTTATTAATAACTACATTTTTCCTTTCCAGGTACGAGGGTAGGCTGAAATGTTGACAGGCTGATTATGAAGTAGTGATGCTAGAACTGTGAAATCTTGCATGCATTCATTTCAACTCGTCTTATTAATAACTACATTGTTTCTTTCCAGGTACGAGGGTAGGCTGAAATGTTCACAGGCTGATTATGAAGTAGTGATGCTAGAACTGTGAAATCTTGCATGCATTCATTTCAAATCTTCTTATTAGTAACTACATTGTTTCTTTCCAGGTACGAGGGTAGGCTGAAATGTTGACAGGCTGATTATGAAGTAGTGATGCTAGAACTGTGAAATCTTGCATGCATTCATTTCAACTCTTCTTATTAATAACTACATTGTTTCTTTCCAGGTACGAGGGTAGGCTGAAATGTTGACAGGCTGATTATGAAGTAGTGATGCTAGAACTGTGAAATCTTGCATGCATTCATTTCAACTCTTCTTATTAATAACTACAATGTTTCTTTCCAGGTACGAGGGTAGGCTGAAATGTTGACAGGCTGATTATGAAGTAGTGATGCTAGAACTGTGAAATTTTGCATGCATTCATTTCAACTCTTCTTATTAATAACTACATTGTTTCTTTCCAGGTACGAGGGTAGGCTGAAATGTTGACAGGCTGATTATGAAGTAGTGATGCTAGAACTGTGAAATCTTGCATGCATTCATTTCAACTCTTCTTATTAATAACTACATTGTTTCTTTCCAGGTACGAGGGTAGGCTGAAATGTTGACAGGCTGATTATGAAGTAGTGATGCTAGAACTGTGAAATCTTGCATGCATTCATTTCAACTCTTATTAATAACTACATTGTTTCTTTCCAGGTACGAGGTTAGGCTGAAATGTTCACAGGCTGATTATGAAGTAGTGATGCTAGAACCGTGAAATCTTGCATGCATTCATTTCAACTCTTCTTATTAATAACTACATTGTTTCTTTCCAGGTGCGAGGGTAGGCTGAAATGTTCACAGGCTGAGTATGAAGTAGTGATGCTAGAACTGTGAAATCTTGAATGCATTCATTTCAACTCTTCTTATTAATAACTACATTGTTTCTTTCCAGGTACGAGGGTAGGCTGAAATGTTGACAGGCTGATTATGAAGTAGTGATGCTAGAACTGTGAAATCTTGCATGCATTCATTTCAACTCTTCTTATTAATAACTACATTGTTTCTTTCCAGGTACGAGGGTAGGCTGAAATGTTCACAGGCTGATTATGAAGTAGTGATGCTAGAACTGTGAAATCTTGCATGCATTCATTTCAACTCTTCTTATTAATAACTACATTGTTTCTTTTCAGGTACGAGGGTAGGCTGAAATGTTGACAGGCTGATTATGAAGTAGTAATGCTAGAACTGTGAAATCTTGCATGCATTCATTTCAAATCTTCTTATTAGTAACTACATTGTTTCTTTCCAGGTACGAGGGTAGGCTGAAATGTTGACAGGCTGATTATGAAGTAGTGATGCTAGAACTGTGAAATCTTGCATGCATTCATTTCAACTCTTCTTATTAATAACTACATTGTTTCTTTCCAGGTACGAGGGTAGGCTGAAATGTTGACAGGCTGATTATGAAGTAGTGATGCTAGAACCGTGAAATCTTGCATGCATTCATTTCAACTCTTCTTATTAATAACTACATTTTTTCTTTACACGTCCGCCGGTCTGCTGAAATGTTCACAGGCTAAAGGAGTGATGCTAGAACTGTGAAATCTTGCATGCATTCATTTCAACTCTTCTTATTAATAACTACATTATTTCTTTCCAGGCGCGAGACTGAAAAGTTCATAGGCTGACTATGAAGGAGTGATGCTAGAACTGTGTAATCTTGCATGCATTCATTTCAACTCATTAATAATTGCATTGTTTCCTTCTAGGTCAGCTGATATCTGACGATTCAATGAAGACCATTTATGCTTTTGGTAAAAAGCTAATAAGACGTTATCATCACTGTGATACTGGCTCCCAGAGAAGGGCTTTCTGTCGGGTATAGATGTGGTTAAATCAGAAAAACAGGGAGGGTGTTCAACCAATTCAAATTCACAATCACGCTGAGCAGCCACTGAAAATCATGACTTGTGAGTTGCCTGAAGAAACAAGTCTTCTTTCGCCAGTTTTTCTGGGAGTTTGGTCTTGATAGTTTTTCGTAACTGCTTCAGAAAGTTCGCATAACACTCGCCATTGATGGTGTGGCCTTTTTGAAGTCAATAAACACGATGTCCTTTGCATCTAAAAAAAAAAATGAAGCCATCACCTTTCCTCCAGATGAAACGATATTGTCCTTCTTTGGTGCAGACGAACAGAGGAGTTTCCACTGCATGGATTGACTTTTTGTATCTGGCTTAGTGATGAAGACAGCACTCCTCCTGTGTTAGAAACCATTCAAGAATACCTGCTGAATCTGTTTCAAACAATGTCAGATTTTCCCGTGGTGTGATCAGGCTCGTGCATTTTTGATCAGGTGTCAGAAGAAATGATAATCATCGAGCGGAGACCTTTGTCATGCCAAGTTCATTGTGCAGAATATTCTTACCTGTCACGGGATATGCTAATAGCATTGATTATTTGATTTATAGTCAATCGCCTCTCATCTAGCACCACGTAACGAAAAATGTTCTCCTTGGTGGTGACAGTTGCAGAACATCCACACCTTGGGTCATCTTCAAAACTCTCGCTTCCTATCCTATCCTAAATTCAGCTATCCACTTTTGCACTGCTGATAAAGCTGGGGAATCCTTCCATAGTGTAGTAAATATGTTAGCATGAATGTTCTTGGGAAAGCTAAGCCCTTTTCTGCAGATGCTTCATAAGACCACGATGCCAAATTCTGTCCATTTTCAAGAGGGATCGCTATTTGTTACGTTTGAAGACTTCTTTGAACGATCAGATGTCAGTTTGCCTGAAAAGAAACAAGGCAGTTATTAATAAGAAGAGTTGAAACGAATGCATGCAATATTTCACAGTTCTAGCATCACCCCTTCATAGTCAGCCTATGAACTTTTCATACTTTTGACCTTCTGGGTCAATTTGAACAGAGCATTTCGATCAAGTCGCGTCGAAGAAGGATTTTATTTTTCGTTTATGGTAAATTCGCTTTCTGAAAATCCGTTTGCCAAGGAAAGGCTCAACCAATCTGGCCGGCCGACACTGCCTCGATGGTGACATCACTTATTTGGCGCCAGATGTCAGTGCAAAGAAATCTGGATATAAAAAAAAAAACAATTCTGTTCACAGGCGCTTAAAAACATCTTGAAGACCTTTGGAAAAGAAAACTGTAGAAAAAGTGCTTGAGAAAATGTCAACATGCCAACTGCAAGACTTTTTATAAAAACGATTACATTAATTCTTTAACATATATATCCTCCTGGCGTCAGTTTAAATCCATACTTTATTTTTTCATATATCTAAGTTATAAACGATAATTTTGGAAAGTAAAAATTCCACTGAAATATACTGGAACATTTCTTCTGAAATCAAGAAACTACAAACTACTGTTTCCTTCCTTTACCTGTATTTTATTTTGTTTTATTTTATTTATATGGTTTTATTTATTTTGTTTTATTTTATTTATTTTATTTTCATTTGTTTTATTTTATTTTGTTTTATTTTATTTTATTTTATTTTGTTTTATTTATTTTATTTTCATTTGTTTTATTTTATTTTGTTTTATTTTATTTTATTTTATTTTGTTTTATTTTATTTTGTTTAATTTAATTTATTTTATTTTGTTTTATTTTATTTTGTTTTATTTGATTTATTTTATTTTATTTTGTTTTATTTTATTTTATTTTGTTTTATTTTATTTTGTTTTATTTTATTTTATTTTGTTTAATTTAATTTATTTTATTTTGTTTTATTTTATTTTGTTTTATTTTAGTTATTTTATTTTATTTTGTTTTATTTTATTTTATTTTATTTTGTTTTATTTTATTTTATTTTGTTTTATTTTATTTTGTTTTATTTTATTTTATTTATTTTGTTTTATTTATTTTATTTTCATTTGTTTTATTTTATTTTGTTTTATTTTATTTTATTTTATTTTGTTTTATTTTATTTTGTTTAATTTAATTTATTTTATTTTGTTTTATTTTATTTTGTTTTATTTGATTTATTTTATTTTATTTTGTTTTATTTTATTTTATTTTGTTTTATTTTATTTTATTTTGTTTAATTTAATTTATTTTATTTTGTTTAATTTAATTTATTTTATTTTATTTTATTTTATTTTGTTTTATTTTATTTTATTTATTTTGTTTTATTTCATTTTATTTTGTTTTATTTTATTTTATTTTGTTTTATTTTATTTATTTTATTTTATTTTGTTTTATTTTATTTTATTTTATTTTGTTTTATTTTATTTTATTTTGTTTTATTTTATTTTGTTTTATTTTATTTTATTTTGTTTAATTTAATTTATTTTATTTTGTTTTATTTTGTTTTGTTTTATTTTATTTATTTTATTTTATTTTGTTTTATTTTATTTTATTTTATTTTGTTTTATTTTATTTTATTTTGTTTTATTTTATTTTGTTTTATTTTATTTTATTTTGTTTAATTTAATTTATTTTATTTTGTTTTATTTTATTTTATTTTATTTATTTTATTTTATTTTGTTTTATTTTATTTTATTTTATTTTGTTTTATTTTATTTTATTTTGTTTTATTTTATTTTGTTTTATTTTATTTTATTTTGTTTAATTTAATTTATTTTATTTTGTTTTATTTTATTTTGTTTTATTTGATTTATTTTATTTTATTTTGTTTTATTTTATTTAATTTTTTTGTTTTATTTTATTGTATTTACTTTATTTTTTTTATTTATTTACTTGATGGGCAAATGATATTTATTTGATGGGCTGAGTTGTTCAAACGTTCGCTTACTGACTATGAGACACCGGCGAGTTAGCACGAAGTCGCAAGTCATCGTGACCGAAGGTTTGAGCATACTGAATTTTCATTAATACTATATAGTGGATGATAGAGCATCTTAAGTATAGCGATGTTGAAAAAACTCCATGCAAAAATACTGGGCCTCCAGCGAAAATTTAAAATTTCAGCTTTTTCTTAAGTTAAAAAGGATATCTTTTTCAAAAAGTGACAAATGTTGTTATAAAATATCAAAGGACGAAGTTAGTAATTAGTGGTGCTGTATTTGCCGCGAAAATTTGCCCCAATTCGTGAGGGATGGAATGGAACGTGGTCCCGATTTTCTCATTCGGAAATTTTCCCATTCTTCTTGGCAGCAATCTCAAACCTTTTGGAGATTTCTTGGTTTTTGTTGGAGCACTTATTTCTGCAGTTCCCACCATAATGTTTCAATTATATTAAGATCAGGACATTGTGCTGGCCAGATGTTCAAAAGTTGAACATTTTCATACACAAAAAAACATTTTGTTGCATATGAGGTGTGCCAATGAGCAACAACATGCTGAAAATGTTCTCTATATTCGTAGTCTGGTAGAAGATTAGACCGCTGTTTAAGTTTCCATCATCGCTTTTGATGCATTGCGTGTCTATCATTAAAGATTATGGTATTTCTGAAGTACTTCGCATTGTTTCTTTCTCCTATTGATCTTCTTACATTATAATGTAACTTTATTTTTCCTTCATTACCAAACAATAATTTTTGGCACTTCTTTTTATCCATTTCAGTCTTCTATTCCGATCTTCTTTGGTTAAAGATTCTTTGTTTTTTACTACTTAACACCCGTTCAAATTGTTTTGTTTTTTGTAATATTCTGTGCAGCGTATAAATTGAAAAATAATTGTTAATTCTTTATTCACTTCGCAATTGGCTGGTTCTTAATTTAGGATTGCGTACTGAGACCCCCAAAATCATTCTTCCATTTCTCTTGTTAACTTTCATGGTCTTCCGGTTTTCTTTGCACTTAAAACACAGCACTTCCGGATAGGTTGGTTTGGTTTGTTTTACGGCATATCAACCTCAATGGGTTATTTAATGCCAACAAAATTTTTATTGCTGATAATGTTTTTCTACAAAAATTTATTTCTGGGAATATTTTTCCTTGAAGAAATCTATAGCTGGTCATATTTTTTTTCAAAGAATGTATAGCTGTTTGTATTGCTGGTATTTTAAAAAAATTATTGCTGATAATAATTTTTCCTTCAAAAATGATTGTTGCTAATATTTTTTCATTACAAGGTATTTCTGGTATTAAAACCTATTTTTACACAAGTTTGGGTGTTGACTATTTTCCCATAGCTGAGACCCTAACAGATGCTACCACCTCGGGTCAGGGTGGACCTGGGAACACCAGCAATTAAGAGGTGGTTCCACGCTCCTTAAAACCCCCTGATCAGAGGCCTTGCTGTTGGACGTAGTTTTTCGATATACCGAGAACGCGGATGTTGTTTAGCGTCATACCCAGGACGATCCGGATAGGTTGAACACTGTTTCTGGAATTTCCCGGTCGCCTTGCCATCTCTCATTGTGTTGAATTCCCCTTTAAAGTCACAACCTTCATATTTGCTTCAGCATAAATTTAGACAAGATTTTAGGATAAAGTAGGGTACGGTGGAGTAATGGGTTGCAGTTCAGATTCTTACGTGCTAATAACCCTTGTATGAAATTCTCTCCTAAGATATATGCCTTCAAATTCCTTGAGGAACATAGCGCCGCAAAATATCGCTGTAACTTGCCAGTTTTTTTTTTATGTGAGCGTACTACACAACTGGTTTTGAATTGAGAGTTGTCGTTCTCGTAGACCAGTTGCCACCCGGTCTTTCCTGCTATTTACCTATAGCTGGGTAGAAGAAGAGGATTCATACCTTTCTCAGGAGTATTAGCACGTAAGTGATTATAATGGATTCAACTGGAATTTAAATTCGGCTCTCCGATTCCCCAATCCGAGCCGCTATCCATTCGAATGCTAATATAAAAAGTCATAACTAGTCTTCATTTCAGAGGCTTAACTTCTTGTCTCGTAAATGATTTCCGGATAATGCCGTTGTTCTAGTAATCAAGGAAATGGCACAATTATATTGGAGTCTCCATGTCTATCCTTTTCGTTCTGATATTATTCTTCAATCCGAGTCGCTATCCATAATTCCACCGCACCTTCTTACTTATGTTAATAATGTGGAACAATTCCTACTTAGAAATTTGAATATTGTCATGACTTTATCATCACACATCTTTTATTGGTCCAGTAATTTTAGATCACCTTTTTCAGCTTCTAACTTACTAAAGCAGTGTATCTTCTATTACACGCCATCTACGAAAACGCAACAATTTATTTTCCAATTCTCAAGTACTGCTAAAAGAATTAAATTTCTTATAAAAAAATGCTGTATATAGTTGTACCAAAACCTTAGTATGCCAGTATATGCCACTGCTGACTGTAGTAGTGGGTACTCTCGCTTACTGATCGCAATTTCAATCCCCGAGTTAGGTAGTTAAAAAAACACCGATTTAGCAGGAACTCACAATAACTGATATCACAATGACACAATAGCAATAGTCAACAGATATTCCATATCAGTCATATAATAGGCACATGTGGGTACCTCGAGGCGGTGTAATGGTTAACAAGCTTGTCTAGCTAAACAATTACCACTGAGTAGTGTGTTCGATCCTCACTGGGTGCCCCATACTTTCGGCCTTGTGCCTCATCTAAGCTACGCTTAGAAAATCATTATGGGCACCTCGGCGTAGGGTAATGGTTAGAAAGCTTGTCTCGTCCGAATAATTACGAGTGAGTTCGATCTTCACTGGGTACCCCAATACTTTCGGCCTTGTGCCACATCTAAGCTATGCTTAGAAAATCATCATATAATAGGCACCTGATGATGACAAGAGGTATGAAAGCATCTTTAACAATGGAGGGAGGCACGGATTGAGGAATCGGAAGGCTGAGTTCGAATCCATTACATTCACTTACGTCCTAATACCACTGGGAAAGGTATGAACCCTCTTCTTCTGCCCACCCCCTAAAGGTAAATAGCAGGACAGACCGGGTTCGTTTAGCCTTGGATGGCACCTGGTCTACCGCAGAAAGAAATGGCAACCTGCTGCGGGAAAAAATCTGCCTCGTCAGTCACTTATAGAAAGATACATGATCGCTTAAGCGTTTTATCACGCATGGTACATAACCGACTAGATAATGAAGATGAGAAAGGCAGTTCAAAAAATAAAAAAAATTATACTGACAATTGCCCTTTTCAAAGCAAATGAAAAGATCCTTTTTGCTATTTGTTAAAAATCAATCATTTTAACAGAATAATTAGGCAATGTATTATTATGAGTTATATAAACAGGTCCACGGAGTATGAGTGAAGTTAAAAAAAAGAAGAAGACATCTTGATGGAGAGCTGTTACTCGGTAATACTTCCTAGTAAATTAGAAAATGCCATTATTTCAGAGGGCGCATATCCGAAGGGAGCAAAGATTTATTTCTTTTTTTTAGCCTCTGGCCGCAATTTTCTGCTGCAAACGAACACAATTGCCTGATTTATAAAGATGCGAACAACACTTTCTTTTGGCACTTGGAAGAACCTTTCGATTTGCATTTCTTTCTTTTTTTAGATGCAGACGTAAACTGATTTTTTGTTCGTGGATAATGTTTTAGGTTAACTTGGCCGGGAGCGATTCTATATTCTATAATATATATGTACATAGATTCATAGATAGTATATATATATATATATATATATATATATATATATATATATATATATATATATATATATATATATGTGTGTGTGTGTGTGTGTGTTTGTATGTGTGTGCGCGCGCGTGTGCAAGAATTTACTTCGACGTGTGTAGAGGAAATTTGCGTTTAGGAAAAAATGTTTGAAGGCAAAATGTAATATTTTAAAAAGGCATGCTAGTACCAGTTTATTTTATCTATCTATCTATCTATCTATCTATCTATCTATCTATCTCATCCTGTTAATATCTATATATCTATCAATCTTATTCTTTTAATATCTATCTATCTATCTATCTATCTATCTATCTCATTCGTTAATATCTATCTATATATCTATCAATCTATCTTATTCTTTTAATATCTATCTATCTATCTATCTATCTATCTATGTCTAGAAGCATAATAAAATTAGTTTCGTTAGAGCATTTGTCATTATTTGAATGATTAGGTTATCAGTGTATGAATTCAGTTAATATTAACTTTCGACAAGTATTTAATTTCTCTTGCTTCTCATCGCAAATCATTGACACCAGTGCCATGATCGGTCGTGATCATCGGGTCGTTGCGTAGATATGCACCTAACCAGATCTTTCTTTCTGTCTCAATTCCAGGCCAATGTTTGATTCTTGATTTTGGATCGACTAATATTTAGAGAATGATGATCTATGAATTGCGATGTAAGCAAAATAAATAAGATGAAAGAATTACTAGTCAAACGTTTATAATGGCTAAAATGCTTTATCTAAATATTATATTTCCAGATAATATCACTACCACTAATATTACTAGTGAAAATAAAGCAAGTGAAATTTAGATTTCAGAAAGAGAAATTCATACTAATTAAAAAGCTTTGACTAACTAAACTAAAACTTTGACTAATTATAACTAAAAACTGAAGAGAAAAGATGACAGCAGCAATTATATTATCGAAAATACTGTTAGGTTGGTGCAAAAATAATGTCGTTTTCTCACATATGTTACTATGTGAGAAAACGACATTATTTTTGCACCAACCTAATACCTATCCGGCTCCATTTGAACGATTGCCACTGGCGCATTTTTGTTGCCCTTTCCTTCATTAACGTACCGGAAAGTTGCTGATGTAAGTTTCAGTTTTGCTGGAAGCTTATATATATATATATATATATATATATATATATATATATATATATATATATAATTTCCTATCCATATTGACGGACTGAACAGTTGCGAGAAAAAAGTAAGTGAAATTAAGACGAAAGAAATTCTAGTTAAGATTTATAATGGTTGACGATTCTTCTTCGAAAATAAAATACCAGATAATATTACTACTACTAATACAACTAGTGGAAATAAAGCAAGTGAAATGAACATGAAAGTTATACTAGTAAAAAATTAATAATGGTTCATAACGCTTCATCTAATAATAAAATTCAAGCTAATATTAGTACTACTAGTAGAAATAAAGCAAATGAAATTAAAACGAAAGAAATGCTAGTCAAAAATGAATAATGGTTGACAACGCTTCATCTAATAGCAAAATTTAAGATAATATTACTAATACTAATACTACTTGTAGAAATAAGTCAAGTGAAATGAAGATGAAAGAAATACTGCTCAAAAATTAATAATAGCTGACAATGATCCATCTAATAATAAAATTCCAGATAATATTACATCTTGTAATAATCCGAAATGAGTACCAAATGAAAATTGAATTAAAGAAATGTCATTAGAAATAAAGAAAAGAGCGCCGAAATTTTATGTAATATAAATCATTCTATATGACAATAAATGTTTGTCAATATCTCCACAGATAACAGGAAACGAAAGGATATATGTTTCTATAGAAGGATGGAAGCAATATGGTAGCAAGGAAGAGATATTTTAAGAAAATAAGAACGGAAAGGTCACTTGTATTTAGAATCAAGAAGAGGAAGTTGGAATTTCTGAGACACATTATGAAAGAAAAGGACTTAAAGAATTAAAAGGACATAGTGGAGGTAAGTGTGTCAGAGAGAAACAACAAGTAACTTATCTGACGAGGTTGTAGATATGGAGGCTAGAAATGGGCAAAGGATGCAAAGGGGAGAAATATTATTTGTAGTTTCGAAGGATATAAAAACATGATCGCCCACGTCCGAAAAGGACAAAACGCAAAGAAGAAGAAGAAGGAGGAGGAGGAGGAGGAGAAGAAAAAGAAAAGGAAGAAAGTAGAGAAGAAGAAGAAGAAGAAGAAGAAGAAGAAGAAGAAGAAGAAGAAGAAGAAGAAGAAGAACGTGGAGAAGAAGGTGGAGGAGAAGGAGAAGGAGGAGAAGAAAACGAAGAAAGAGGAGGAGAAGAAAACGAAGAAAGAGGAGGAGGAGAGGAAGAAGGTCGTGGTAGTGGAGGAGGAGTAGAAGAAGAAGGTGGTGGTAGTGGAGGAGGAGTAGAAGAAGAAGAAGAAGAAAAAGGTGGAGGAGGAAAAGAAGGAGGAGAGGAAGAAGAAGAAGAAGGTGGTGGTGGTGGTGTTGGAGTAGTATTAGTACTAGGA
>OZ010580.1:96294177-96336677 GCA_963932145.1 Acanthosepion lycidas
TCCTCTTCATCTTCTTCAGAAATTCCTTCTTCTTCTCATCATTTTCTTCTCCTCCTTCTTCTTCTTCTTTAGAACTTTCTTCTTCTTCTTCTTCTTCTTCTTTATTTTTATTCCTGATCTTTTTTCTCCCTCATTTCAGGGTGCAATCCCCCGCTTCTTTTTCTGACTTAATCATTCAATTATTTTTCTTCTCATTTTATCCATTTATTTTTTTAACTAATTTATTAAAAATAAAACGTTTATTTTTTTTTAATTCTCGGATCATTCCGTCTTTTTCTTAAGTGTTTAGCATTAAAGGTGATTCAATTCCATTATCTCTAAAATCTCACCCAATCGTCATTCAAAACTATTTTATTTATTCAGACTTCTTTCGTGTATCAACGATGACTTCAAGATGAACGATTTCAAATTTATGGATAATATCACTTTATAATATTAGGACATTTTTTTCGTTATTATATTCTCTTGTTTTTAATCTTTTTCAAAATATAATTTTTTTGATCGAGTCAATTTTTGTCGGTATGATCATGGGAATATTTATAGCGAAAATAACCGTTTCTACGCGAGAAACATTCTGTATTCATTCACTGAATAGTGAGTGTTACTCTGGGTTGAAATTTATAAAATCTTTCGCTTAAAACTGTTTTTCAGAAAAATAGATTTTCATGGCCAATATATGTTTTAGCTCTTTCTAATATTGATGAAATTTCCTTGTAAACTTTTTCTTTTCGGTGGCGTAGAAAGCTAATAGTTTGTTTTCTTTCTTTCTTTCTTTCTTTCTTTCTTTCTTTCTTTCTTGCCTACGATATTATTTCTCAATATTTAAATCAATTTTTTATATGTAATTGTATATTTAATATGGTAATCATAATGTTGAAAATAGCCGTTTCTATACCAGAAACATTCAACATTCATTGTCCGACAATTATTTTAATATATTTTATTGTTATAAGTTATTTATATATACGCAAATATTTAAGTAAAGGCTGTGTTTATAATAAACAGTATTAACAACATTTACCGGCCTTAACGTCAGAGAAATTTCAAACATTTTTTCGTATTTTTCCAATGAAACATGACCCACTGCGCATGTTAGTACTTCGTATGTTCATTCCACGAAGTCGTTCCTTGAAGATTGACTACAGAAAATGATTTATGAATTTTAAACTGATTTAATGTTACTGCCAGTTTGAAATTTATAAAATCATTTTATTACAACATTTTTTCAATTTACACCCTTGTGCAAATTATTAGGTTGGTGCAAAAATAATGTTGTTTTCTCACATATGTTACTTTTATATATGATTTCTGAATTAATTCATTGATATATATATAGCCATGTTATATATCATTTTGAAGCGCGTTTTTCGCTCTATCGAATCGTGTTATTCGTTACCGTTCTCAATCTTTTCATTCATTTTTTGCAGGCTTTTCGACAGCATGGACAAAATTCAAATCCGCACGATTTTCTTGTTCCAGTTCAAACTAGACCGAAAAGCTGCCGACACAGCTCGTGATATCAATGATGCGTTTGGCCCAGGAACCACTAACGAACGTGTGGCACAACGGTGGTTCAAGAAATTTCGCAATGGTGACGAGAGCCTCGAAGATGAAGACGGTCGCGGCCGGCCGACTGCGGTTGATAACGAACATTTGAAAGCCTTAATTGAAGACGATCCTCGCAAAACCACACGAGAAATTGCTGTTGAACTCGACGTCGACCACTAAACAGTCGTTCGCCATTTAATGCAAATAGGGAAGTCAAAAAAGTTGGATAGATGGGTGAACGATAATCAAAAAAATCGTCAAAAACGACATTATTTTTGCACCAACCTAATAATTAAAACAACCGCTTTAGTTTCCTTTCTTTCACCATACGATCATTTTTAGACCCACTAGAGTGACAGGGTGTAATAGATTTCTATTTTTTCCTCAGATTAGGTCATTTGTAATGATGTGCATTAATATGAATCTCTTTTGTTGTGTATGATGACATTTGTTTAGCTTGAAAAATATTGAGTCATCCGTGATTGCATCAGATTTTCATCACTTGTGACTCGACTGTCGATTAGTTGTCCTACAGTCATTGTCTGCATTGAACGATACTCCAAGGAAGCGTACGAAAATTGTAACGCTGCACGAACATATTGGCAAGCCTTACTAGTGAGCATATCAAATTACTAGACTGGTCCGGAAACGCTCCTGGTTTAAATCCAATCGAAAATCTGTGGTCAATTTGCAAGAAATGACTTCATGGAATGGACAGACGAAGTACTAACATGTGCACTGTGTCATGCTTCATTCGAAAAATACGAAACAAGGTAAATAATAATGGAATTATTCGTTTGTTTCAATTAATTTGCACAAGGGTGTATTTGACTTCTCATATCCAAAAAATATTATAGCTCATTCTGATATTGGTGAAGTTTCCTTGTAAACCTTTTGTTTTCGGTAGCGTGGAAAACTAACAGTTTGATCTTTTTCTTTCTTTCTTTCTTTAAAAGAAACTTTCTTGAAATGTTGTTACAACCTTAAATGTATTGCACTATTCAGCCGTTGTAAGCTCTGGGAACATGACAGCAGCTTCAACAAACTGGGATAGAAGGGTACAAGATGATAACAACGCTCAGAAAACAGACTCGGTCTGCCTACTCTATGTGGACAGCTTATCGGAAAAAGATACAAAAGATCCGTGAACCATATAACATCAGGACAAACTTCAGGAGAGGTTAAAAACTATACAGACAGATATTCCGAATAAGATCACCCACAGAGGAGAACATGATTAAGGACTGCGTGTACACAATCCCATGCAGCCGTGGCAAGAAATATAAAGGAAAAACAGGCTACCTCCTTAAAATAAGCCTGTAGGGACACCATAAGGCGGTAATTAACTCAAAGCTACATGGCTCAATGCATAAAGGCGTTGGTTGATTGATTGAACAGTGACTTAAGCATAAGCTACAAAAAAACAGAATGCATGGTTATCAGGAAAAGGGTGAGCCCAAAATGCAAATTACAGGACGGGGGTACTAAAATTAAACAGACACAGAAATTTAAATATCTGTGAAGTGTTCTAACAGAGAACGGAAAGTACGACACCGATATCCGAAGACGTATTGGGATAGTCAAAATACATTCTAAAAGCTAAGCAAAGTATCAAGAGACAGAAAAATTTCGTTAGAAACAAAGAAGAGAGTATTGAACTGTTACGTGATAAAGTGTTCTCCTGAATTATAAGCGAGTGCTGGACAAGCTCCTCAAAGATGAAGAAGAGACGAAGCATCAGAAATGTGGTTCTACAGAAGGATGCTGAGGATACCATGAGCCGAGCATGTGAGCAACGACAAGGTTTTGGAGAGAATGGAAACAAAGAGGAAACTTATACTTAACATCAGGAAGAAGCAGCTGAAATTTATGGGACACGTATTGTGGAATGAGGGCTTGGAAAATCTGGTACTCACAGGGCGGATAGAGGGAAAGAGGGACAAAGGAAAGCAGCGCGTAACATACTTGTTGGGCTTGAACAAATGAATGACGATAAAGGGTTTGGAAAAAAAAAACAAGAGGGCCAGTAGGGAGTGGAAAGCCATGATCGCCTACGTCCAGAAGCGTCACGCCATATAAAGGAAGAAGAAATATTTTGTTAGAAACGTCTAACTAATAGAATCTTCTTCTATGTGTCGTGCCCCTTCAGGACATTAGCGGCCATCGCTCTCCACGATTTTCTGCCTTTTGTAGCTCTTTTCTCCTTAACTCTGTTTTGCCATCCAAGCACTCTCGGTAGATTCCGTTGTTACCTACGTAATAAACTTGAGTATATAGATAAGGGAGGGAGGCGGAATAAATACAGGAAACGCCGGTTATAGTTTGCCTCAAAACGTTAAAGAAACCAAGACGCTCAGATGTAAATTTAAATTTTGACCTATCTCTTTCAGCTTTTTTATTGCTTTCATTTTTATTTTGATGGTGATCCCACATTTTATCTGCTTTAGTTTTGTCAGGAAATAATATATGTTGTATGATCTTGGACGTAAATTTACCACTGAGTGTTCCGAAATTCGTGCACTTTCAATATACAGGTTGTTTACTAAAAAGTAATTCTGGTGTGCAATATTAAACACGAAAAAAAAAAAAATGTCAAAAATGATTTATTTGGCGAATTTCTCACAGTACCCGACTGGGATATCCTTTGCTGTTCAAAATGATTCGATTCACATGAAAAAGTTGGCTTACCATATCAGTTGGCTTAAAAGATTCATTTCTTACTCCAAAACAGATCAAACTGCCACCCAAGTGCGAATTTCATGCATCTTCTAGCCTTATGTTTATCCCCACGATGAAAACTGCAATTACTTGGCCTATATCACTGTAATATTAAATGTAAGTGTGGGTGTCTTATATGCAAAGTTTAAGCACCTGGTAAGCTAATATTCGTCGGCAGGGTATTATTGGCTAGCAGTTGTTAGCGTAATTCCATAATACTAAGTGCAAATGGCGGCGTCTTAGACATGAAGTTGAGATATCTGGTAGTCTAATGTTTACTCAGATGTTATAAACTATCAGAAATTGTTCCGATGTTTAACCAGTGTTTTTTGTGTGTAGTAGTAATTCAATTTTTATTCATTTGGATTACTACTGCTCACACACACACACACGCAAAAACAAACAAAAAAAAACATAGGAAAACATAAGGAAAATTTATTCCTTTAAATAATATGTGGAAATAACCACTCTTCATCTGATGAAGGAGACAAGACCCGTAAGACGTGTAGCAAAAATAAGGAAAATAAAGTATTTTAAAAATTCCATATTATACCCATAAGCGTTTGCGGCTTCTCTCTTTTCTCTCATTGGAACAACTATAAACTAGCCCTTGTATATATATATATATATATATATATATATATATATATATATATATATATATATATATATGTGTGTGTATCTTTGGCACTCGGATCAAATTGGTGATACCTCCTGACGACTGGACCGAAAGATAACAAAAGTTTCATCTTATTAATATAACATCAATCACCTAAGTGACAAATTTCATATATATATATATATATATATATATATATATATATATATATATAGTGTTTTTATATATATATATTTTTGCATATTTATTGCATGAAAATAAATATGCAAATATATATATATATAAAAACTATATATATATGTATATATATATATATATAGTTTTTTATATACATATATTTTTGCATATTTATTGCATGAAAATACTATCAAAGATAGAGCGTGTGTAGATATAATAAACATGGACACTGATATCAACACCGTCTGTTTCATTTACGAAGCTGCGCGCGCACACACACACACACACACATATTTCTTTAATACGCAAGTACATTCAGTCATGGAAATTATTTTGTTTTTGGTAAAATTCAGGTAGCATCCGAGACGAAAAAAATAAATGCGGATCGAATCTTCCATGCCTGAAGATGCCTGAATGTAAAGTTGAAAGTACTTGTGTATTAAAGAAAGACTTTATACAGCTTATAATTTTTAAAAAACAAGGATCATAACATTCATCGAATGATTTGTAGGTAAATGCATCTTTAAAATTTTGTTTGCGAAGGGATTTCGCCATTTTATATTATTAACTTTACTAATCTGCTTTTTGTATGAATGATTCATTGTAATATAAATTGAACTGCACTACATATTTGATATATATATATATATATATATATATATATATATATATATATATATAAGCATTATTTTTGGTCACGAACAATATCTTGTTGGCGATTTTCGATGCATTCTTATTTCAAAATCAATAACACTGAATTTAAATTATACATATCATACACTTACTGCAATCTTAATGGGTTGCTGGGAAAATTAGACTTTTGTTCTTGTTTATTGCCGTCTTTTCAGTGTTTCTGTTATAAATATGAACTTTTCATTCGGCGTCTTTGAATCTATCATTGTAATTGATTGTTTAGTTCTTAACATCAAATTATTAACAAAATCGATTACGGTTCCTTCTATATAACCCAAAATGTCGTCTGCCAACAACTATTCCGTTTTTATTTTCTTCTTTTATGATTGGATATTTCCTGATCAGAAAGACTTAACACTGTATAGAATTTGCGGGAATAAACAAAGTTGAAGCTGATCCAATATTTCACTGATCGACGTTTGGTCTACAAAAGTTCAGTCGAAAGACGTATCGATTGGAGATATCAGTTTATTGGCCTCTGATAATATCGCTGTAAATTTCTTATACTATCGTTCGCCTTTGTAAATACCAATATTGTTTTTCTATTTTTTCCCTGAAGAACACTATTTTCATGAAACGGATACGAGAAAAAAAATCAAGAAAAAGAAATGAAAGAAAAAGAAAAAAACGCCTAATATTCTAATGGTGCCATATTGTAATGAAATTTCAAAAATAGCTTTTCATCGCATTTTTAAGCAAATTGGATCTGTCAATATCCAAAAATGCTTCGAGCTCGAAATACCGTTATCTTACTATCATGATCATGAGTGCCGTAACTCCTGAGGGTCGCAGGTGCACGATATGTACTGCAGCCGTAGCGACAGTGGTGTGTCTTAGGGAATCGATGGCTGCATCTACTGCAAGGAAAGTTGGGTCACTGTGTCGTGTCAGAAATTTTTTTCTCTTCAGAGTCCATCTTGTACATTTACAAATCTACCATTCTCCCGTGCACTGAATACTACTGCCATATCTGCTCCTGCTGTTCATCTCAAGATTCTTGGCAGAATGTAATCGATCGTGACTTGGCATTTTGACTTCAGTCACTTTGTTTCTTTTTGTATTTTTTGGATCTGAGTGCCAAAGATACACACAAATATATATATATATATATATATATAGGGTGACCCAAAAAAACGGGAATTTTTGAAGTGCGTATTGCCAGACATGAGCAAGTGGCAACACTGCGATACAGTGACCTTGAGCAAGTAAACATTTCGCCATTTAGAATTCAAGATAAAATTCACAGTATCCCGGCTGAGATGTTGCAGCAGTCAATGAGGAATCTCAACAGCAGATTTCAAGAATGCATTGCTACAGGAGGACGCCATCTACAGAACGTAATTTTTAAAAAATGAAAATTCCATCATTGTTTCTTAAATGGCATGTTTTAAGGTTTCAATTACTATGGATAAAATATTTTTCTTCCATCACTCTTGGTTTTATTGGATTGTTAAAAAGTTCCCATTTTTTGGGTCACCCTATGTATGTGAGAAAGAATAGATGAGGTAAAATTCAACTGTTTGTAGCACTTTTTAAAAAGTGCTCAATACAAAGTAGAGTATCATTATTATTATTATTATTATTATTATTATTATTATTATTATTATTATAAGAGATTATAATAAAACATATTTAAATAGCTACACAAAAGCTTTCATGTTTCAATACTTTCATGGTACTTCTTCAGCCGATAGTAAGTAACTGGTGATTAAAAGATTTAAAAAAGAAAATTAAAAATAATATGTTGCCTCTTTTCCGAAAGTTAAAGATTGGGATATACGGTCAGAATTAAAATTAGATTTGTATGTATGTCTTGATTAACCAATTAAATAACAGATCTATGCTAAATAGAAAAGTAAGCTCAGAGGGTGGAGGTGGGTGAGTTATTTTCCCATGCCATGTTAAACCGGAACATAGACAGACTATCATTGGAAATTGCGGAAAAAATGTCAGCGACAAATGTATCGTGATTGTAGACAAATATAACAATTTCTTTCTTTTTATATGGCTTACCTCTCTCTTTTCTACAAATATTTTCATGGCAACTGCTCCGATGAGCCTTTTCCCTGGTGCTCCGCCTACACGACTTTAAGCGTGCTACTAGATTGGCAATTAGGTCCCACCCGTTTACTGTTAAAATAGCTAAACCCAGCCGTCAATTCTACTCTGACAGTTTCTTTTCTCGCTTGTGGAATTCCCTTCCGTTTACTTGTTTTCCTGATAAGGACAATCTTGAAAATTTAAATGGAACTTATATCGCTATCTAATATCTTCTTTAATCCCGTTCATCTTTTGTCCCCCCCGCAATCCTCCTTATCCTCAGTCTTTTCTCTCACTTTCTCTCTCTGTAACCCCTTGCGTACTTGGGGCATTCCTGCCTTGCTTGGGTTGAAATGGTTAAAAAAAAGAAAAGAAAATGATAGCTTGACGAAGCTCAGCCCTCTGCCAGCTGGTTTGAATTTGTTTTTCTTCTACTAGACTGATTGCCAATCAAGCCTATAGGTCCCAGTCTACCCTGCTGTTTACCCATAAATTGATTGATTAAATGATTCGTTTTCTATGGTGTTGTTTTCTTTCCCCAAAATAGCCGAGTAGTAGAAAGGGTGTAGTTAGAGAGATAATCGAAAGAACAGAAAACTAAGTAGAGGAAACAAAGAAGTTTATTAAATATTCGTATCTAAAACGGAAAAACTTCGACCTGATGTAATTGTTGGTAACGGAGTTGTGAGTTCGAGTCTCACGGCGTCCTCTATACTTTCGTCCTTGTGCCACATCTAAGCTACGATTAGGAAATCAACTACTACTCAAATCCTAATCTAATGTAGCTACTTGCCTTATTTATAAGTAGGAATGATTCATTGTTACAGTAGTAGGGAAGAGCAGAAAATACGTCGAGTCCTACTCTAAAACACACGGCTTATAAACCCTTTGCAGAGTATTTAAAGCTGAAAGTATTTTTATATTATAAAATTTTTTCGGAGATAATAATGATTTAGAGATACAAGTCTTACTAATTAACTCATAGCTGGGGCGAGAAGAGATGGATTCATACCTTTCCCAAGTGTATTTGTGCGTAAGTAAATATAACGAATCCAACAGGAATTGGAAATCGATTTACAATTCCGAACTATTACACTGGTTTGCTGTAAAAACTTTTATCCAAAGGTCAAAGATTTATCAAGTGATATATGATCACCATTTCATGCTGAATTCAAAATTCCCATTCATTGTGTTTGGTCAAGTCTGGTTTTTAAGATGTGCTTGAATACTTCACAACAAGTTGTACACAATAATAACACTTATTCAAAAGCCTGTGGACTCTACTTGTCACTGCTGATCGTGGGTGCCTGATGTTTAGTATAGCATATAATGTATGTGTACCTAACTACAGTGTACCACCCTACTCACTAACACCCACATACCTAGAGAGGGGGGTTTATCACTCAGTTTATAATAATTTCAATGTACTATGTGAAGTGTCAACGACGAGCTGAGTGCTGATTTATTTTTTCTCTTTTCAGCTTGAAATTTGTATTCCTGTAAGAATGGATCGCTAATGTAAGAATAAATCTGACATGTTCTGGTGTATCTGCGGTAATGTGGTTCTTCTTAATCGTCGGGCAAAAATCACTGACTTTGTGAAGAAGGCATATCTCGATTACTTTGGAGTCAAACTAAAGGATTCGCTCCCCACGTTTGCTGTAAAACATGTGTGGAGAACTTGAGGGATTGGAGGAATGGTAAAAGGAAGAGTGTGCCATTTACCATTCCAATGGTGTGAAGGGAAGGAAAAGATCACATTATGGACTGCTATTTCCGCATTTTAAATCTAAAAGGAATAAATCGCAAGAACAAGCACCAGGTCCAATACCTCGATGTTCCTTCTGCCAGAAGCCCAATCCTTCATGACCCAAAGCTACCTGTTCTTTAGGCCAAATGGTAACATGGAGTATGGCTCTGATTCCGAACATAGTGACATGACTTTTGTAGCTGGGATGACACATACAAGCCAGAAGAGGACGACCAGCCAGTACCCTTGACACAAGCAGAACTCAACGACCTGACACGAAACCTGGACCTTTCAAAGGAGTCTGCTCAGCTGCTGGGTTCACGCCTGAAAGAGAAACATCTGTTGGTACCAGGAACAACGTTCTACTGGTGTCGAGACCGTGAGAGTGAATTAAGACAGTTTTCCAGGTTCCAGGATAAGTTATCATTCGTTTATTGAACGACATTGCTGGATTGATCAAATCACTCGGCTTAGAGTATGATGCTATGGAACGGTGACTTTTTATTGATTCATCCAGCGGAATTCTCAAAGCAGTTCTACATAATGGGAATAGTTTTTCATCTATCCTTATTGGGCACTCAGTACAAATGAAAGAAACTCACAACAGCATGGATCATGTGTTTGCGCGAATGGGTGTCATGAACAGAGAAGAACGGCAGTAAACGGTCCAAAGTTAATTAGAACAATGTAAGAAAGTTTTGCAGAGCCATGTCCTAAATTGAGATAGCACATAAAAGAATGAGTTTGGTACTTACTGAGTGTCTCACACCTGTGTCAAATAAGGCTAGACTTAAGAATTAACAACATTGGCAATTTATTATTACCCGTTGTAGTCAGTTTGATTTTCACAGGGTGTCTTTTTAAATGTAGTGTTTTGGCAGATAAAATGAAGTTTAATAATAACAAAACGTGCTGTTTAGGCCACCTCGGAACACGATTTATGAATACTGATAATGAGTTCGATCTTCACTGGCCTTGTGCCCAACATGGTTAACTTCAAAATTCTTACTCTATTAGTTTTATCCCGTTTTTTTTTTAATCTTTTTCTTCGTTTGTTATTTCTTTCTTAGCATTTATACATTTTCTTTCTTCCTTTTTAATGCATTCCGCCAATTTTCTTCTTCAATGGCCTTTGTTTTTTTCTTTATTTTATATTTCTAGTTAATATTCTTTTGTTTTCTTCACGAGAATAATTCTTTCTTTCTTTTTTCTTTCTTTTTCTCTTTTCTCTCTTTTTTGTATATTTCTTCCTTTCTCTTTCTTCCCTCTTTTCTTTTTCTTTCTTTCTTTTTTTCTTTCTCTTACTTTTCCTTCTTTTTGTTTCTTTACTCTTTCTCTTTCTTTCTTTCTTTGTCTTTCTTTCTTTTTTCTCCTTTTTTCTTCTTTTTGTCTTTTCTGTCTCTTTATTTCTTTTTCTTTCTTTTTTCTTTTTATTTCTCTTTCTTTTCCTTTTCTCTTTCTTTCTTTCTTTCTTTCTTTTCCTTTTCTCTTTCTTTTTCTGTCTTTTTTCTTGCTCATTCTTTCTTCCTTTTTATTTCTCTTTCTTTTGTCTTTCTTTCTTTTTCTTTCTTTTTTCTTTCTTTTTCTTTCTTCTTCTTGCTCTTTATTCTTTCTTTCTTTTTTCTATCTCTTTCTTTTGCTTTCTTTTTTCTTTTTTTTTTTACTTTATTTTTAATACATTCATCTACTTTTCTTCTGCAGTGTCGACATTTCTCTTTTGTTTAGTTTATATTTATTTTTATTTTTCAAGCCTTCTTTTCTTCACATATATACTATTTTCTTACTTTTTCTTTCTTTCTTTCTTTTCTTTTCTTTCTTTCTTATTCATTCTTTTCTCTCTTATTCATTCGTTTTCCCGCTTTTTTCTCTTCTTGTCATCTTTTCTTATTTTCTTTTTATCCACTCTCTCTATCTCTTTCGCCTTCATTTTTTTTTCTTCTCGCTCACACTCCGCATTTCCTCTCCCTTTCTTTCTAACTAGCTTTCGTCTCCCTCCCTACGTTTTTTTTTTACCACCTCACTCTCTCTTTTCCCCTGCCCTTCTTCTTTCATTTCCCACCCACCACTCCCTCCTCGTGTTTTGTTGGCATCAGCCAATCCGTCAGCAACATTTCACACTCGACTGGCCCTAATACACTTAACACTTCTGTCCGACTTTAATCTGAGTCTCTCACTTCTTTAGTCCTTAAGTCAGTCTATAATTAGGATCTCCAGAAACGTTTCCCAAAGAAAAACGCTGGAATTTATTTCGAGAATGTGTAGCCAGTGACTCGCCCATTGCCACCAACCATCAAATACAAACTGACACCGCGGGAAAATTTGACGCTGTTATCGCTGCCAAAGCTGGATTAGTAGAATATGGACAAAGCGAAAAGAAACACAGTTTACTCCTTCTGTTAAGTTCAATAAAAGGTAGAGATGAGGTGGCTCATCTGGCAAACATGTTGGTCTTCTTCTATAGCACCCTGTCAAACTGGGAGTTAATTTTGTTGAAGCGAAATGCAAATGAACTCGTTAATACCCACCGTTCTGTTCTTATAAACCTATCATTAATACCGAATATTTTTAGAAAACCAGTAATTAATACCTTTAATACCAATGATTTAGAAACCTGTAATAAGGGTGGTTTATTTTAATTTAAATTAAAAAAAATGTTATCTCCTCTCTCTAGTTAGGGCCTAACAGTTTGTCAGAGTAGAGTTTCTTGCTTTGCTGGGCCTAGAAGTAGGACAAACTTGAATTAAGAACCGAAGGGACAACTCCACACTGTAAAACTACTTGCCACAGCAAAGGGGTCGACAGGGTTAGCATGCGATCGCCCCCCCCCCTATATATATATATATATATATATATATATATATATATATATATGAAAATAGGAAAGAACTGGTATAGGTAAATAATCCAAAATTCTTTAGTATTTTTGTTATTATTTTTAAAAAATAGTGCTCGATACAAAAGTAGAGCATAAATATAAACAATAAATATATTAAAATAACTGTCCCTTTCATTATATATATATATATATATATATATATATATATATATATATATATAATGAAAGGGACAGTTATTTTAATATATTTATATTAAAATAACTGTCCCTTTCATTATATATATATATATATATATATATATATATATATATATATATATATATAATGAAAGGGACAGTTATTTTAATATATTTATTGTTTATACGTAATTTTTTTTTTAGATACAGATATTTAAGTAAATGCCCTTTTTATAATAAACAGTATTAACAACATTTACTCTATGCCCGAGAAATTTCATAGAAATTTTGTAAATATGTAGTATAAAAGCAGTAATTCAACCTTGTTAACAAGACGCTTCCTCTGTAGCTAAATGGTATAGCACATAGGTTCCGTGTTGGATACAGGTTCGATTCCTGTCGGAGGACACATATTTTCGATGAGATTTCTCAGATACAGGCCGGTAAATGTTGCTGATACTGTTTATTATAAACAGAGCATTTACTTAAATATTTGCGTTTATATAAATAACGTATAAACAATAAATTTATTAATATTTGTAGGTATAAATGTGGATATAAATCAAATAACAAGATATTAGCAACCGTATATACCTGCGTTAGCGTACATACACAGGTAAGCGAATAAATATTTACTCAGTTTAAGGTGTAAACAAAAAAGTGCTCAATGTGGTTAGACAGAGCTGAGAAGTATGTATTAATGAATATATATAGACCTACGTTCAAAGTGCAAATTAAAGTTTCATGGTTCTACCAACTCATCAGGCCCGAAATATTACGGTTGATTTTTTAAAAAATCATACCTGATCACGGTTTTACCAGCTCATCAGGTATGATTTAAAAAGATATATATATATATATATCAAATATGTGGTGCAGTTCAATTTATATTCCAATGTATCATTCATGCAAAAAGAAGATTAGTAAAGTTAATGATATAAAATGGCGAAATCCTTTCGCAAAGAAAATTTTAAAGTTGCATTAACCTACAAATCACTCGATGAATGTTATGATCCTTGCTTTTAAAAATTATAATCTAAGACTAAGGTCTTTCTTTAATATGCAAGTACTTTTGACTGTACATTCAGTCATCTTCAGTCATGAAAATTATTTTGTTTTTGGTAAAATTAATGTAGCATCCGAGACGAAAAAAGTAAATGCGAATCGAAATATGTTTTTTTTTTTTAAATGTGTTATTGTTAACAGATACAAACTTTTGGAGCGTGCAGTCGCAACGCTAAGGTTGAATTTTTTGAAAATTTATGAGAGTGCGTTTTTTTTTTACTAATATGGCAATTTGAGAATTTTTTTGTAGGTGTCAATGAGGCATGAACTAAATTGTTCAATAAATAGAGTAAAGTCTCAGTTGTTATCCTGAAAATTTGCATGTCAGATCGGTTCTTTTAAATCAAATATGCGGTGCAGTTCAATTTATATTACAATGAATCATTCATACAAAAAGTAAATTAGTAAAGTAAATATATATATATATATATATATATATATATATATATATATATATATATCCCAGTTTGTAAGCAAATATATGGATATAGATCTGACAGTATGAAGAAAAATATACGGAAAAAACAAACAAATATATATATATATATATATATATATATATATATATATATATATATATATATATATATATATATGTAACCAAATATATGGATATAGATCCGACAGTATGAAGAAAAATATACGGAAAAAAACAAACAAAAATCCTTATATGCAATTATGCTGTTTTAATGTTAATATAATGTCAACGTCAGACGTTTCGGTCTAATAAACCATCTTCAGGACATATTCATAAAATATAATTAACATTATCAATTCAACATGACAAAGACGAATGGACATAAGAACAAGACTTATCCAAAAGTCAGTTATCTGTTTGGATAAGACTTGTTCTTATGTCCATTCGTCTTTGTCATATTGAATTGATAATGTTAATTATATTTTATGAATATGTCCTGAAGATGGTTTATTAGACCGAAACGTCCGACGTTGACATTATATTAACATTAAAACAGCATAATTGCATATAAGGATTTTTGTTTGTTTTTTTCCGTATATTTTTCTTCATATCTCAGTTTGTCTATCACTCCACGATTCTCGTTAACATTTTACTAGTCTCCAATGATTCTTCTCATGGGGTACTGTCCGAAAAAAGGTTGGAAAATTAAATGTCTTTGACTAGATGCGAAAGTGTCTCGTCAGTATTGTAATGATGTTGTGACAGTAACTTTTTGCTTGATATATTGTCTGAACTTGGAATTGTTCTAGCCGCTTCTTTCTCCTGTTCTAAATCTTATTGAAAGCATATCTCCCAAGCCCAGTACTTGGTGAGGGCAGAGGATTGGCCGTTGATTCCCCCCCCCCACCAGGTCGACGCTTGGACATAAGGTAAGCCGTACATTCAGTTACCATCATGAGGAAGAAAACAGACAACCACTTGCTGGCCCGTGTGAGTATAGTTTCGCTCTAGCAGAAACCCATTTACGTTTTTCTTTGTTTTTTTTTTGTTTTTTTTTCTTAGTTTTTTAAATTTATCTATTTTTTCTCTCCTCCCACTCAAAGACATTTTGTCCCAATGATTCTCCCTTATTTGATAGTTTAGTAAGAAATCCCGGTTCGAAAGAAAAAAGACAAACAAAAAACAGGAAAAATGGAAAATTAGATGTCTTTGGCTAGATGCGATAATAATCCGGGTAACCTTATTTTCAATTTCTTTTTAGAATAGACAATGGGACTTATACAAGTTAAAACTTAATGTGATAGGGTATAGCCAAGTGTGATCCAGGTCTCCTTACCTGTTATCTCCCCACCCAATCCTTTCCTCTGTTTGTGTCGTCCTTTTTTGTGTTATCTGTAATAGGAGTAGGTAGTCTCTTCTACCGCCCGGTCAACACTCCTCCCACTTCTATTGGACATGAGTAGAGGCTTACACCTTGTTTCTTGTCTAGGAAAGGGTTCTCGGTACTCTTTCTCTCTCCGGCCTCTGTATTAGTGCAGCTCTGTTTCTCCGGTGATTTGTGCAGTCTGTGGCATCACCTCTTCATTCTGAGGGTACACAGCTGACAGTTCTCTGGTTGCTGTTTCCGACTGGAATTTAGGAGCCCTAACTCTTGCGTAGCGTCTTGAGCGGCCGCTCTGATCAACAGTTGTATAATACCGGGGTGTTTGTAGTGCCATGTCGCGCATGGAAAGGTGTCCCTGCAGTCACCTCCGGTGGGCAGCCCTGAGGCCACATAATGATGCAGATTTTGCCAACTCCTCTCTGCCCGCGTCACGGTCGAAACTGTCTGTTTCTTTTACTTCGGGCCTTCTCATCTTACAAACAAAATTCAACATGAGTTACAAAGACCGAAAGATTAACCCTAAACCAGCCTCTCAAAAACCACCTAAACTCCTCAACAGTTCGTTCTCCAACATCCGGGGCATTAGGACAAACTTCTGCAGTCTGGAATCTTTCCTCACTGCAAACGGCCCGGATATACTGGCTCTCTGTGAGACAAACCTTGTCTCGTCTATCCCCTCTTCTGATCTCTCGATCCCCGGCTATCTTCCTCTCCTCAGAAAAGACTCTCTAACCCACATACACGGTCTTGGTGTCTACGTCAAGGAACATCTCCCTCTGGCCAGAGAGTCTTCTCTCGAATCGCCAGACCAGTCATACATATGTCTCCGACTCTCTCTCCTCAATGCGGTAAGCTATCTCTTCTTCCTTTACCGCTCTCCATCATCTCAAGACTGTGAGATACTCGATAGCATTTCTGACAGCATAGACAAGGCTCTCTCCCTCCACCCGTTTGCTCACATTTTTGTGTTTGGTGACTTTAACGCCCATCACACCTTGTGGCTTAAGAATGCTACTACTGACCACGCAGGCATTCAAACGCTCAATTTTTCAATCTCCCATTCCTTCACACAGATAGTTAACTTCCCCACTCATTTTGCTTTCAACCGGGAAGGTAAAGCCTCTCTTCTCGATCTGTGCTTTACCTCCATCCCCGAATCCTGCAGCGCCTCGCAACTCTGCCCTCTTGGTAACTCTGATCATGCAGTAGTATCAGTTAACATCTCCTTCAACTCCACCCCCTATAAAGAACCTCCTACCACTAGAACTTCGTTCTACTATTAACGAGCTGACTGGGACGCGTTCCGTGATTTCCTCCGCGATGTCCCCTGGGATGGAGTCTTTAAGCTCCCCGTCCAAGAATGTGCTTCTGAAGTCTCTTCCTAGGTTAAAGCTGGAATCGACGCTTTCATCCCATCAAGGAAATATAGGGTCAAGTCGCGCTCCTCCCCCTCGTTCTCGACTGCTTGCTCAGCCGTCATCGCCCAAAGGAACCACTACTTCCACCTATTCCGTAGTGACATGTCTGACTGCAATAGACGTCTCTTTGCCTCTGCCCGTAACGAGTGTAAGTGTGTCCTCAACAATGCTAAGTCACTATTTGCGGCTCGGATGAAGGACCGTATTGCAGCTCGCAAATTTGGCTCCAAAGATTATTGGCGTCTCTGCAAGAGCGTATTGAACAATTGCAAACCCTCTATACCTCCTTTATTCAACCAGTTCGAAGTCCTGACCTCCTCTACCGACAAGGCTGAATGCTTTGCTCGGAAATTTTCATTCAACTCGACGCTCGACTCTTCCGGTGTACCCATACCCGACTTCCCTCTTAGAACTGAGGCCATATCGAGTGGGTTAAACATAACCCCATCTTTGGTACTGGGCGTTATCTTCAATTTAGACTCCAACAAGGCTAGTGGTGGAGACGGGATACTAGCCATTGTCTTGAAGAAATGCGCGCCTGAACTGGCGCCCGCCCTTTCTAAACTATACAACTACTGCCTCAAGGAATCTTGTTTTCCTGACTGCTGGAAGTCTTCTTCGATCGTTCCTGTCTTCAAGAACTCCGGCGACCCCTGTGACCCTTCCAACTACCGTCCTATCAGTCTCCTTCCCCTCTTCGGCAAAGTCTTCAAAGTCCTAATCAATACCGGGGTGGTTAAACACCTCACATCCCATAATCTGCTCTCAGACAAGCAATATGGTTTCCGCTTTGCCAGATCTACAGCCGATGTGCTTACGGCCATCACTGAAACAGTCCACCGAGCTCTTCAAAATAACGGGGAAGCCCGAGCCGTGGCACTAGACATCTCCAAAGCATTTGATAGGGTTTGGCATGCCGGCCTTCTTCACAAGCTCCAGGGTTATGGCATTACGGGTCGATTATATAACCTAATACGATCATTCCTGTCAAACCGTAAATTGAAGGTCGTTCTCAATGGATTCTCCTCCAGTTCCTATCCCACGAACGCAGGTGTTCCTCAAGGCTCCATCCTAGGCCCCACTCTATTCCTTATCTACATAAATGACCTTCCTGACGCAATAACTTCCCAAGTTGGCATCTACGCGGATGACACCACAATTTATTCCCGCCTCAAAAACAAATCTAGTCACACTAACAAAACTCGCCTCGCCGTGCGTCTCGAAAAGGACCTCCAATCGATTGTGAACTGGGGCATGAATTTGCTGGTCAACTTCAACGCTTCCAAGACAAAACTGCTCTCTATTAATCACCACAGAGATCCTTCCCTTCCTTCCATTAGAATGTCTGACGCTGAACTTCTCGAGAGCAACTCTCTGCGGATTCTCGGTCTTATGTTGACTGCTGGCCTGAGATGGAATAAATACATTGAATCAATTGCCTCGTCCACTGCAAGGAAAGTTGGCTCCCTGAGCCGCGCCAAGAAGTTTTTCTCCCCGGAATCGATCCTCCAGATCTACAAATCAACAATTCGCCCTTGCATGGAGTATTGCTGCCATATATGGTCTGGTGCCCCTTCTGTTTGCCTCGGGGTTCTTGATAGGCTCCAGAGGCGGATATGCAATGTAGTCGGCCCTGCCCTGGCGTCTCGTCTACAGTCACTTTCTCACAGACATGCCGTCGCCTCCCTCTGTCTGTTCTACAAATACTTTCGTCGAAATTGCCCCGAGGAGCTGCATCGCTGGTTCCCAGACGTCATGAGTTCCAGCGCCTTACGAGGCTGGCATTCCGCTCCTAAATGTAGCCGTCTCTTCTACTCTAATAGCTTCATGTCTCGCACCTCTCGCCTGTGGAACTCCCTTCCATTTTCCTGTTTCCCTGTGAGCTATAACTCCAGCTATATAAGACAATCGACATCTCCAGTTGCCTTGATCTATCCACTACCCTCATCCTTTCTTCTATCACTCCTATCTGATCTTGCTCTAAATTTTCTGTAACCCCTTGCGTCCTAGTGGCTTCCCGCCTTGCTTGGGGTGAAATGCTTAAAAAAAAAAAAAATGTTGTTTACCTTAAGACTATATGTCCCATTATTTTTGCTCACCTGAAAATGGGGTGATCTGCTATGATATGTCCTAAGCTGTTTAACACTTTTAAATATAAATGCCAGGTAATAAGAGCTGAAATTCTGAACTCTTGTCTCAAATTCATCTTTTGATTTTAAACCAAAATATATTAATAAAATAATGGTTATGTAATTTTATTGAGTGGATTTTTTATAAAAAATTCTTTTAAGTATATTTTAAGGTAAATATCATACAATGCCTGCAAATTACTGTTAATTCATTTCTTTGATTTAGGAGAACTTAATTTTTGGGAAACTTTATAATATGCAGCTTTTCATATAAACACAGGGGACATGGATCGCTTGAGGATTTACAAATGCGCGTTTTTTTAATATTTTTAATGTGTGTGTGTATATATATATATATATATATATATATATATATATATATATATATATATATATAAAGAAAGAACAGTAATATATGTAATTTGGTGTTCTTATAGATATTTTTATTTTTGCAAAATAGCGCTCAATGCAAATTTACAGAGCATTAATTAATATGCATATATATTAATATATATATATTTATAATTACATGAATCATTCATACAAAAAACAAATATAGAGGTTAATGATTTAACGCACAACCATAAAAATTTAAAATTCAAACTCAGCGTTGCAAAACAATAACACAAAAAACTAAAAAAAAACTGAAAAAGACCTTATGCAACCGGAATTTATAAACAGGGATCATATCATTCATATACAGGTTCGGGGTTAGTGTACTTTATTTAAATTGTTTGCGAAGATGTCTTCTTGCCATTTAAATCATTTAAATCATTAACCTCTATATTTGTTTTTGTATGAATGATTCGTGTAATTATAAATTGAACTGCGCCTAAAATCGAAATTAATATATATATATATATATATATATATATATATATATATATATATATATATAAAATCTTACTAATCCTATCGACCATGAATAGCCTCTCCTTATATTCTAACAAATGTTTGTTTTTCTAGAATTTTAAACATTACATTTATTCAATCTGCTATGATTTCTTTTGACGTATTTTATTTTATTATAAAACATGAATAACATTTGTCTAAGTTTTATTAGGTTGGTGCAAAAATAATGACGTAATAATGTCGTTTTTTGACGTTAAAAAATACGTCAAAAAACGACATTATTACGTCATTATGCACCAACCTAATATTTTCCTAATTTTTTGTGAGGATTTCACATTAAGAGTCGCTTAAAACATTTTTTATCTTTGGTGTTCTCTGATGCATATGGTCACGCCACGTTAAATCACCATTTCTCATCAGAATCCCTAAGTAGAACGTGATCGTAACTCAAATCAAAAATATTTTCATTCGTGTAAACGGTATTTTGCTTGATACAAGTTTTTGAATAGATATCCATGTTTTTTTTTTGTTTTTTTTTTCAAATAGTAAATTAATATCTAGTGTCCTCGGGAAAGAAAAATTTTCCAAAAGACAATGTCTCTCCCTGTCGTACTTTTTCTTTAATAAGTCTTTCTATGTCTAGTCCGGTGGACATTGTTGTCAGCATTTGAAAACACACACACAAACAGAAACGTGGCCTGCTCTGAAATGATTTAAAGAAAGATAGACTGACGAATCTCGTTCTTCTATGGGCAGATTTTGAATCTAGAATTATCATTTTCCTAGCCGGGCTGTCCTACCAAGACTAAATCTCTCAGTCTACCCTACTATGTAAACCAAAGCTGGATGGGAGTGAGATGGATTAATGTCTTTTGCAAACAGTCAGAATTCGACCTCGGCCCATCGATACGATTTTCCGTACCAGTAGCTATCACACCAACTGTGTTTCCTTCATAAAGATATAAATATATCCAGTTTCTTAAATATATGTTAAAAAAAATAATGTCAGTAATTGTTGATGTAATTCATCTCCCTTTAAATGAGGAGGTGAAACGGTAGATTCCGCGAAAGAAAATAGTTCGACACTAATACCGAGAAAATTATATTTAGAGACTCATATGTGTAAATATGTAGTCGTTTTTAACTGAATATTTAAATTAGTATCAATCAACTAGAAACAGCCGTGAAATTTTCACAGTTTTCTGCTGAATCTTAATTCTTCAGTTAATGATAGAATAAGCTCATGTCTTGTTCTACGACGATAAAATATCCGTAGAAATTCCCCTATCGCAACTTTAACAAAATATTAAAATAACCACTATAAATAAAGGGGTACAAATTAAAATATTTGTAACTGAAAACACTTCCATTTCGGTGAAAAAGGCGTTGAACACATCTATCTTAGCTTTCTTCTTTTTTTTTCTCACTGAAACCAAGTAGCGTCTCTTATATGTCTTTTCTGTTTTTCACGCGATTAGAACGGAATAGTCTATTATTTATGAGGTATTGACAGGGCGTTCGCTTTCATTCTTTCTTTTTCTTTTTTCTTTCTTTCTTTCTTTCTTTCTTTCTTCTTTGTTTTCTCTTTCCTTTCCTTCTTTCGTTTCCTTCCTTCTTTTTTCTATACTTCCTTTCTTTCTTTCCTTTTCTTCCTTTCCTTTCCATCTTTCTTTCCTTCCTTTTTCTTTCTTTTCTTTCTTTCTTCTTTCATTTTTCTCCAAGTATTGTCTCTCATGTCTTTCCATGCGATCAAAACGGAATAGTCTATTATTCATGAGGCACTGGTATGACGTAACGTACATGCTAACTGCAGAACAAACGATAAGTAAATGATTCTACTCGATATAAAGGGGGGGGGGCTCATTGTAAAACTGTTATTAAATAATAAATTGATCCCTCCGTTCTGCATTACTAAATATTAATATGACAATATTTGTAAAAATATTAGGTTGGTGCAAAAATAATATCGTTTTTTGACGTTATACGTCAAAAAACGATATTATTTTTTTGTTTGGAATTGAAATTATATATATTAGGTTGGTGCAAAAATAATATCGTTTTTTGACGTTATACGTCAAAAAACGATATTATTTTTTTGTTTGGAATTGAAATTATATATATTAGGTTGGTGCAAAAATAATATCGTTTTTTGACGTTACGTCAAAAAACGATATTATTTTTGCACCAACCTAATATATATAAAGACTTAAATAGGAAAAACCTAATATTAGTAAGAATAAAAAACACTGACGTCAAGAATAACGGCATGTTTAAACTAATATTAATATAAAGTTTTAACGGAGAGAAAGTGGAGGATGGTTTTAAACTGATATTAAGTGATAAATTGAACCCTCTTAAAGTAATAAATAGGTGATCTGTCTGAAAAGTAACGGTACTGATCACGTTCTTCGATGTGAGAGTCATCGTCCCCGGAGATTTCTTGCCACAGAGTCAGATGATTAATGATTAAATCTACAAAGAGATCCTGTGCCGATTAAGGAGGGACGTGTCTTGTGGCCGGTGAAATCGTGGCTGCTTCACCATGACGATGAACCTGCTCACAGCACCTTGAGCATCCGGCAGTTCCTGGCTGAGAAGAACATCGCCGTACTGGAACAACCTCCCCTATTCACCTGATTTTGCTCCATGTGATTTTTTTTCCTTTTCCCAAGCACAAGAAGATCATCAAGGGGATCTATTTTGAAGGTTTGGATGCCATCAAGAGGGACGTAACACCAGAGCTGACGGGCATCCAAGAAGAATCTTTCTAGCAGTGTGTAGAAGTGTGGGAGAGAAGAATGGAAAATTGCATTAGACTCGAAGGCGATTACGTTGCACTGGGAAACCATGTAGTTGATTGTTTGGAATTGAAATAAATTGTTTCTGACACCTGTCCCATTACATTTTCAGACAGACCTCGTATTAATATGACAATTTAAAAAAAATATATATTTAAAAACTAAAATGGGAAAACTAAATATTAGTAAGGATATCGGTAACGTCATCTATCTATATAATACACCATATATATATATATATATATATATATATATATATATATATATATATATAGGTATAGAGTTGGGTAACTCATACTTGGTGCCTGATGAGTTGGTAAAACAACGAAACTTAAGTAGTACTCCAAAAGTGTATATATATATATATATATAAATTATATATATATATATATATATATATATATATATATATATATATATATATATATATATATGTATGTAGCCATACTTTCCTTGACGATCCGTTTAGGTGAAACCTAGGTAGGTTTGTCTGGCTCACTAGGTGTATCTAGGTCTGCTCCACGATTGTATCGAGCTCTTTTGTTAGTTAGTTGTCTACTCGTATCGGGGTTTTTTCTTTGGGCTTCAGACCTGCATCTGTGCGATTTGTTCGACAGTAGTTCATGTTTGTAGCTCTTTCTTTTTTAAAAACCTTTTTTTCCCTCGAGATTGATTTGATTATTTGCAAATCAAAAATTCGAGGGTTTTTCGAAACGAGTCTAGTTATCTATCTATCTATCTATCTATCTATCTATCTATCTATCTATATATATATATATATATATATATATATATATATATATATATTACTTTGAAAGGGGAAAACATGTAGTTTGTTGTTTCGTATTGAAATTAATTGTTTGTGACACAAGTCGCCATAAAATGCAAATTATTAATATATTATTAATATTAATATATATATATACATATATATATATATACATGCACACGCAAAAATACTGGATTTTAAAATTGAATACATATAAACTAGCGTTAAATAAAGATTTGGGTATTATAATCTTTATAGATATTTCAATAGTTAAAGATTTTTTTTAGATATAGGAAAAATATTTTTTATTTTTTTAAACAACATCTAAAATATTATTACAGTTAGATTTACGTGAGGAATATTCGAACAGAATGGCGTTCCATATCACGTGACTTGTAAACAAACAGTAATTTTAATTTATTTGTAACAAACAGTTATTTCTGAAGAAAGATTGAGGTCAATCTGAAATACCATATATATATATATATATAAATAAATAAATACTTTCATAAAAAAAGATTATTATTTTGCACCTTTTTTTATATATATATATATATATATATATATATATATATATATATATATATATATATATATATATATATATATATATATATATATATATATATATAAAAAAATAAAAAAAAAGGTGCAAAATAATAATCTTTTATATATATATATATATATATAACGTCATCGACAGAGAGACCGTTTCGCAGCTCAGTGTGGCTAGAAATCCGGTTGCCTCTAGCGACTGAATTGGAGATTCTACCACTTTTTTTTTTACATTATTATATATATATATATATAATGTCATCCACAGACAGACTGTTTCGCTGTATCACAGCTCATCAGTGCGGCTAGACATCCGGTTGCCTCTAGCTAGGATCGAAACCCGACTGAATTGGCATCAGGCGGATATTCTACCACTAAGCTGTCGGCACACGATTGGGATGAAGGTGGATTTATGGCGTATTTATTTTAGGAAACACGCCCATGCGAAGAGTCTCGCTATATAGCTATAATAGTCACTGTTTACAAACCCATACCCCAGCCCGAGAGTGCTCAACTGGAATTAATTCAGGAGCTAATATAATATATATATATAATATAATATATTATATATATATTATTATATATATATATTATATATATGTATTTATTAATATATATTTATTTATTAATATATATATATATATTTATTAATATATATATATATTTATTAATATATATATATATATATATATATTTATTAATATATATATATATTTATTAATATATATATATATTTATTAATATATATATATATATATATATATATATATTTATATATATATATATATTAATAGAATTTAGAATCCACAGTTCTTTAACGTAGAGCATAATATTTTTAATGATATTTTTATTAAAAATATTTTACATTGCGACATGGAACTTTTCTATGTTTCGAGACTTAAAATTTTTATCTGGTCATCAGTTCTTTTTGTGTGTAACAACTGATGGGCACTGGGCAAAATCTTGACATCAGACGCACAGAAGTTATGACCCCATTCACGTCCACACGCCAAAAGCTACCACGCTGACTATCTACAAAGAGACCGTCCCAAACAACGGCGACACCGTAAGGAGTATATTCTAACTTTTTTTTGTGTGTGTGTGTGTGTGTGTGTAACAATTTTCTTTTCTTTTTTATTTATTTTTTATTTTTTACGACCCACGGAAATTACAGATTGAATCTACGGACTGTCAAAAATAACTCAGAACTTCCAAAGTTTTCACAAAATAATATCCTGCTTTGAGAAGTTTTGAAATATAAAAAAAAAATGGTTGTAAATTATGTAACTTTTATGAGGATAAAATACGAATATCTCCCCTGAGGTGTTTATAAATTGTACACCGTTTAATTATTAACGTTAACAACGAACTATTTTAAATTACAAAGTGTATTTGGATTAAACGAAAATTACTTACAATATTACTTGTAAAACATTCCTTTTGCCGTCAATTTTGGCGGCACGGGTACGCTGGTATTAGTGTAATGTTCTACTGGATATAACATGGGAGATCTGCTTTCTGTTTTAATCAAGTACTATATCGATCTCCCAATAATTACTACATAATAAGTACTACCGATAATAAAGACTTGAAATATGGCGTCATTTTTGACAGCATGTTTAAACTAGTATTAATTTATTTCTACTGGACGAAATGATAAACTGACCTTTCTTAAATTACTATATATTGATATAATAATGAAATATAAAAATAATGGCGGGCTACTTCATGTTTCCTAACAAAGGCGTCTGCCAGAGTGGTTAGCCAAATCCTATTACAGAGGCCTACACTGTTGTCCATATTGCAATTATACTGAGCAGATCTTAGTCACAAGTTCTGAAAGAGAAAGCGTAATCAAGTGTGATCAATTTTTTTTAACGCTACAGGTATTCTCAAACCTTTGGCCCCGATGACTTATTACATACGTGCTATCGCAATCCTTAACGACTTTCGAACAGTTCTATCCAATTCCAGCCACAAAGCTTGGATCAACCCGTGGTATGGTTTTTAAACATTTTCTAAAGCTGGCACGCGCTGGGTTCGCCTCTACAACATTAAAACTCACCTCCTTGACCAATCGGCCAGAGTCAGAAAGTGAACTTTTTAACCACTCGGCTATGCGTTCATTATATTAATATCACCATTCCCGATCTCGCCAAAAATGATTATATCAATATAACCATAGTTATATTAAATAGTTATATTAATATAACTATCTTTGAAAAACTTTCCAATATTAGTAAAGACTTAAAAATATGGCGTCATTTTTTTTATCGAATGTATTAATGTTCCTACTGGTCGTAAAATGGCGGATTGTTTTTAAACTGTTATTAAGTAATCAATTGATCCCCTTAAATTATTACATAATAATTAGATACAGTAAAACTTTTCTAAAAATGACAACAGCACGATTGATAAAAACAACAAACAACTTGATAAAAACAAAGTTTTATCACCAAAATGTTTATGTTATTATTAAGCGGAAAAAGCAAAGTATTTCTATTAATTCTTTAATTCTTTCTAGCATGGTCGAAATTTTGATTAAAAATCTTGTTTTCCTTGCGTTTGTGGAAGACCGAAGATTAGCATGGGAAATTTCGCGTCTTTTTGAGTGAAAAAACACATCCTTTTGGAAATTCTTACAAAATCCAAATAATTGTCGGATTTTTCAGGACTTATTTACAAATGAATGAAATTACTTTTTAAAAATATTTTCTTCAGGATATCTTAGTTAAAAATATTTATATACATCTGTTACTGCCACTAAATTTTATGAAATTTCGAGAAATTAAAAATTTCAGGATTTTTGTTTTTAAATTAGTTAAAAGCAGGTCTCATTGGAGAATTTAAATCATCAATTTGTTTTTGTCAAACCGAAACACCGTTGACTGAAAATCTGCTCTGAATCGTAAAATAAAAAAAAAATCAATAAAAGTGTGACATTATTTAATTATAAAATCTTTTAATAGCTTTTATAAATAAGACATATTAAGAACACTATTGTCTTAAAAAAAAAAAAAATTAATGAATAATGAATTTTTACTTGTTTTATTTTTTTAAAATTTTAATTAAAAAATTTCAGTTTTAAATCTTTTAAAATTCTGCATTAATTTTAGCTTTTTTGATGTTATTAATTGATAATTATATTTACAAATCATAAATGGAAAAACTTAATACAAATCATCAAACACTAATATTTTTTTAATGTCTTCTATTTTATTATTATTATTATTATTATTATTATATTATTATTATTATTATTATTTTATTATTATTATTATTATTATTATTTTTATTATTATTATTATTATTATTTTATTATTATTTTTATTATTATTATTATTATTATTATTATTTTATTATTATTATTTTTATTATTATTGAATAAACTTGGCGTTTTTTTTTTCAAGTACGACACGACATTATAAAAAATTGGATCGCGGAGAATAATTTTTTAAATTTTAAACATTATTGAGTACTTAAAAATTAAATAAAAAAAGTGCTCACCTCGTTTTCTTCAATTACGATTTACATATAAAGTCTCCTTAGAACAACATTGGACCTCTCATGACCTTGCCAAACACAGCAATATAGCTACTGTCGGATTAAAAACACAGCTACTGTCGGGTTAAAAAAAATGAATTTCTGTGATATTTTAAAACTTAAAGTAAATAATCTTTGTTCCTAACCAGATTAATTGTACATTATGTCAGCTAATATTCTTCAAATAAAGTTTCAGAAAGTATATTTTATTTTTGAAAGATTTTTTTTTGCGATTAAAGACGAGCGCTAATCAGCTATTTTAGCAAAAAGAAAAATTCTTCCAGTCAATTTGAATTAGTTTTAAATAAGTTTTGAAATACAGTATTTTGCTTATTGGAAATATTAGGTTGGTGCAAAAATAATTTCGTTTTCTAACATATGTTACTATGAGAGAAAACGAAATTATTTTTGCACCAAACTAATATTAAATTTAATCTAGTAAAACTAGTAGGTTGGTGCAAAAATAATGACGTTTTTTGACGTTGAAAAAATACGTCAAAAAACGTCATTATTTTTGCACCAACCTAATATTAAATTTAATCTAGTAAAACTGTTAGGTTGGTGCAAAAATAAGGACGTTTTTTGGCGTTAAAAAAATACGTCAAAAAACGTCATTATTTTTGCACCAACCTAATAAAATAAAAGCTTCAAGAAAAAATTTTTCGTTTTTAAAAATGCATTTTAAATGTTAGCTATCATTTTTTTCTGTGTTTTTGTGGAGATACCGACATAATAATATAACCATTTTTGAAATATATTTAAAGACTGTTTAAAATGAATGTTTAAACCAGTATTAATGTTTCTACTGGACATAAAGTGGGGGATCGTTTTCAAACTGCTATTTAGCGATGAAATCACTTTAAATCACTACATATTCGTGTAACCATTTCTGAAAATGGTTATATTAATTTTAAAAACTCAAATATAAAAAAAAAATCCTTCTAATATTAAAAAAAAAAAAAGACTTAACAAAATCATGGTGTCATTTTTGACCGAATGTTTAAAGTTCTATGAATATAAGTTTCTACTGGACCTAAAGTGGGGAATCAATTTCCTATCGTGAATAAATAATGAACTGATGGTCGAAGAATGAACATGTATTCATATAATAATTGAGAAAAAGAACGAACTTAAAGACTCACACGGGAAATCTTCGTAACTTAATAAAATGCGTCGTCATTTTTACTGTTATTATTAATGCAAGTATCTAGTGGACATAAAATGAGGGATCGTTTTTTTATTGCTATTAAGTAATAAACTGAACCCCCTATAACTACTCTACTACCTCTTTATATAATAATATTTATTGATAACGTCATATAATTATTATGCCTGTCCGCTCTTTCGTTAATACCTAAGATATAATGGACTATTCCGTTTTGATCGTGTGAGAAGACAAAAGAAATATCAGAGACGCTACTTGGTTTCAGTGAAAAAAAGCTAGAAAGAAAGACGTTTTAACGTTTTCTGCTAATACCTCATAATTAACAGACGATACCGTTTTGATCACGTGAGAAGACAAAAGACATATCAAAGACGCTACTTGGTTTCAGTGAGAAAGTGCTAGAAAGAAGGGAAGATAGAAGCGTTTAACGCCTGTTTCAGGGAAATAGAAAATGCTGACAATTTCAAATCTTTTCACTTGTACCCCCTTTCTTCTAAAATAACAAGTCTTCATATTTATGATTGTTATACAACTTTTTGTTATTTCAGTTTAAAGACGATCTTCTACTTTATGTCTTGTAGAATCATTATCTTGTCCAACGCCCTTAGTTCCTCATTTAGCACGTACGTTACAACCTGCCAATACCTCATTAATAATGGACTATTCCGTTTTGATCGCGTGAAAAGCCATACCAGAGACGCTATTTACTTCCAGTGAGAAAAAGAAAGAAAGAAAGAAAAAAAAAGGAAAGATAGAAGTGTTTAACGTCTCATAAATAATAAACTATTTTATTTTGATCGCCTGGAAAGAGGAGAAAGGACGCTACTTCGTTTCACTGAAAGAAAGAAAGAAGGAAAGAAAGAAAGAAAAGAAGGAAAGAAAGAAAGAAAGAAGGGGAGATAGAAGTGTTTAACGTCTGTTTCAGTGAAATGGAAAAACTTTTAAATCTTTTCATTTGTACTCCCTTATTTATGATTGTTATTTTTAATATTTTGTTAAAGATGTTAAGCTCAAATATTCAACGATGTGATAGGGAAAATTTCTACGGATATTTTATTGCCGCAAAACTCGCCATGAGCTTATTCAATTATAGATTGAGAATCCTTTGTCCGAAAGTCTTGGAACCAGAAGCGCTTCGGTTTTCAGGGTTTTTTGTTTGGACTTTGGAATACAGGCTATCTAATTTGTATCTAGCATCTATAAAATGGGACAGCTTGGTAATGGAACCCAAGCATAAACACGATATCCTTTGACATTTCATAACACAGATTATACATATACCCTGAAGGTAGTTTTATATAAATGACATATAACCTGAAAGTAGTTTTATATAAATAACATATACCCTGAAAGTAGTTTTATATAAATGACATATACCCTGAAAGTAGTTTTATATAAATGACATATATCCTGAAAGTAGTTTTATATAAATGACATATACCCTGAAAGTAGTTTTATATAAATGACATATATCCTGAAGGTAGTTTTATATAAATTACATATACCCTGAAAGTAGTTTTATATAAATGACATATACCCTGAAAGTAGTTTTATCTAAATGACATATACCCTGAAGGCAGTTTTATATAAATGACATATACCCTGAAAGTAGTTTTATATAAATGACATATACCCTGAAATTAGTTTTATATGAAATTTAATGAATGTTGTACACATACAGCATACATGTAATGCTCACACGGATTTTGAAGTGGTGAAATTAAGATTTCACATAAAAATAATATTTTGTACTTTCTGTACGTGTACAAAAAATGATCACTGCTTGCAAAAATATATAAATGCTGGACATTTTAACCATTTAAATAATATCTTTAGTGAGCACGAAACACCTGGTAAGTAATCCATGAACGAAAGTGTTGCTGTGACGATCACTAACTAAAAACTGGAGCCTATGTATCTGGGCTAGGGAATCCCCACCCATAGTAGATGATGTCATTTACAACAGCGGTATATCACCTAGGTACCTTCTTAGTGTTTTCTGAAATTTTCCATTTTTGGAAAGTTATGTCAGCAGCTGAAAAACGTTCAGATTTTGGAATTTCGGATTAAGATTCATCAGAAATTTAAAATACGAAAGCCGTGAAATTTTCGCGGGTTAAAACTTAGTAGTAAAAAAATTAACAATATAAGCCACCATCTTGTGAAGATAGATGTAAACCAATTAAACTATAATGTCAAGTACGCAGGATATAGACGGTTACTTAGAAAGTTTCCCAAAGATATGAATCTGGCTTAATTGAATTTAGTTCACAAAAATAACTGTAGATCGATTGTGCGCAAGATATTCTTACGCCAAGAATATTACGCTTTTGGTAACGTTGGGACAGAAAAGAGAATAGTACTGGAGGCGGGGCCGGAGGGTGGTCTATGATATTTGCCAATAATATTGTTATTTTCCAAGCAACTTTCCTGTCACACATTCTAATATATTACACGCGGCTTGCAATACGCCAACTCTATCTGTTGCAAAAGAAGTAAGACTTATAAAAGAAGTAAGACTTATAAAAGGAGCCGCCTTCGGTGTAGCTAATTACAAACACGAGGTTCCGCCAGTTCAGACCTTCACGGCAAGGACCGGACATGCTACTTACATAGTAGCAAACCATCCACCTTCCCCCTGCATTCCATCGGTGAGAAGTAAGTTCCACTCGAGCAGTTTCCGCGAACCACTGCCCTGTGGAACCGACTCCTGACAGGATGTTTTCTGCGATCATTGCAATCTTGACCTGTTCAAGGCTAGGGTTAACCGTTATCTCCATCACCTTATACACACAAATGGCCTCATAATGTAACTCTCTACCTCGATTGGCTCCAGAGCCTTGTAATTGTTCTGGATTCCAGGTTGAAATCCTGTACCAACAAATAACAAACGCCAGGAATGAATATATAAAAATAATGTATTAACGTAATAATACAAACTGGTAAAGCAGGTTAGTAGTTCCAGGAATACGGGTTAGTAGCAAAATATATATACAGTCTTTGGTATTGAAGTATCGTTGTATGACTTCTTACTGACTCTACGTGCTCGCTCACTGTGACTTGTTCGCTACGTTCGTTCTGTCTGTCTGTTACCTTACTCTCACTCTTCCGGTTACCTACAACATTTCCCTCCCTCTCTCGGGTCTTCCCGTAGCAGTAGTATATGTATATACTGGGTGAGTCCATTTGTGTAAAAAGGGGAGAATCCCTCAACAGTAATGGGTGAACTTTACAGTAAAGTTCACTCCCCAAAAAACAAAACAAAAACAAAATGAAAACACAAATGTCAACAGTTTTTGATACGAGTGTGAAACAGGCCACCAATATGCACTAGTCTCTAGTGAAAACCTTATCTACATATATCTTTGTTTTACTGTAGTGAAAATATGAATTTTGTCTCCTTTTTTTTTAAATTTACCGTACATCTGAAGTTATACAAATCACATAAACCTTAATAATTCAAATTTGCTTCGAACAATGTTTGTCAAATTTTAAACGATTAATCTAGACACAAAAGCAAAGCTTGAGTTAAATTTTATGTTGATTCAATATTTCTTATTTAAGTTATTGGATTAAAAAAAAAACAAAAAACTGCAGCCTGATGTTATTATGTAGATTAAACTAATATTAACTTAAGACCTCTGAAATCTAATAACAACTATTTTCTTTTTTGTCCCCCCCCCATAATATATGTTGAAACATGGATAATGGAAAGGATCTAACACATGCAGAAAAACAGAAAATAAGAAATACAATATGGGAACCAGTAATAAAGAGTGCCAGAGAAAAACGATAATAACAACAAAAATTGCAATATGAGCCCTGTTAAAAATCATAATATGATAACAGCAAAAGAATTGCAATATGAGCACTGGTAAAAAATAGTTGCTAAAGATATTAGGTTTATAATACCCAGTAATTTATGACACGTGGAACTAGAATAGTCTACCCCAGTGAGCGAAATAAAGGGTTCAGTTCGACATTCCAACCACCTGAAGAAGGCCGGGGTATACAACGTTCGAAACGTTGTAATAAATATGGTGACAACGATGAGAACACTAGTACGAATAATGTAAATAGTGTAGAAAATAAGAAAGTTATTGAGTGGGGGATGTCCACATTAGAGATATCAAAGGAGCTTTGCAGAGATCATCGAACAATAAATATGGCTGTTGAAAATATAATTAAGTTGAGAACTAGAAGCAAAGAAAAAGGTTTTAAGAACTTGTCTCCTTGATGAGAACATGAGCTAAAGTGAATTATAGTGAAGCAACCACTTTTGACGAAATCTTTGAGCAGGCCAGAATTGAGGAAGTCATGAAGGACAAAAGATGTAGAATAATTTGTAAATTGAGATCTGTCAAGTGCTATCTGAGGTAAACTTCTCGCAGTAATGAAAATATTTGAAACCATCAAAATTGGGTCAAGAAAGACGTGAAAATTGAGTTTTGTATAGTAATTTTCAAGGACAAATATCAGGTGACATTTGATGAGCCAAAGGATGGATTTTATCAGATGTACCTGTGGTAAAAAGAAGGCAGCAGTGTGATGATATGTATTGGAGTTGTTGACCAAATCATTGTTGAACCATTCAAAGTTGATGAAGGAATTAAACTGAACAATTCTAATGATTGGGATTTTATGGATAAGAATTTCTTTGAATGGTAAAAGACCCAGCCTCATTGTTTCAAAGTGAAATATGTATTTATACAACAATGTTTCTTCACATGTATCTAAGGTAACCCATTAATTTATTTGAGTGTAAATAGTTTACAAGAGAGAAGATAATAGAATGGCAACCATCATCCCAATATGAATCAGATTGAAAACTGTAAAGATAAAATTATATGAAGACTACAAACAATATGACAGCAACAATGCAATTAAAACTGTAAAATCAGAAATTGAACCTGCTGAGTTAAAATCAGTGGGTAACACAGTTTAACATGATTTTTGTCCTTGGATAGCAACAGTGATTTCCTATTTGCTTACACCAAGAAAGTACGAAAAATGCTTAAGACTTTCTTCAAACTTTGCTTTTGTGACCAAAATAATGATATTTCTGAAATTTATCTATTCCCATTGCGAAAACTGGCAAATGTGAATGTTCTTGTTTGGGCAAAGTAGGAAAAAAAATGAAACGATTCAAAAGTAGAATTTATTTGTTCTAGGATTACACATGAGAGACTACAAAAAATTTAGAAGTGAGTAGTTCTTATGCTTTAAATTACTTTCAAGAATCAGCTCCCAAATATAGTCTCCTATCATGTTTTTATTATATGATCCTTGATAGCGGCATTCAAACTCCAGTATATCCTGGTGAAGAACTCACCTTGCTCCTCTGAGTATGCCCCCATGTTCATCTTGAATTTACAAAGATGAGTGTCAAGTATTTAGACTTTGAGGAAATTATAATGCAAATAATTATCGTCAGGAGATTGATGCAAGTATTATTGATAGAATAGGTCTATTATAAAGGGTGTTCCTATAATTTGGTCCGATTTTAATGTGAATTAAGTTTAAGCGTCTAATGTTTTTTTTCTTTTCCTTTCAGATTTGGCGGACATTTGGGCGATATTGTTTTTCACACATAATTGCTGTGACTTAAATAACATGATCCAATAGAGAAATAAATAAATTTTCACCAATAACACTGATTTATTTACTGCTGATTTTGATCCGTCTTAATGAAACACCCTTCTATATAATCCATCTTAATGAAACACCCTTTATATATAATCCGTCTTAATGAAACACCCTTTATATATAATCTGTCTTAATGAAACACCCTTATATATAATCCGCCTTAATGAAACACCCTTTATATATAATCCGTCTTAATGAAACACCCTTTATATATAATGTAAATGCATTGAAATAATTCCACTCTAGAAATGCATTGAAAATAAGAAAAAAGGATTGTTAGTGATTAGGAATTAAAGTAAGAATTACTGATAGAATAGGGCTATCCTCTGTATAATGTAAACAAATTGCTAATGATTTTATAGAAATTGATTGAAAACCAAGAAAAAGATTGTTGGTGGTCAAGAAATAATGCAAGTATTACTGATTGTCAGTGGTCATCATTTTATACAAGCATTGTTGATAGAATAGAGATGTTATATATGTGGTCGGTGCTGAAAAGTTCTTACCCCTACTACTGGCAAATGTGAATGTTCTCGTTTAAGGAAAGCAGAAAAAATTTCATGATTCAAAAGTAGAATTTATTTATAAACAGCGATGCCCCTTCACATCTAAATTTATCCATTATCATCGAACAATAAATATGGCTGTTGAAAATATAACTAAATGGAGAACTCAAAACATAGGAAAAGACTTTATGAAATTGTCTCCTCGATGGGAACACGAACTAAAGCGATTTATCAAGAAAAAAAAAACTTTTGAACAGCGCTCAGTTCTTTGAACAGGCTGGAATTGAGCGAGTCAAGAAGGACAAAAGGTGTAAATTATTTCGAAAATTGGGATATCTCAAGAAATCTCCCAGGGGAACTGCTCTCAGTAAAGTGATTTTCTGGTTTTTGCATAATAACTTCCAACTGCAGTTTTTATAATAAATGCAATAACTTTAATGAAATATGTTGAAACTGCCAACAAAATTTAACTCATGCTTTGTTTTGACGTCTGATTTAATCGTTTAAATTTACATTATTTACATTATTCGGACTGTTATCCTCATCTTCATTGCCATATTCACAACGTTTCGGCCGTTGTAATCTCCGGCCTTCTTCTGGGGATTGGATCTCTGAGATGAGGTATTATGATTACTTGCATTATTTACATTATTCGGACTGTTATCCTCATCTTCACTACCATATTCACAACGTTTCGGCCGTTGTATTCTCCAGCTATCTTCTGGTGATCTTAATTGCTGTTGTTCACCGGTCTATCCTGACCCAAGGTGATAGCACCTGTTAGGGTCCCAGCTATGGGCAAATAGTGAACACCTAAAACTGGAGTCAAAACATGAAAATATGAAAATATATTATTTACATTATTCGGACTGTTATCCCCAGCTTCATTGTCATAATCACAACGTCTCGGCCGAAGTAAGCTCCGGCCTTCTCAGGTGATTGGAATTTCGAACCGAACCCTTTATTTCGTCCACTGGGGTAGATTGCGGACGAAATAAAGAGCTCGATCAAAATTCCAATCACCTGAAGAAGGCCGGAACGTACAACGGCCGAAACATGGCAATAAGATGAGGATAACAGTTCGAATAATGTGAATAATCATAATGCCTCATCTCGGAGATATAGACAGATCTAAAAATACACTAGAAAAAATTACTAACAATATATTTTTATACTAAAAAATAAAAATTTACCAACAGTACGTTATTGTAAAAAAATTACTAGCAATACATTTTTGAAAAAAAAAAATACCAAAGCTCGCAAGAAAAGAAAATTTCCGCATTAAATGACCCATAAGGTGTTGATATGCCGTTAAACAAACAAACCAAGCCAAACTGTTTTTTTTACTACTATGAATCGATTTTCCATACAATGTTTGGTTTGTCTTGTTTTACGGCATATCAACCTCAATGCCTAATAACCGACAAGATTTTTATTGCTGGTAATATTTTTTTCAAAGACCTATTACGGGTATTTTGTTTTTAAATGTATAGCTGGTATTTTTTTTTTCCAAAAATGTACTGCTGGTAATAATGTATTCTGGTAATAATTTTCCTTCAAAGATTTATTACTGGTAATAATTTTTACAAAGTATTTCTAGTATTAGGTTGGTGCAAAAATAATGACGTAATAATGTCGTTTTTTGACGTTAAAAAATACGTCAAAAAACGACATTATTACGTCCTTATTTTTGCACCAACCTAATATTAAAACCTATTTTTACACTTTCATAGTGTTTTGACCCCAGTTTGGGGTTAACTATTTACCCATAGCTGGGACCCGAAAAAGGTGCTACTATCCCGGATCAGGGTAAACCTGGGAACACTAGCAATTAAGAGGTGGTTCCACGCTCCTCAAAACCTCCTGATCAGTTTATCGTCTTACCCAGGACGCGGATGTAGTTTATCGTCTTACCCAGGACAATATAATGTTTGTAATTCGTTTAAAAAACACCAATAATTACCCCAACAAAAAAGGCTGTTGATTAATATTTAAATAACTGCACGAAAGCGATGATTTCCGCATCAGGTTTAATGAATGCAGAAATGGGTTTTCTTTCTATTCATAGTTTTGTCTTTTTCTTGTATTTCTTTAAATTTAAATTCAGATAATATAAAAATTTCTTTGTCAAGCGAAATTTAATCTATAAGTTTCTTTAAACTTATTTCAAAAGATGATATTTGGTATTCAGTACGATATAATAAATTGGGGAGGAAAGGATAAAAATAAAAAAATACAAGAAAAGAATCGTCGTATGCAAAATATTTTATTGCCCTATTGCTACACCCCCAAAATGCATTTCAGTTGACACAAAGCATTTGAGGCTTTGTTAAGAATCTAATATCGTTGATTAAAAGACATCTTTCAATTTAAAGCTAAAAGATTCATTAATAATTTTTATATCTTTGATGTTTGATTGGTATTTGAAATCTTTCCTTATTGATATAAACACATCTTTTGTATTTTATCATTAAAATTCATTTCGTCTTTTATTTCTTTTGAAAAGAATGGGAAAGTGTATTACTTTTGAAATCTAGTCGCATATGTCGTGTCTTATCTTTTGAATTGATATAAAAATAATTCGCTATGTGAAATGGCTCTTTTTTATTTACATAGCACTTGTTTAATATTTTTTTTTATTGATTTCAAAAGATCTGAAAAAGAGAGGTGGGGGTCTTGGTGTTTGCATGGTTCGTTAAGATTACATTGGCCTAATTTTAATGAATCTTTAGGATTAATGTTAACCTATGCGAAAATTGTTCTTTGTTCGTGAGATCTAATTTTAAATTAATTACTTTCCAAAAACCACAGAACGACGGTGCCGTGATACGCGGAATCCAATCATCGGAGAATTAAACTTCCAGAAAATAGAATTCGTTTCGGAATTCTTTATGAAATTGACTAGTTTTTGGTTTAACCAAAGTGTTCACACACGAAAATGTCTTTCTATGCATACAAACGCGTGTGTGTTCGCGCGCGACACGCACACATCTACACACAAACATACAGTTTGCATACACACATATGAGGTGGGGGGGTTGAACATTTTGTAGTCCGATCCATTTCTAAGAATCTGATATAATGGCCAAACGTCAGAAGTTATTTTGAGAAGCTTTCCCCGCTATAAAATGTTTTAGCACCCGTTGGCACCCCTGACCATATAGATTATGGGTAGGGAAGAAGAATCACATCATAGCTGATATCTAAAGATGAAATATTAAAGTTTCTTTTTGAAAAACCTGTTGGTCAGTTTTTTACACACACACACACACAGACAGGCATATATATATATATATATATATATATATATATATATATATATATATATATATATATATATGTATGTATGTATGTACATTTCACTGAATACGACAGACAAGGTGCTTTTATTTAGTTTTTTATACAATTTCTCATGCGATCTAATATTTTTTATTTTTATTTTCGGATGATAAATTATATAAAAACTGTCCGAATGTTCTTTTTATCCGAGCGCTTTCGGCTATACATTTAGCCATTTTCAAGGATTATATTTTAACTGTTAAAATAAGAAATAGTTTGTTGTATGTATGTTTTATAAAATGTTTTCATTTTTCAAAACACGGTCAAGATATTATGTCCATGTTGAAAGTTAATATTATTAAGTGTTGATGTTTTTTGTTTTTATTAATAAGGCTTCCATTATTTTTAGCCTTTTTTCCCATGTAGATGATGCTAAAGTTAAAAATAATTCACCCACTAGAACAAAATTAAACAAGGCAAATATTATTTACGAATTTAAATGCCCATTATGGAATTGTATTCCTGATCAATCAAAATTCGTAAATAATTATATAGGTCACACTACAACATGTTTGACACGCAGACTCACTCTACACCTTTCTGACTATAGCTCAATTAGATCTCATTTAAATATTCATGGAGACCTACCGGCACTATTCGTAACAACACTAATATAATAGAATCATCTACATTGTTTCCTTTTTATTTCCATAGGTATTTACTAAATGCACTGGTGTTTGAAAAAAGGAACACTTAGCTCAGACACCAATGAATGACGTGACACCTAAAGAGCATCCGCCCATCACTATAAATGATTGGATTGAAGAATGAGGCCATTGCCGCGTGTGTAGGTATTTTTGTTGCAACATTTTTCGGTAAAGCAGATTCATTTGTGGCAAGCTTTGATTACGCGTGAGTTTAAAGAATAAAAATGTCTTATATGACATACATATTTATAAAACTCAGCTTTGTTTGGCGCAGGGGCAAGAATATATAACATTAACCGCGACTTGCATTTATTATACTAAGAAATGGGTTATGAAAGTAGCTAATTTATCCTATTGATTTTGTATGTTTGTTTTTGGTTTTGTTAGTTTGTTTTTCTTTGTTTCTTTCTTTTTGCTTTTGTTTGTTTCTTTTTCCATTATTTGTTTTCGTTTATTCTTTTCTGTTTCTTTTTCACTGTTTCGTTTTGTTTGTTTTTCGTTTTTTTTTTATTTCATTTTAATTTCATTTCTTACACATGAGTTTATTTTTCATTTTTTGTCTTTTGCTTCCTTTGTTTTTCATTTTTTTCCATCTTTTTCTTTATTTTTACCTTCATGTTCTTTATTTATTTTATTAATTTTTTTTTATTTTGTTTCTTGCTTTCTCTCACTGTTTCTTTTTTACTTTCTTTCTTTATTTTCTTTTATTTGTCCCTTCATTTTCTTTCTTTCTCTCTTTCTTTCTTTCTTTCTTTCTTTCTTTTCACTTTCTTCCATAGACTTCCACTCTTTGTTTCACTCTTTCTTACGCCTTTTCTTTCGCCCTTTCTCTCTCTCTCTCTCCCCCTGTTCCCCATCTGGATTCACATTCCTCTTCTTTCAATCCTTTAACCAATTACATGTCTTTCCCGTGATTTTCTTTCTTTCTTTCTTTCTTTCTTTCTTTCTTTCTTTCTTTCTTTCTTTCTTTCCCTAGACTTCCGCTTTCTTTCAAATTTTCTTTCACTCTTTTTTGCCCTTTCTTTCATCTTTGTTTCACATTTCTTTTATTTTTCTTTCATTTTTTCTTTTGCCCTTTCTTTCACTGTTTCTTTGCCCTTCCTTTCATCTTTCTTTCACTCTTTCTTTCGCCCTTCCTTTCATCTTTCTTTCACTCTTTCTTTCACCCTTCCTTTCATCTTTCTTTCGCCCTTTCTTTCACACTTTCTTTGCCGTTTCTTTCACCTTACTTTCGCCTTTTCTTTCGAACTTTCTTTCATCTTTCTTTCACTCTTTCTTTGTCCTTTCTTTTACCTTTCTTTCACTCTTTCTTTCATCTTTCTTTCACTCTTTCTTTGCCCTTTCTTTCACCTTTCTTTTGCCCTTTCTTTCGCCCTTTCTTTCACTCTTTCTTTCATCTTTCTTTCACTCTTTCTTTGCCCTTTCTTTCACCTTTTTTCGCCCTTTCTTTAACCCTTTCTTTCATCTTTCTTTCACTCTTTTTTTCGCCCTTTCTTTCAGCCTTTCTTTCAGCCTTTCTTTCAGCCTTTCTTCCACCCTTTCTTTCATGTTTTCCGTCTCTCATTCCTCTTCTTTGAATCCTTTAACCGATTACATGTCTCTCCCTTTCTCTCTTTCGTGTAAATTTGAGTCATATTTTGATTTTTTTTAATTCCCGTCTGATTGCTTGCACTCTCGCCAGACGATCTGATTTTATTTTTTATTCTGGGTGGAATAGGGGTGATTCTTTTTGTTTATTATATATAAAAGAAAATATCATTTTTCTCTCTGTACAGATTTTCTCTCATTCTCTTGTTTTGTAGGAAACAAATTATATTATTCACTTTCTCACCACCTTTTACATTTTACACATTTAAAAAAATAATGTTGTTTTTACAACAAGAAGAGCATGAGATTGAAAAGACAAGTAACAACAAGCAAATGTCTCTTCTGTGGATCCATATATATATATATATATATATATATATATATATATGAAAATATGATCCCACACATACACACGCACACACATATATATAGTTTGAAAAAATGCATCTTACTGTTCAAAGAAGACTGTTCTATTGATCAAAAACTTTTTATTAGCATGTCCTTCATATTCAGCGATGATCTTTTTCAGAGAACACTCGTATATTACAGTATCTGCGTTGGGCATATTTTCCATTTTTCATTTTGTGATATTGTTGGTGTATTTTGTTTTTATTTCCCATATATGTTTAGAAAGGGTTGTGCGGTTCGCGTATTTATTGTTTACTCGTACTTTCTTTGTTTTCAGGGTATGGATAGAGACTCGGGTTGGGGAATCGGAGAGTCGAGTTCGAATTCCAGTCGAATCCATTACATTCACGTACGTGCTAATACCCTTGGGAAAGATATGAATCCTCTTCGTCCCCCCCAGCTATGGGTAAGTAGCAAGACAGACCGGGTTCTATAGCCGTAATAGCAACTAGTCTACCATAGAAAGAAATGGCAAAAAAATCGGGAAAAAAACTGGGAAAAATCTGTCTTGTCAGACATGTATCGAAAGATACATGAGCGCCTAAGCATATAACTGACTGATATTTGTTTTTATTTTGGATACTATGCTAGTTATGGCGGATTTCAGAGATTTTATAGAGTTATGGGGGCGTTGATTGTCTTCTCCCTCGACAACGCCCCATACGCAGTCGTCTAACGGATTCATATCTGCAGAGCTGGGAGGTTATATGTTTGGGGTGACATAGATCGCGGAGATTGTATCATGGGTCGTCTTGACCTTATGAGACGGCGTCGTGTCTTGTTCGTTGGTATATGGTCTTCCTTTGCTAACGCCCTCTATCCAAGATCTCACACCCCTCTCAAACGTCTCCTCATAGTCAGCAGCATTTAAACTTAAGCTTCGAGGAAAGAAGTGAGGAGTCATTACATCTTTCTCGTGGCTCCTGACTCTCAGAAACAGCACAGTTGTCGGGAACTTTGTGTGCATGGCGGTTGGAACACTCTGCATGAACATTTGTCCTTTCTTCGGTTGACCTATTGTTCCGGATCAAAGTATTTCTCGTCAGAGAGAAAAACGAAAGGAATCGAGGCTTTTGATTTTTCAACTTAGTCAATCAGTGCTTTGCGCAAATCAGGCGGTTCTTTTGTCTCACCAAACTTGAAATTCATCTCTCTGCACCGCATCCCATAATTCTTCTGATGAAGTGCCTTAAAACAATGAGCCCCTTAGCAATGACGCCAAGTGAATTTTTATGGTTCTTATCGATAATTCTCTGCACTTCATGTACAAATAACGGCGATCTGATGGTATTAGGACATTTAGCAGGCGTTTTATGTTTTGTATTCGAATCTCCGTCAGTGGCTTCCATCTCTCTGACAACAAATGACAATGCAACTTTCAGGAAGTGAACGATCTCTAAATCCCTATCCAGGCAAAGATTACAGCGTCCCTTTTTATTTGCGGACTTTATTCGATGTTTATCATCAGTGATCTGAAATGAAATGATAACGAGAAAAAGTTAGCGCTATTAAAAGATGTGTCCTTAAACAAGTGATCACACTCTATATGCAATTTAGGAAGATATATTATAAAGTGGAAAGAACTCAATGTCACTGATAAAATTCTTATGGAAAAGATATAGATTTTCTGCATCGTTGAGTATACGCTCCGTTTACTTAAAACTATATTTTATTTTGTTTGTCTTACTTCAATAAAATCTCTCGAATATTCAG
>OZ010580.1:96339177-96366677 GCA_963932145.1 Acanthosepion lycidas
TTACAATCTGTGATCGCATCGCCACTTTTTAGTGAATGACAAAATATAAAACAAGCAGACAAACATTTACAGACAGTGAAAGTGAAAACTTGTCTAACATTTCACAAAAGGTGTAAAATATAAAATTGCGATAAATGCGTTCAAATCCCTGGCGAGGAAGTTTGTTTTTACTTGATACTTATAACCTTGGGGAAAGGCATGATACTAACTCTTCCAACATTAAGTGATGGATCCTGCCAATTAAGCCCCATTGTTTGTAGTAATATGATGAAAACATAGCTGGGTAAGTCAGTTGTCTCGTAGCATGTACGAAAATTGACTTAAAGGAGCATTCTTTCAGAGATATGTGTTTAATAGTAGGGTAGACTGAAATCTGTAGTCTTTAATAGTCTAAGAAAAACTTTGAATTTCAAAGCGTGGAGAGGAGAACAGAAAAGTACTACACTATATTTTCCAAGATGTTATAGGAATTCACAGATAAGAAAGAGAAAACTCATGAAAGAGACATGAATGGACATGGCGTTGATAGGCAACCAGTCTAGGAGAAGGAAAACTTTGAATTTCAAACCGTGGAGAGGAGAACAGAAAAGTACTACACTATCTTTTTCAAGATGTTATAGCAATTCACAGATAAGAAAGGGCCGATAACATAAAGGAGTCACCTCCCTAACAAATCGACAATGGCGAGAAACACTTGAATATTGACATACTATTTAAAAGGTTTCACTAGTTTGATGAGAATGGATTATGACAATCCAAATGTATTCCTTTCGATTGAAAAATGCAAGAATAAAACAAATTATACTAAAAGAAATCTTCATAAGGAAGAAACGACGAGGGGGATTCGAGGTCATGTCGTGTGACAAACTATGTTTCTATTTCTGTGTTTCGTTTGTAAGTTTTTGCTGTCAGAATTTGCATAGATAATGAATTCATAAAAAAAACAAACAAAATTAATAAGATAGAACTAAACAAGTAATAAAATAATAGTAATAATGAAGAGTGTATAGAGCCAGAGTGTTGGGATAAAAAGCAACAATAATAAGATGGAATAAAACTAGCAATAAAATAATAGTAATAATGAAGAGTGTATTGAGCCAGAGTGTTTGGATAAAAATCAACAATAATAAGATGGAATAAAACTAGTAATAAAATAATAGCAATAATGAAGAGTGTATAGAGTCAGAGTGTTTGGATAAAAAGCAACAATAATAAGATGGAATAAAACTAGTAATAAAATAATAGTAATAATGAAGAGTGTATAGAGCCAGAGTGTTGGGATAAAAAGCAACAATAATAAGATGTAAGAAAAGTAGTAATAACATTTTTCTCCACTGCCTTAACCAGATATTGAACAGGATGCAAAGAGTGTGAGTTCAATACCTAGTTAAGGCGGTGGAAAACCTGGAGAGGGGAATTAACAGGAGATAACTGACATCCATTAGACATGGCACGTGGAACTAGAACAGTCTACCCCAGTGAACGAAATAAAGGGTTCAGTTCGACATTCCAACCAACTGAAGAAGTATGTGACACCCAGTGAGGATCGTACGCACTATTTAGTCGTAATTGTTCTAGCGAGACAAGATTGCTATCCATTACGTCTCGAGGTGTCCATAATAACGCTAATATATGTTTAATTTAAATGTATCGCTAATAGTTTTAACGTAAAAATTCCTTGAAAATAAAGGAGAACAGTATTGTCTGTGCCCAGAAATTAAGGTAACAGTTAAATCCAGTTTTTAAATATTTAATCTAAATATATTGCTATAGAATAGATTGGATATCAGAGAGAAACAGAGTAGAACACGGCTATTACATGTATACTGTGAATGCGTTGCTACTGATTTAAATTCAGTAATGCATTGAAAATCAGGACGAATGGAATGCAATACTAAGGAACCATTACTGATAGAATCGGCCCATTATATGTAAATTGTAAATATGTATTACTAAAGGTTCTACTATAGAAATACATTGGAAATCAAGAGAAAGGGATTGTCAGTGGTCAGAAATTTCTCCAAACATTAATGATCGAAAAATACTATTATATTTACAGGGTGCGATGGGTAAATTACCGCCATTTTATATTTTTAATTTCATGTTTGTTTTTAATTTATTCGACTGGACAGTATAGTGGGTTCATTTGGGTACCGTCTTTGAGGAAAGAGCACCATGATGCAATTCACCCCGCCAGAAAATTGGAAACGACATACTGTACGGTTTGGCATTCGCGCCGGAAGCTCCAGTATGGACATTTCAAAGTGTTTCGATGTCAGTCTAAGGGCAGTGCAGAGGATTCGGAAAGAGTTGGATGAGTCCAATGGTGATTACGAATCTACTTGGAGTGATCACTAGTAATGGCGACCTTATGCCTCCATTCATCATCCCACAGGGCCACAGTCTAAACACGGTGGTCTACATCAAGTGTCATGAGGAGGTAGTGTTACCCGGAGTTAAGAGAGTGGCTGCTGGAAGATCCTAAGTCTAGCAACAAAACGCTGCATTATAACACACAAGCAGGAGAACCTAGTGATGATTGTCGGGCAATTTCTGAACCAACACCACCCTTTACATCTGGCCACCTAACTCCCCATGGTGAACCCCACCCCTTGATTATTATGTGTGGGTGCGGTTGAGCAAGAGACCAACAAAACTCCTTATAACACCAAAGATGAACTGAAGGCAAGGATTATGGCAGCATTCACCATCTTAAGCAAGGAGACTGCCCAGAAGAGTTGCAGGAGATTCTGAAGTCGCCTGGAGACCGTGGTTGATGTCAATGGCAATTCTATTGAATAAATTTACTCTTTAGTATTTCAAGATATGTTTGTGTCATTTTGGTAAATATACCTGTTAAAATGAGATGTCAGTGTTATTCTCATTTTTGCGTCATTTAAACGACAATTTATCAATTGCACCCTGTATAATAAAAATGCATGGCTTATGATTCTATTATAAAAGCAATGAAAATCAGTAAGAAAAGGATTGTTAGTTGTCAGGAAGGAATGCAGGCATTACTGAAAGAATAGGGCTATTAAATGTATAATGTAAATGCATTGCTAATGATTTTACTATAGGAATGCATTAAAAATCATGAACAAAGGGATTGTCAATGGTTAGGAATTAACCCAATCATTACTGATAGAATAAGGCTATTATATGTATAATGGAAAAGCATTGGTAATAATTCTATTATAAAAACCATTGAAAATGAGGAAGAAAGGGATTGTCAGTGGTCATGAATGAATGCTAACATTATTGATAGAATAAGTCTATTATATGTATATAGAAAATGCGTTGCTAATCATTCTATTATAAAAAGCATTGAAAATCAGGAAGAAAGGTATTGTCAGTGGTCACGAATTAATGCTAACATTACTGATAGAATAAGTGTATTATATGTATAATGGAAAAGCGTTGTTAATAATTCTATTATAAAAAGCATCGAAAATCAGGAAGAAAGAGATTGTCAGTGGTCACGAATTAATGCTAACATTACTGAAAGAATAAGGCTATTATATGTATAATGGAAATGTATTAGTAATAATTTTATTATAAAAAGCATTGAAACTCAGGAAGAAAAGGGTTGTCAGTTGTCAGCAATTAATGCAAGCATTACTGATAAAATTGAGCTATTCTATATAAGATAGATACATTGCTAAGGATTTAATATAACATGCACAGAAAATCAAGAAGAAAAGGATTGTCAGTGGTTAGGAATTAACCCAAGCATTACTGCTAGAATAAGGCTGTTATATGTATAATGGAAATGCATTGGTAATAGTTGTATTATAATAAGCATTGAAAATCCGAAAGAAAGGGATTGTTAGTGGTCAGGAATTAATGCTAACATCACTGACAGAATAAGGCTGTTATATGTATAATAGAAATGCATTGGTAATGATTCTGTTATAAAAAATAATTGAAAGATTGGGAGGAAAGGGATTGTCAGTGGTCAGGAATTAATGCAAGTGTTACTGACAGAACAGTGCTATTACATGCATAGTTTTAGACAAGTAAAGGAATCCTAATGATTAACGACACAACTCGAATAATATTTCTTGTTCCTCCTGTCTTTATGATTTTATTTTCCATTCGGCAAAATTTGCTCTGATATCTCCACCAATGACGATTCCGCCGACGTCTGACCTCATTAAAAATTTCCCCGGCTAATTAGATTTAATCACTGCTAATCAAATTCGACATTTGCTCGGTAGTCGACAAAAATAATACTAATAACTCGTGCGATCTTCCCCGATGGCCAATGCGTTGTCCAACACATCTCGTTGTATTCTCCGAGGGCCAATAACCCTTCACTAGTCCTCTCTGCCACCATTCTTTTTCCTAATAGTCTTCCTCCACTCGAGGCGCTCCTTCCTATGTACATCCCGTTATCTGGCCTTTTGATAGCTGTGCTAGTCTCTGTCGTTGCTCAGGGGATATATTCTGTGAAAGCTCGAATGTCATCAGATTGACTCTCTCTTTTCTGATCTCCTCCTCTCTCCCCACTATCTTCCTCTCTCTCCCACTCTGCCCCCCTCTCTCCCCCACCCTGATTACTTAATTAGCACTTTGATGAACAAAGGTCAATGGTTGCCCGGGCAACTACTTTTGTTTCGTTATGTAGTAGATAATTTTAAAGTTACGGGTAAGTTGAACATCTCGTGTTCAATGATTTTTAAAACACCCTCAGTTTTTTTATAATTATTGAGAATACCATGGATGGAACGAGGAAGTTTTAAGGAAAATAGAAACAAAAAGAAAATACATAGACTCAGCAAGAGAGAGGTGGAAGTTCCAGGAGACATCATGAGGAAAAACGTTCCTTAACCCTTGCATGACATACGGAGCGCCCATAAAGTTTCTTTACAACATAAAAATAAATATTAGGTGGTGCAAAAATGATGACGTAATAATGTCGTTTTTTGACGTATTTTTTAACGTCAAAAAACGACATTATTACGTCATTATTTTTGCACCAACCAAATATTGCAAACGCAATTGATGAGATATCTTAATCAGATTTGTTCTATGTACACCCCTGTGCAAATTAATTGAAACAACCGCTTTGGTTTCCTTTCTTTCACCATGCGGTCAGTTTTAGACCCACTGGAGTAACAGGGTATAATCGATTTCTATTTTTCCTCAGATTAAGTTATTTGCAGTGCTGTGCAGTAATATGAATCTATTTCCGGAGTGCATGATGAAATTTGTTTGGCCTTGCAAAATATTGCGTCATGCCTGATTTCATCAGATTTTTATCCCGCCCAGACACTATTGTCTCGTCTGTCGATTAGTTGTCCTACAGCCATTGTCTGCGATGGACGTTACTCCAAGGAAACTTACGAAAATTGTAACGCTGCATGAACACACTGACAAGCCTTACTAGTGAGAAGATCAAAGTACTATCGACTCCCCGGAGACTTTCCTGATTTAAATCCATATCGAGAAACTGTGGTCAATCTGCAAGGAACGTCTTCGTGGTATGGACATACGAAATACTAACATGTGCACTGGGTCATGTTTCATTTGAAAAATACTAAGTAAATAACAGAATTATTCATTTTGTTTCAATTAATTTACGCAAGGGTGTACTCAGTAATTATCAAAGTTTTTAATGCCATTGCATTTGTGTCTTTCAGGTATACTGTTGATGAAACAAACCCTAACATTTCCAGACTGGTGGATTGGAAGAGGTGGCCTAATTCCCTGGCCATCTCGTTCACCAGATATCACTCCCCTGGACTTCTTTCTATGGGGTTATGTTAAAGATATCCTGTATCAAGCAAAGATATGGGACATCACTGATCTAAAGCAAAAGATCACTGATGGCATTGCCGCCATTGATGAGACTATGCTACAGCGAACATGGCAAGAAATCGAGAACCGTTTTGATGTGCTTTGTGCAACTAAGGATCTCCATATAGAGGTGGATTAAATTAGATAAAATTTTCAACATCTACTCCTAATTTTGTAACAAAGTCCACACATTTGTATGGTCATTTACTTTTGTAATAAATTGTAAAGGCACATTATGGACAACCTGCACATTAAAATGGATAGCGGCACAGATTAAGGAATCGGAGAGCCGAGTTCGCATTCCAGTCGAATCCATTACATTCACTTACGTGGGAAAGGTATGAATCCTCTTCGTCTCCCCACCAGCTATGGGTAAATAGCAGGAAAGACCGGGTTCTATAGCCTTGGATGGCAACTGGAAAAGAAAGAAATGGCAACCTACTGCGGGAAAAATCTGCCTTGTCAGTCATGTATCGAAAGATATATGATCACCTAACCGTGTATCATGCAAATAGATGATAGAAAAGTGAGATAGACATATAGGAAAAGATTGGGATAGATAGATGGACAGATAGATACGAACAGACTGGGATAGATAGATAGATAGATAGATAGATAGATAGATAGATAGATAGGAACAGACTGGGATAGATGGATAAAAAAATAGAACTAAAAGATATCTACTCTTTTTGTAAGCATTTCATCATATTTGTCTGTTTGTTTGCTTTTTAATAAAGGTTTTAAATTGTAAAGAGTGTTTATGGGCACCGTGTAAATTGAGATAGGCAGAAGGAAACAGCGAGTAACCTACCTAACGAGCATGCGCAGATGGATGACAGAAAAGTGAGCGGCAGGGAGAGTAATGATAAACGAAAGTTCTTTTTCAATGATTTTTTAGTTATTATTTCTATATTTTGGATCATTTTCAGGTTTTCTGTACATAAATATAATTTGTCCACTATGTGAGGCAGATGATTAGTTCAACTAGAACTGCCTTACAAAACTACAACAATCGGTCAAAGATACCTAGAAACTACAGAAGACTAGATGTTGATCAGCGTCAAGGAAAATGATATAAATAAGAAACTTTATTCAGTAACAGAGGAAATCAACAAATTCATAAGGAGATTTCAAGTGGGTAAAGAAGTGCAAATAAAGCTCAATACACCAATTTCAATGGCAAAGAACTTAAAAAAGAAGAAAACAAAAGCAAATACAATGGAGCAAATAGAGAAACGATGGCAAGATAAACCTCTTCATAACCAATTCTCTATCCGTGGCAAATGATCTTATGTAGACAAACCCCGTACCCATCTCGTCCTGGGTAAGACGATAACCTGCATCCACGTCCTGGGTAAGACGATAAACTGCATCCGCGTCCTGGGTAAGATGATAAACTGCATCCGCGTCCTGGGTCAGACAATAAACTACATCTGCGTCCTGGGTTAGATGATAAACAGCATCTGCATCCTGGGTCAGACGATAAACTGCATCCGCGTCCTGGGTAAGATGATAAACTGCATCCGCGTCCTGGGTCAGACGATAAACTGCATCCGCGTCCTGGGTAAGACGATAACTGTATCCGCGTCCTGGGTAAGATGATAAACTGCATCCGCGTCCTGGGTCAGACGATAAACTGCATCCGCGTCCTCGGTAAGACGGTAAACTGCATCCGCGTCCTGGGTAAGATGATAAACTGCATCCGCTTCCTGGGTAAGACGGTAAATTGCATGTGCGTCCTGGGTAAGATGATAAACTGCATCCGCGTCCTGGGTAAGATGATAAACTGCATCCGCTTCCTGGGTAAGACGATAACTGTATACGCGTCCTGGGTCAGACAATAAACTACATCTGCGTCCTGGGTAAGATGATAAACAGCATCTGCATCCTGGGTCAGACGATAAACTGCATCCGCGTCCTGGGTCAGACAATAAACTGCATCCGCGTCCTGGGTAAGATGATAAACTGCATCCGCGTCCTGGGTAAGACGATAACTGTATCCGCGTCCTGGGTAAGATGATAAACTGCATCCGCGTCCTGGGTCAGACGATAAACTGCATCCGCGTCCTCGGTAAGACGGTAAACTGCATCCGCGTCCTGGGTAAGATGATAAACTGCATCCGCTTCCTGGGTAAGACGGTAAATTGCATGTGCGTCCTGGGTAAGATGATAAACTGCATCCGCGTCCTCGGTAAGATGATAAACTGCATCCGCGTCCTGGGTCAGATGATAAACTGCATCCGCGTCCTCGGTAAGACGATAACTGTATCCGCGTCCTGGGTCAGACAATAAACTACATTTGCGTCCTGGGTAAGGTGATAAACTGCATCCGCGTCCTGTGTCAGACGATAAACTGCATCCGCGTCCTGGGTCAGACGATAAACTGCATCCGCGTTCTGGGTAAGACGATAAACTGCATCTGCGTCATGGGTAAGATGATAAATTACATTCGTGTCCTAGGTAAGACAATAAAGTACATCTAACAGCTAGTCCTCAGGAGGTTTTGAGAAGAGTCATTTACTATTATACGGTCATTTATTATACAGTCATCATTATACAGTGATTTATTATGCAGTCTTTTATTATTATACCGTCATTGATTATGCAGTCATTTATTATTATACAGTCATTTATTATACTGAATTTAAACTTACTTACGATTGAAATAGTTATTTTTAATCTACTAAATCTTACTCGAGTGCCACTCAATGTAGAGGCTTAGTCGAAATGTTAATGATGAGTGAGGTGTGTGGAATAAGTGGAACAAAGTTTTGTAGAAAGTGAGGGTAAGGGAGATATATAAAGATTGAAGGTTGACTTGAAGGGGTTAAGATTAAGATTAAAATATTATGGGAAGTAACTCCGTTGGAATCTGTCAAAAAAAAGTGTCAGTTCTTGAGAAAAACAGGTCAGAATGTAAATTCTTTTTTGCATTTGAAACACGGGGAAAATGAGGATGTTTCGACACCGTCGAAGTAACACAAAGTATCCTAGCAGTAAACGTCTGAATTGGTAAAACTAAAGAGTAGAGCTCCTCAGAGCCGACCTGGGTAAAACGATAAATTACATCCGGCAGCAAGGCCTCTCATCGGGAGGTTTTGAAGAGCGTGGAATCACCTCTTAATTGCTGGTGTTCCCAGGTCCACCCTGATGTGGGGTGGTAGCACCTGTTAGGGTCCCAGATATAGCCAAATAGTTAGTCCCCAAAACTGGGTTACAACACTATGAAAGTCTAAAAATAGATTGTTATAGTAAAAATACCAGCTATAAATTTTTGAAAAATAATCAACAGCAATACATTTGAATCTTGTTAAAAAATACTCTTTACAAATATACGTCAATAAAGCGTGATCTACAAACTAATTTTTCACAAAAATACATATTCTATTCATACGAATCTATCCTAAAAATCTTGACGGCATTAAATAACCGATTGAGGTGTTGATATGCCGCAAGACAAAATAAACCAACCGAAACTAGAACATTTGCTATGGAAATAGTAATATAGCAACAGACTTGCAACAACATTGCATCTATGAGAATTTTGAAATTTATTTGAACACCAGGAATCGAACACTGGCATATGACAACTGGAAAATATACAGTTTGCAACTTAATTCAATGTCCTTTCCGTAAATATTTGCCATGGCGCTAGACGCCGTGCGCATTAAGTCTAAGATTTAACGCACATAACAGAAAAATAAAAGTAAAATATCTCTAATTGAATTTATTCACTGGGAGAAATCAGTTTGCTCTTTGACTAAAAGCATCGTGACCTTTTATGCGGCTCCATATTGGCATCATTGGGACTATCCCCCATCAATATCTGAACTTATCCATTTCAACTGGAAAAGGAAGAATTTGAACTTTTTCTGATTTGACAACTGCTCTTCAATTAATGCGGGCTACAGTCGAAGAAAGAGCAATGTTCGTATCAGATTTCCTCTTCACAGCGGCATGTATTCAGGATATTCGAAGCTTTCCTGAGGAGATAATCAATTTTGTCGACTCACAAATTCCTGGACATGCTGTAGTCATTAGTGCCACGTCCATTTTGTCGCTAAGGCCAACCAATCTCTGTTGGTAAGTAAAATTTATCGAACAGAAACTCACACATAGAAACTTACTCTCGCACACATACCGACTCATTCTTACAATGATTGTTAGCTTAAATCATCAGCATGGTTTCTTACGATTCGTCCGTCTGTTATGTCTCTCGTCCTTCCGAAAACTCGGCGGACTTTTAATGCAAGTTAGTCAAGTCCCGAACAAAAGAAGAGGCAGTTCCCTTAGCCGCCTTCCAATCGAAAATGACGATTGTTTCAACCCCGCCTTTCAAAGCGTAGACTAGCGGACTTCTATCGCTGACGCTCCCCACTGGTGACATTTACAAAACCAGACATTTGCTATTTAAGACTACCCTCGGTGGTCTCCGTCCGCACTGAATGGTCCTTGAGAATTCAGTTGTGTCAAAGAGCCGACCGAAATCCAAGTAAATGGAATGAATCTTTGTCTGCTGTTTCTACGACTTTCCAAGGTATTGTCTGAATCACCAGAGTTAGTTGGTTGGGAACTCTTCATTGGAAAATGACCATGCCGAGTTACACGGAACATCTCTTTACATCTGCACTATCATACCTTGCCTGATAATGGCTCGGCTGAAAGATTTGACTGAGAGGGGTCAAAGAAAATTGATGAATTGGTAGTCTCATGTTACCCCCTCCCGTTGGGGAGATACATTAGTCGTTAACCTTACCGATGAGACATTAATTGTTGTACTTTCTTTCTGCGTACGTGACACTGAAAAGAGACGAATGATTCCGGATTTGAGAAGTCATTTTTGATAACCTTGAGATATTTTTCAAAGGAGAAATCAGGAAAATTTGCGTAAGAATGAAAACGACAGATTAAAAATGACTCCCAAAGGAAAAAGAATTATTACAATTGATTCCATAAGGAGATTAGGGGAAAATTGAGATCGATTATTTTATTAAATAATTTATGAGGTTGTACTGAGAAATGTACTTTGCTACATATAGAGTACCTTACATACTTGCCTACGTATCTATCTATCTATCTATCTATCTATCTATCTATCTATCTATCTATCTAAATCTGTTATCCATCTATCCCAATCTGTTCATTATCTATCTATCTATCTATCTATCTATCTATCTATCTATCTATCTATCTATCTTAGTCTGTTCATGCCATTCTATCTATCTAGGTAGCTAGCTATAGTTATTCTATTCATCTCTATATATGTATCTATCTAAATGTTATCGATCTATTCGAATCTGTTCATTATCTATCTATCTATCTATCTATCTATCTATCTATACTAATCTGTTCATTATCTATCTATCTATCTATCTATCTATCTATCTATCTATCTATCTATCTATCTGGGTCTGTTCATGTTATTCTATCTGTCTAGATAGCTAGCTATTCTTATGCTATTCATATCTATCTATCTATCTATCTATCTATCTATCTATCTATCTATCTATCTATACTAATCTGTTCATTATCTATCTATCTATCTATCTATCTATCTATCTATCTATCTATCTATCTATACTAATCTGTTCATTATCTATCTATCTATCTATCTATCTATCTATCTATCTATCTATCTATCTATCTATCTATCTATCTATCCTAATCTGTTCATTATCTATCTATCTATCTATCTATCTATCTATCTATCTATACTAATCTGTTCATTATCTATCTATCTATCTATCTATCTATCTATACTAATCTGTTCATTATCTATCTATCTATCTATCTATCTATCTATCTATCTATCTATCTATCTATCTATCTATATATATATATATATATATCCTTATCTTTTCAATATCTATCTATCTATCTATCTATCTATCTATCTATCTATCTATCTATCTATCCTAATCTGTTCATTATCTATCTATCTATCTATCTATCTATCTATCTATATATCTATATATCTATCCTTATCTTTTCAATATCTATCTATCTATCTATCTATCTATCTATCTATCTATCTATCTATCTCATTCTGTTCATCTCATTCTATTTAGTTATGTCTTATTTGACTTAGAGTTCCTTTATATAAAAGAAATTACGAATGCTTTTCCAAGTGTCCCTGTGCTTCTTAATATTCTTTCAAGAAGTTACTCTTCAACTTATAGTAAAAGAAGTTGGCAGAATCCATCCTCCATCTTTACTATCCCCACATATCTATCTGTGGTATTGAGGTACAAAAAAATATCCCCTGTTGTTTCTATCATCGAATATTGATCACCTGTCAATTAGGTTAAAAATAAGTTGCTATATATTTTTTTTAAAATATGTAAATCTGTAGAGAAGACGCGTAATATATTCTTAACATTTCAGTTTGCATCGCTGATAATATATTAATACCTGGTTTGACAGTATGGATCTATCATTCTGGAAATTCCCCATCACCCAGTGTACCTTGAAGAGAGGAAAAGAGAAAATAAGAGTTTTCTGCTGAAAACATGTTTATTATTTAATTGTTGGGGTTGAATTTTATACAGAATTTCGCCCAAAACAAGACTCGAGAGCGACTCAAGGTAGAGAGTTGTAGTCAAAATGGTAATGTTAAACGATTGTGTGATATGAATGGAAGGTCGTAGGAAGTAAAGTCTTTGAGGGTAAGGGCAGATGGCGACTGATATTTCATTGGAAAAGGTCAACAATGAAGTATTTTGGGAAGCGTTCAGGAAGGTGTTGCATTTCTTGGAAAAATCATTCTGAGTGGATCTTTTTTTATTATTATTGTATTTGGAACGCGGAGGAAATAATGACGATTCGACTCCGTGGAAGTGGCAGCTGAAATGAAAGCGGAGTCAGTGCAGCGAGTTCGAATGTCTGCTCAGGTTGTTTAATTTGATGGTTATCTAATCTATCATTAATAATAAATTAGAAGCAAATAAAACTTCTTCTATGTGTCGTGTCCCTTTGGAAAATGGGCGATATTGGATCTCCACAATTTCCTTTCCCTTGTAGTTCTTAGTTTTTTTTTTTAATATCCCTCCCACCTTCTGTCCTGCCATCCATTCACACTAGCTGATCAATTAGGTGGTCTGTTGCCTCCTTCCCTTCTTCTTACCTTCAGTTTCAACTTTAAGCTCTATATTACATAACTACTAATGGATATAGGTTAGTTGATTGGTTGTTTTGTTTTATGGCATATCAATCTCAGTGGATCATTTAATGCCAACAAAATTTTGGAAATAGTTTTATAGCAATAGTTTGGTAAAAAAAAAAGTGTGCACGTATACATATATATATATTTAAACCATTTTTCAATTACACATATTTTTGAGTACAATCCAACTTCTTTTAGGAAATTTACAATCTTCAGTGGTTTTACTTACGTAAAAAGTTTTTTTTTTTAAATTACTCACTTGATAATATTTTGTTCGCACTAAATCAAAATCTACACACTCTAACAGTCTATGTTTCAGTGTAAATTTTAATTATTGCTGATAATAATTTTTCCTCCAAAAATTATTGCTGGCAATAATTTTTTTTTTTTATTACAAAGTATTTCTGGTATTAAAACCTATTTTTACACAAGTTTTGGTGTTAACTATTTGCCCGTAGCTGGTACACTAAAAGATGCTACCACCCCGAGTCATTGTTTTTTTTTAACAAGAGTCAAATGTATTGCTGTTGATTATTTTTCAAAAATTTATAGCTGGTATTTTTACTCTAACAATCTATTTTTAGACTTTCATAGTGATTTAGCCCAGGTTTGGAGGCTAACTATTTGGCCATAGCTGGGACCCTAACAGATGCTATCACCCCGCGTCAGGGTGGACCTGGGAACACCAGCAATTAAGAGGTGATTCCACACTCTTCAAAACCTCTCGATGAGAGGCCTTGCTGCCGGATGTAATTTATCGTTTTACCCAGGTCGGCTCTGAAGAGCTCTACTCTTTAGTTTTACCAATTCAGACGTTTACTGCTAGGACACTCTGTGTTACTTCGACGGTGTCGAAACATCCTCATTTTCCCCGTGTTTCAAATGCAAAAAAGAATTTACATTCTGACCTGTTTTTCTCAAGAACTGACACTTTCTTTGACAGACTCCAACGGAGTTACTTCCCATAATACTTTAATCTTAATCAAGTTCAATCTTTATATATCTCCCTTACCCTCACTTTCTGCAAAACTTTGTTCCACTCATTCCACACACCTCACTCATCATTAACATTTCGACTAAGCCTCTACATTGAGTGGCACTCGAGTAAGATTTAGTAGATTAAAAATAACTATTTCAATCGTGATTAAGTTTAAATTCAGTATAATAAATGACTGTATAATGATAAATGACTGCATAATTAATGACAGTATAATAATAAAAGACTGCATAATAAATCACTGTATAATGATAAATGACTGTATAATAAATGACCGTATAATAGGAAATGACTGTATAATAAATGACTGTATAATAATGACTGCATAATAAATGACTGTATAATAATAAATGAGTATATAATAAATAATTGTAATAAATGACTGAATAATAATAATAAATGATTGTATAATAATAAGTGACTGTATTATAAATGACTGTATAATAAAAATGACTCTATAATAATATTGTGTAATAAACGACTGCATAATAAATGACTGTATAATAATACATGACTGTATAATAAATAACTGTAATAACTGACTGGATAATAAGAAATGCCTGTATAATAAATGACTGCATAATAAATGACTATGTGTAAGTTTTCATTTACTATTTTTTGTCATTCAGTGTGACGTACCAGTAACAAGCTGTCTTGACAGATGGCGTATAAAAGTAGATTTGTCTTTGAGGAGAGATTCAATAGATAAAAAACGAACTCTTAGACAAAGTAGTTGTAAGTAAAAAGAAACGACTAAACATTTTATTATTAGAAGACATAATTCCAGACGGCAAGCAAAAGGGGGAAAAAAGTCCAGTTTTGACTTACATATGCGGGACCTCAAAGTAAAGTAGATGTGTAGATGCCGGTAGTGACTTAAAAGACGATGGAAAATGGATTCACAAACATGCGCTTCAATTGAATTAATTAAGAAACCTTATTATTATTATTATTATTATTATTATTATTATTATTATTATTATTATTGTTTTATTTCTTTTAATTTCTGGTGTGTACTCATTTCTTTCCGGGTCCCGTCCAGAGACCTAAGATCAGAAATGGCATCATAAAAAAAAAAAAAAAAACGCAAAAAGAAAACAAGCTTATTTTCCATAGATAAAACCCTTCGTAAGGTGGGGGCTGTAACATCTTTATTATTATTACAATGTCTACTAGTCAAAAATTAATAATATTGATAATACGCCATCTAAGAAATTCAGAAAACTGAAGACTATTACATTAACTTATACTACGTGTAATCAAGCAACAAAATAAAATGAAAGAAATAAGGGTTCACATCAATAATACTGACAAAGATCTATCTCAGACAATTGAAGACTATTACATTATTGCTGCTGTTTATGTAGTAAGTAGATGTAATAAATAATAAAAAATCACAACAGGAAAACTATCAACAAAGCAACTGAACAAGATAAACCCACGTGTAACTGCAGAATAAAGAATGAATTCCCCTTAAACGGTAATTGCTTACAAAACAACGTAATATACCAAGACACGGTAAAATCACCAGATAACGAAGAAAAAATATACATATGAGTAACTGAAGGACTCTGGAAAAAAAGAAACCATGGAAACAAAACATCTTTCACAAACAGTAAATACGCGAACAGCACAATTCTTTCTAAGTATATCTGGGAAATTAAAAACAAAACGCAAATCACACCAAAAATATCATGGAAAATAAGGAAAAGAACATCAGCCTACAACTATCAATCCAAAAATTGCATACTTTGAGCTTGTAGGAAAAAATAGCTATTATTATTTTCCCAGACCAAAACAAACAACTAAAAAAACGATCAGAACTAATCTCAAAATGCAGACATGAAAACAAATTTTTACTACGTTACATAAAAATCGAAAACTGAAAAGAATAAATAAAAATAAATAAAATAAAAATAAAAACAAATAAAATAAATTAATTCAAGCAAATTATAAATAAATTAACAAAACGCTCCAGCCATAATAACCGTTAGAATAGTCTGAAAAGAATAAAAATAAATATGCAAAAAACAAGTAAAAATAATCAATCCAAATAAATAAATAAATAAAGTAAATAATAAACAAAATAACAAGCCACTCCCGCCAAAATAACAGTGAACTACAACAAGCAATCCAAAAAATTGAACGAAAAAATAGCTTTAATTATCTCTCTAAACCAAAACAAACTACTAATTAAACGATTAGAACTAATCTCAAAAAACTTTTTACTACATTACTAAAACATCGAAAACCGAAAAGAATAAATATAAATATATAAAATAAAAATAAATAAAAAATATAAATAAAAATAAATAAAAAAAAACAATAAACTAAATGAATAAAAAAAAAAACATTCCTGCCAAAATATCCTTTAGAATAGACTACCCAAAATGCATTGTTTATACAAATAGTCGAGAAAAAAACAACACATGTGGTTTGATGATTGCGTCTGATATTCAACACTTATACCACAAATATAGCACACCTTAAAACTATATATCTTTATATATATATATATAGGCAGTGATATATTTTGGTAGTTTTCTACTTACATCTCGTAAAATACAAGGACGTGTTCGATTACGTTCGTCCTGTTTTGTTCCCCTTTCTCATACGCGCCCTCTAACGTCGAGAAAGATTATTAGGCGAAACACAAAGGAAACAAGATTACTTAAGGATCTGACCTTTATTTTTTTGCCTTCCCGTTTCATAGTAAACGTGTTTAGCTTGGAAAAAAATCCTATCTCAGCAAGGTGCAACCTTTTTTTTTTGATGGGGAAAATAGCATTTTTTTTGTTTGCTAACTCTATTTTCTTCGAAAAACATGATAAGAAACTACGAAATAATCGACAAAAAAAAAAAAAATAAAAAAATAAAAGGCTTTTCTGTGTATTTAACGGATTCCCTAAGTTTATCACTGACTGTGTACAAAAGCACCGACACTGCACTGTGCAGTTGCATTGCAGCAAAGGGGAGGATAAATGCATTAAAAAGCGTTATCGCTGACTTCACACCTTTTGCTTTGTCCCAGCTTCACCAAATGGTTTTGCTCGCCATCTGTAAGTCTCGTAAAAAAACAAACACAACAACAACAACAACAACAAAAAACCCGGAAGTATGATCTAATTTATTTCCTTATATAGTAGAAGCGCAGGAAATATAAAGGTTAATCGAAGAACCGTGTTCAATTCCCTTCTTATACGATACGTTCACTTTTGTATTGTTACCTTTGGGAAAACCATTAAACTATCCAGTTCCATCCCATAGTTAATTGTTTACATAGTAGGGTTGACTAGGGTCTCTAGCCTTGGGTGCCAGTCTGTCTAGGAGAAGGACTACTCTAAATTCAAAAATCGTTGTGTAGAGGAAACTAGTCTACTATCTTTCCCAAAGAAGGCATGACAATTCAGACTGATAGAGAGCCATAACTGACAGTTTTATGAAGGAACGTATAAAGGATAATTAATATAAATATGGCTAAACCAAGTATTGCTCATGATAAGCAAAACCTGTATTAAAGGTATTGGGCGTTTTAAATTTTCTGTAAAAATTTCAACCTTTTTACTGTAATATTTTCACCCTTTGTCTGTAATATTTTCTCCCTTTTCCTGTAATATTTTCATCCTTTTTCTGTAATATTTTAAACCTTTTACTTATAAGAAACCTGCCAATTGATTCAATATACACACCTTCCACTTCATGGCAGCTGAAACTTTAGTCCGAGAATGTGCAACGAGCCATTCTCCTGGAGGTTGGCATCTGCCAGGCAAAAAGCGCTCTTTCAGATTATTAAAAGAGAGCAGTTTCGGTTTGGATGCCTTACAATTAGCAAGTCATTCCTTGCTCCAGTTAACAAAGGACTGGACGTTATTGTTAAGGTCAACTGAAATTTTAAATTTACCAAACTAATCAGGCTTACTATTAAGACAGGAGTAAATAGTTTTATCATCAGTGTAAATTCTGTGTTGGGAGCTGATAATGTCAGGACAGTTATTGATAAAAATAAGAAATAACGTAAGCCCAAGAGTAGACATTTTACATTAATATGAGATTATCTAGAATCATGGCTGCTCAACCCGGATTAAGTCAAACATTCGGCCAGAGACACCATAGACCTTCAGCTTGTGAATAAGGCTAGCATGCGAAACCATGTTAAACACCTTTGAGATATCTAAAGTCATCACCCGAGCCTCACTGTTCTTATCTAAAGTTTTGACAGACAAATTCAGTAATAACCCTTAACACATTACTGGTTGACCTAGAGAAAGAAAAGTCAATACAATATTTTTGATTCTGCTACATTTAGTTGGACTTTTATCTCCGATGTTATAATGACAGATACAAGAGTTAAGATTCACAAAACTGGGTTACTGAAAAGATGCCTTTTGAAAGCTAAGCACAGTACTAAGAAATAGAAAAATGTTAATAAGAAAAGACTTCTTCACTGCTTCCTCCTATATGGCAGTGAATACTTGATATATTTTCCTCGCAGACAAATACGAGACTTGTGGCAACAGGAATGTGGAATGATGAGAATTACCATGGATGATGGAATACCATGGAACATATGAGTAATGAGGAAGTTTTAAGAAAAATGCAAACAAAAAGGACACTTATACTTAGAATCGGAAAGACTTGAAATTTCTTGGTCACATAATGAGGAAAGAGGGCCGTAAGAAACCTAATCGACAGTCGAGACAATAGTATCTAGGCGTGATGAAAATCGGATGTAATCACGGATTACGCAGTGTTTTCCGAGTCCAAACAAATTTATCATACGCCCCGAAAATAGATTCATATTACTGCGCACCACTGCAAATGACCTAATCTGAGAAAAAATAAAAATCGATTACACCGTGTCACTCCAGTGGGTCTAAAACTGACCGTATGTTGAAAGAAAGGAAACTAAAGTGGTTGTTTTAATTAATTTGCATAAGAGTGTAAAAGCATGGCTGTTTAACTCGTTTTTTTTTACACGATTTAAGAACGATTGGATTAAGTCAAACATTTGGCCAGAGACACCATAATACTTGAGCTTTTGACGAAGGCTAGCATGCCAAACCTTGTCAAACGCCTTTGAGATAACTAAACTAATCGCCTGAACTTCACTGTTCTTATCTAAAGCTTTGATAGACAAATTCAATAATAACCATTAACACATTAGTGGTTGATCTTTAGAAAGAAAAGTCAATACAATATTTTTGATTCTGTGACATTTAATTGAACCTTTTATCTCAGATGTCATAATGACTGATACAAGTATTGATTCCCAAAATGAGCCATTCTTCTCGAGGTTAGCATCAGCCATGCCGATGGAATGTCAAAAAGGTTTCTCTCAGATGATTAAACGAGTGTAGTTTAGTTTTTAGTGTTAAAATTAACCAAAATGAGATCATAGCCCATTTAAAAACAGATTGTAGTTTATTTTTGAGATCAGTTGCCAATTTGACCCTATCAAACCACTCAGACTTACTTACTATTAAGACAGGAATAAATGGTTGTCTCAGCATGGATATCAAGTTGAGAACTGTTGACAGGAAGGTCATTTATAGAAATTAGAAACAATGCAGGTCCAAGGATAAAGCACTGTGGAAAACCTGCATTTATGCAAAAAGATCTAGAAGAGTGGCCATTCAAGATAACTTTCATTTTTTGATTTGATAAGAAAGACTGAATCAGTTCAAAAATATTCCCGAAAATAGCATAACCTTTGAACATGTGAGGAAGACCAGTATGCCAAATCCTATCCAATTCCTTTGAGATAACCAAAGCAATAGCACAAGCTTCACCGTTCTTATCTAAAGCTTGATAGAATCTTTCAGCAATAATCACATCAACAGTTGACCTAGAGAAGCGAAAGCCATATTGCTTATCTGAAAAAACACCCTGCAATGTGAGATGTTTAACCAATTCGGAGTTGATTAGTTAGTAAAACTAACAAGCCATTCTTTGCCCCAGTTAACAACAGACTGTAGGTCGTTTTCGAGATCAGGTGATACATTGACTTTATCGAGCTGATCAGTTATGATCGAGACATGAATAAATGGTTGTCTCATCAGCATAGATACCGAGTTGAGAATTGATGCCATCAGGAAGGTCATTTATGAGAAAAAACGTATGAAAATTAAGAATCTTGCTAAAGTAAAGCTATTTTCGATGGTAAATATTCAAATGAAACCCATTCCTTAGTTCTACGACATCAGGACTTTACCACTAGAACACGGCATACTACTTCGACAGAGTTTAATCGTCTTCATTTCCCCCGTGTTCCAAATGTAAGAAGGACGTTTCACTTAAGCAGCGTTTTCCCCAAGACTGCAACGTTGTAGAAGAGACTCCCGGGTGGATGGTTCCATGAACGAGCATAACCTCTTCAAGTGTCAATCGTTATCTACCCTCGGTATCCTCATAGTCGCCACTTCCTACAATCTCCTCACTCTCTCATATTACACCATATTCATCATAATTTCTTTCCATTAACCCTCTACATTGAGTGGCGCTTGAGTCTTAGTATTAAAAGAGCTCCTTTCTTCAAACCCAATCCGACACGAGAAATTAAACTTTTGTTGATATCAATTCACGGATTCTTATCAATGGATTGACTTTTACAGCTAACATTCTGATTGTCTATGATTTAATTTTTTCGCCTTCGTATAAGCGGTTATTTTCGTCACCCAGGGCGTGTCGGTCGAGGGGCAGGTGATTAGGGAGTGGCCACGAAATTGGATGGCTGTTTAAGTGAGAAAATGATTTGATTTTTGTTTGGGGTTTCAATGTCCAGTCGGTGTCAAATTGAAAACAACCCTCCGCATCTTCCTTGACCACTCCGACGCGTACGCTTGGCTTGATGACACTCGCCTCTTATTAGATATAGGGCTTTTTTTTAAACGGCTACATCACACACATATACACCGGGGCACAGCCACCGAAGCACACACATACACACTCAATATATATATATATATATATATATATATATATATATATATATATATATATATATATGGACATGTATATGTATGTGTGTGAACGTTCTCAATGTTTTTTGAAATATATATATATACATATAAACGCAATCGTGTGGCCTCATGATTACGTCTAGCGTGAAACAGTCTGTCGCCTCCGGGTGTTGAGTTCAATGTTGACATATATATATATATATATATATATATATATATATATATATATATATATATACACACACACATTGATACATATATATATATATATATATATATATATATATATATACATATACTCATTGATAAATATATACATATACATTGATATATATATATACATTGATATATATATAAACATTGATATATATATATACATTGATATATATATAAATATATATACATTGATATATATATATATACACATTGATATATATATATATATATACTCATTGATAAATATATATATATACATTGATATATATATATATATACATTGATATATATATATAAATATATACATTGATATATATATATATATATATATACACACATTGATATATATATACTCATTGATAAATATATATATATACATTGATATATATATATATAAATTGATATATATACATATATACATTGATATATATATATATATATATAAATATATACATTGATATATATATATACACATTGATATATATATACTCATTGATAAATATATATATACATTGATATATATATACATTGATATATATATATACATTGATATATATATATATATATATACATTGATATATATATATATGTAAATATATAAATTGATATATATATATATATATATATACATATATATATATATATATATATATATATATATATATATATATATATATATATATATATATATATATATATATTGAACTCTCCCGTCATTTTCAACGTATGAGGTTCAAGCTACTCAGTTCTGCTAATCCCTTGGACTCACCTATAGCCTGAACGTTTCATAACCCAGGGTGAGTGTTGGGTTCATCACTGAGCTAGAGACAATCTATGCAGTAGAAGCACCTGTCCTTATCTGCTCCAGAGAAGGCCAAGGTCGTTTCATCTTCAGAGAAGGTGATAACCTCAAGTTTTGTAATGCAAAAGACATCGTGTTTAATGCCTATATTCAAAGAGAAACAACGTCAATGGAGAGTACTATGCCAACTTGCTGTGATAATTAAGCAAGGCTAACAAGACCAAACGCCTCAAAAGTGCTCTTGTTTCATCAGGAAAATGCTTCCATACACAAATCCTTGGTTTCAAAGGCTTCTGTGCGTGAATGTCTTTGAACCGGTTGATCACCATTCATATGTCCCTGATTTGGTTCCATCAGATTATAATCTGTTCCCTAACATGAAAAAAACGCTTAGCTGGTAACCATTATCCCAGGGATGATGATGTCATATCTGCTGTTTTTGACAAACATGAACAAAGCTTCTTCATCAATTGGATTCAAGCACTGCAACAAGATGGAAAACGTGTGTCGGCAGCAACGGGGACTATGCTGAACAATAAGTTTCATTGGGTCACATTCTATGAGAGTATCTCGGTGAGCCTATGAACTTTTCAGTCAAGCTTTGTCTAAGAGTAGTTTTTATTTCCATTTTCTTTAAATAGAACGATATCCCAGTTCACCAGAATGATCTTCCTCGTCTGCAAACAAATTGTCCAGCATATATTGTCATATAAGAGAATTGATATTGCATAGTCGTGCAACACAATGAAATTTTCCTGTTGCTCAAAACATATTTTTACTGCTATGTTAAACATACATATGTTAAACATACATATGTAATACATATCTATCTATCTATCTATCTATCTATCTATCTATCTATCTATCTATCTATCTAATTCTGACCATTATCTATCTATCTATCTATCTATCTATCTATCTATCTATCTATCTATCTATCTATCTAATTCTGACCATTATCTATCTATCTATCTATCTATCTATCTATCTATCTATCTATCTATCTATCTATCTATCTATCTATCTAATTCTGACATCTATCTATCTATCTATCTATCTATCTATCTATCTATCTATCTATCTATCTATCTATCTATCTATCTATCTATCATATTTTCCTTCAAGCATGTTTGGTTAAAACATTTAGGCGTATTATGTCTATTTATTTTAGTTTTAACCTTTTCAAGCCCATTAATTAATTTCTTGGTAGCTGCAGAAAATGTATATATATATATATATATATATATATATATATATATATATATATATATAGATAGATAGAGAGAGAGAGAGAGAGAGAGAGAGAGAGAGAGAAAGAGAGAGAGAGTGAAAGAGAAAAGGTGAGAGAGAGAGAAAAAAGAGATGGAAAAATAAATAAAAATCTGAAGAAGAGGAGAGAACGAAAGATGGAAAGAAATAATAGGAATTAAAAAAAAAGATAAAAGGAAGGAAGTGAGATCATGAGAGAGAAAGTAAAGAGATAGATATAAAAAGAGAAAAAATTGATAAAAAGAAAAGTAGAAGAAATATAGAAGGCAAAAATGAGAAGAAAAAAAAAAAGAAAGAAAGAAAATGACAAAAAAAAGAGAGAAAAAAGTTTGACAGAAAGGGAGAAAGCAAATACGAAAGAAATAACGAAAAAGGGAAGAATAGAAAAAGATGAAAATAGAGATAAAAAAAAAGAAAAAAAAGAAGAAATAATGAGAGAGAAAGAGAGAGAAAATGAAAGAAAAGCAGAGACAAAAACAGAGAGAAAGCGAGAAAGAGAAAAAGCGAGAGATAAAAGAACGTAATAAAGAATAAACAAAAGTGTGAGAAAAGGAGCGAAATAGAGAGAGTGAGAGAGAGAGAGAGTGAGAGAGAGAGAGGGAGAGAGAGAGAAGAAAAAGAGGGATGATAAAGAGAGAGAAAAATAGAAAAACGTGATAGAATAAAGAGACAACAAGTGAGAGGAAAAAGAAAGAAAAGTGACAGAAAAGAGAGATAAAAAAATTACGGAAAAATAGTGATAAAATTAGAGAGAGAAATAAGACAGAGACTGACAGAGACAAAAAGAGAATAATCAGAGAGTGGGATAGAGAGAAAATATAAAAAGAGATAGAGAGAGAGAGAGAAAAAGAGAGAAAAAAGCGCAAAATAGAGAGAATGAAAGAGAGAAAAAGTCGGAGGAAAAAAGAGAGAGGAAAATACAGAGAGAAAATAAAGAAAAAAATGGGGGAAAATAGCGAAAGACAAAGAGAAAATAAAGAGTGTGAGAGAGAAGAGAAATGAAAATGAAAAACCGAAAAGAAAAAAGAAATAAAAATAATGAAAAAGTGAGACAATAGAGAGAGAGAGAGAGAGAGGGAGAAAGAAAATGAGATCTTGAGAGAGAAAGAGAAATAGAGAAAGATAAAGAGGGAGTAAAAAAAAAGGAAAATAGAGACAGTGAAAAAGAGAGAAAAAGCGGGAGGAAAAAAAGAGAGATAAATACAGAGAGAAAATAGACAAAAGTGAGAGAAAAAAGCGAACGACATAGAGAAAGTAAGGAGTGAGAGAGAGAGAGAGAGGGAGAGAGAGAGTGTGAGAGAGAGAGAGTGTAAGAGAGAGAGATGCGAAATAAAAAAGAACAAAAACACTAAAGAATAAAGAGAGTGAGAGAGAAAGAGAGAGCGAGAAAATGGAGAGAGAGAGGGAAATGAGAGAGGGAAATGATAGAGAAAGAAATGAGAGAAAGAAAATGAAAGTGGGAGAGAGAAAGAGATATAAAGAGAGATAAAGAGTAAGAAAAAAAGAAGAAAATTTAGACAGTGAAAGAGAGAGAAAAAGTGGGAGGAAAAAGAAAGAGAGAGAGAGAAATAAACAAAAATAAGAGAAAAAGGGAAAGGCAAAAAGAAAGTCAAGAGTGAAAGAGAGAGAAATAAAAAAAACAACACAAAAACAGTAAAGAATAAAGAGATAGATAGATAGAGAGAGAGAGCGAAAAAATAGAGTAAGAATGAGGGAATGAGAGAGGCACAGAGAGAGAGAAATGAGAGAGAGAGAGAGAGACAAAATGAGAGCGTGAGAGAGAAAGAATAATATAGAGATATAAAAAAATAAGAAAAAAGCAAAATAGAGATAGGGAAAGAGAGAAAAAGTGGGAGGAAAAACGACAGATGAAAATATAGAGAGAAAATAGAGAAAAGTGAGAGGCAAAAGCGAAAGACAGGGGGAAAATAAAGAGAGAGAGAGAGAGGAGAAATAAAAAAGAAGAACGCAAAAGCATTAAAGAATAAAGAGAGAGCGAGAAAATGGATATAGAGAGAGGGAAATGGGAGAGATAGAAATGAGAGAGAGAAAATGAGATCTTGAGAGAGAAAGAGGAATATAGAAAGATAAAAAGTAAGTAAAAAAAAAGGAAAATAGAGACATTGAAAGAGAGAGAAAAAATGGGAGGAGGAAAAAAGAGAGAAAAATAGAGAGAAAATAGACAAAAGTGAGAAAAAAAAGGAAAGACAAAAAGAAAGTAAAGAGTGAAAGAGAGAGAAAAAAAATAAGAAACAACACAAAACACTAAAGAGAGAGAGAGAGAGAGAGAGAGGGAGAAAATGGAGAGACAGATAGAGAGGGAAATAAGAGAAAGAAAATGAAAGTGTGAGAGATAAAGAGATATATAGTGAGATAAAGAGCAAGAAAAAAAGCAAAATAGAGAGAGTGAAAGAGAGAAAAAGTGGGAGGAAAAAAGAGAGATGAAAATATAGAGAGAAAATAGAAAAAATGGGAGAAAATAGCGAAAGACAAAAAGAAAATAAAGAGTGTGAGAGAGAAGTGAAATGAAAATAAAAAACCGAAAAGGAAAAAGAAAAAAAATAATAAATAAGTGAGAGAATAAAGAGAGAGAGAAAAAAGAGTGAGAGAGAGAAAGAGAAATAGAGAGAGATATAGAGTAAGAAAAAAGAGCAAAACTTACAGTGAAAGAGAGAGAAAAAGTGGGAGGAAAAAGAGAGAGAAAAATAGAGAGAGAAATAGACAAAAATAAGAGAAAAAGGGAAAGACAAAAAGAAAGTCAAGAGTGAAAGAGATAGAAATAAAAAAGAACGCAAAATCAGTAAAGAATAAAGAGAGAGAGAGAGCGAAAAAATGGAGAGAGTAAGGGAAATGAGAGAGACAGAGAGAGAGAGAGAGAAAATGAGAGCGTGAGAGAGAAAGAGAAATAGAGAGAGATAAAAAATAAGAAAAAAAGCAAAATAGAGATAGTGAAAGAGAAAAAGTGGGAAGAAAAACGAGAGATGAAAATATAGAGAGAAAATAGAGAAAGGTGAGAGAAAAAAGCGAAAGACAAAGAGAAAATAAAGAATGAGCGAGAGAGAGAGAGAGAGAGAGAAATAAAAAAGAAGAACGCAAAAACATTAAAGAATAAAGAGAGAGCGAGAAAATGGATACAGAGAGAGGGAAATGGGAGAGATAGAAATGAGAGAGAGAAAATGAGATCTTGAGAGAGAAAGAGAAATATAGAAAGATAAAGTGTAACTAAAAAAAAAAGGAAAATAGAGACAGTGAAAGAGAGAAAAAGTGGGAGGACGAAAAAGAGAGAGAGAAATACAGAGAGAAAATAGACAAAAGTGAGAGAGAAAAAAGAAAAGATAAAAAGAAAGTAAAGGGTGAAAGAGAGATAAAAGAAATAAAAAAAGAACACAAAACAGTAAAGAGAGAGAGAGAGAGAGAGATAGGGAAATGAGAGAGAGAGAGAGAAATGAGAGAAAGAAAATGAGAGCGTGAGAGAGAAAGAGAAATATAGAGAGATAAAGAGTAAGAAAAAAAGAGCAAAAAGGAGACTGTGAAAGAGAGAAAAAGCTGGAGGAAAAAAAGAGAGAGAAAAATACAGAGAGAAAATAGACAAAAGTGAGAGAAAAAGCGAACGACATTGAGAAAGTAAAGAGTGAGAGATGTGAAATAAAAAATAACACAAACACTAAAGAAGAGAGAGAGAGGGAGAGAGACAGAGAGAGAGAGGGGGAGCGAGAAAATGGAGAGAGAGAGGGAAATGAGAGAGAGAGAGAAATGTGAGAAAGAGAATGAGAGTGTGAGAGAGAAAGAGAAATATAGAGAGATAAAGAGTAAGAAAAAAAGAGCAAAAAAGTGACAGTGAAAGAGAGAAAAAGCGGGAGGAAAAAAAGAGAGATAAATACAGAGAGAAAATAGACAAAAGTGAGAGAAAAAAGCGAACGACATTGAGAAAGTAAAGAGAGAGAGAGAGAGAGAGAGACAGTGAGAGAGAGAGAGAGACAGAGAAAGAGACGCGAAATTAAAAAAAAAGAAATCAAGCAAAAACAGTAAAGAATGAAGAGATAGATAGATAGATAGATAGATAGATAGAAAGAGAGAGAGAGAGAGAAAATGGAGGGAGAGAAACATGAGATAGACAAAGAGAGAGAGGGGGGGAGTGATAAATGAGAGAGAGCGTGTAAGAGAAAGTATCCATAAATAGTCAGAAGTAACTGAACAGAAAATCAAGTTAGACGTGTGTCGACGATGAGAAAGTGTCTCAATAGAAATTGAAAAATTATTTCCTAAGGTTTTTAACCTTAAGCGCAAATAACG
>OZ010580.1:96369177-96376677 GCA_963932145.1 Acanthosepion lycidas
AATCTTTGAGCAATAACCATTAATACATCATCAGTTGGTCTAGAGAAGCGAACGCCATATTGCTTGCCTGGAAGAAGAAGGGGTGAGATCCTTAACGTATTGATTAAAGCCACTAGTAATTTACCAAAAACAGGTAGAAGATTAATCAGATGGTTCGCCTGAGTTCCTTAAAGACTGGACTATAGAAGTAGTTTCAGTTTTACCTAAGTGTGTAAATGCAAAACTAAACAAAACATTCTAGACCGCAATTTCAACTCGTCCTGTAAATTTAATTTCCTGTACCGATATTCATTACGCTACCTACGCATCTTAGAATCGTAGCAATTGTTTCATTTTATTTCATTTATTAAAATTTGTTGTGTCACAATAACGAATTACCCCTCGTTGAAAAAGAACATGTATACTTTATCCGTAAGTGTAGACTGAATCAACACAAAAGCTACTCTGATCGGCTAAGTTAAAGGATGCTAAGATGATGCAGTAGACAAACTTTTTTTTTTTAACCTATTTCTCATGCCATGACTTTTGTCGCTGCCATTTGCAGTAGGTATAGCGACACATATTTAGAATAAACTTAAAACGTCTCTTAATAAATTGAAAATGATGTCGTTTTAGTCCTTGACTCTTCGAAGACGTTCTAAATTCTTTTCGAAGTGTGTCTCTTTTGTACAAAAATGGGTCAAAGTGAACAATGATGTCTGCAGTAACGACTAGAAAACGCCTAGTAGTGAAAATGTCACCACTACGTCGTATGAGATACTAGGGATAAAATCAAATGACAAGACTTTAGCGAGAAGTGAGGAGAAAGGACAATAAAAGTACAGGTTTCGGATTGGTTGTTTTTGTTTAGCGGCATATCAACACCTCTATGGGTTACATAATGCCGAAATCTAAATATTACGTACGTAATTATTTTAGCGATAATAACAGTTTTTGTTGCACAAATTTTACTAATTAACCCATAACTGGGGGAGAACGGGTATATTCATATCTTTCTCAGAGTATTTGCGCTTGTGAATATAACGAACCTGACGAGAATTGGAACTCTGTTCTCCCATTAACAATTCTCAGACATTATCTATTACACCACCCGCACATCCAAGCTTACAGCACCTGCACCTTCCTAAGCGGTCATCCGTCTAGGCGCCACGATCAGCATTGCTTAACTTCGGTGAAAATACGGGAGTCGATGTTTCAACGTGACCGTAAACCTTCGGCATTAAGTAACGCATATATGTTGGTAAGTAAACACAGATGCGGTATAAATCACAGTTTGGATGATGAAGAAGCACAAATATGCCTGAGCAGGTTTCTGCAATAGGGATTAGGTATCTCCCGAGCAGATTGGTGTGATCAGAAACGAGCAACCAGCCATTAATTTAGGATATTAGATTTTGTAGTAAAATGAAATAATCCCTATTATAAATCTTATTGCTGCCTTAGTGCCTTAGTTCGCACGATCATTACGCCTTGCCAATACCTCTGAAATAATGGACCATTTCATTTTTAGCTGCATGAAAACATAGAACTGACATATCACAGATGGTATTTGGTTTCAATGAGAAAATAAATGATAGATGGTTAGTTGTTTTTTTGAAATTATAATGGTTCTACTGGTACAGTCCTTACTAATCAATACTCAGTTTGTGAGGAAGAAGTAGATTCATACCTTTCCCAAGGGTATTTGCGCATAAGTCGATATAACGAACCTAACAGGAATTGGAACTTAGCTCTCTGATTAACAATTCCCATCCATTATTCATTTAATCACCATCACATCCAAGTTTACAGCAAAAATCCTTTACCGCGATTTTTCCAAAGGCGAAAATTCCTGAGGCGAGTTTTCCTACGGCAAAAAGGTTTTCGGCGAATGTTCCGGATACGAATCCACTAATTATTGTAGCAAGAATATTGCAAGCCTGTCAGAAACTTTTTCCCTCACAAAATGAATAATTAGATTGTGGATACTGCTCGATCGTATCCAAATATGCCTGTCTGCAAGGATGGCTACCCAAACTCTGCTCAATACCAGCAGAGCCTACCTGTGTTTTATACTGCAACTATGCTGTACGGACCTTAGTTACAATTTCTGGTTGTGATCAACAGTCCGAACAAGGTTAGCACACTCAAATCCTCGGTCACGATGACTTGTGACTTCGTGCTAGCACAGCCATCGACAGCTCGCAAATAGTTCCGTCTAACCAATTTCACTCATAAAACTTGGGTCAACCTATGTTAGCCTCTTTCAGGAACTTTCCAAAAGTGATGCATCGACCGTGATTAGATTCGAATTCGGGTCTCCAGGCCGCAAAGCGAAGCTTCTAAAAATCGGTCACTCGCCCTTATTTAATTATACTATAATTCCCTCAATATAAACCTCGATTGCCATTCAATATAGAAGTTTCCTAAATGAGGTATGTGTCGTGAATGAAAGAGAAGATAGTATGGAATTAAGATTATTATCATGAGTTGGAGAGATAAAGATTGACCTTTGACTTGAAGAAGCTAAGATTGTAGTGTTCAGGGAAGCACTCACGCAGGAGTCTTTTTCTACAGAGGAAATGACGGTGCTGCAACTTAGAGTTCTATGAATCGTAACCAAACTATTTAACCTGTAACTGAAGGAACGTGGCTTCATGCCTTTCTCCAATCTGAACTCACTACCCCAATTTCACTTTTCTACGCCAACAATCGTTAAGCTACAGACACATTCATCATAAATAAAGCTATGGAAATCTCAAACGCCAAATATTGATTTTCCAAGCAGATAGGGCCTCTCCATTTGGTAGCTTGGCGTAACCCTTTCTTTTCTTCACCCAGTTAGCCTTGTACCACATTGATCTGAGGAAACATTAAAAAAAAAAAAAAATATCAGGATTTCAAATGCTGATTTGAACTCAAAGACCTTTATTAATCAAAGAAGGACACGCGACACTACCTCCCTGGCGGCATCAGTCTGTCATAAATATATTTACTTATTCCAACTTATTCATTTCTTGCACCATATACACTTTTTTTTTCATTTTTTAGGACGAGATATGATTGTTCATCATATCTATATGGGCTGTCTGCCCAATTCCCTCAACTAATTTCAACTGTTCGCGACAGAATAGTACCCAGGAAAGAGCACCTTTACAGACAAGACGGGTCCCTGGCGTGTTTTTTGTTCTTTTTTTTTTTGCACAGGTTTTAAACTTTTTTTTTCTTTTTCTAGAAACTCTGTAGAGTAAATCGATATCTGAATATTGGCGTTTGTTAGACGAAAGGGGAGATATCTGATTTCAATACCATGGACAAATGATAGTCACAATGAAAACCCGGTCGATGCCATAATGGACGAACGCCTAATGGAAGCAAAAGGCGGGAAAAACCATCTTTTTTTTTTTTTCTTGGGAAATTTATTCTCAACGAAACTGGTTCATCCGTTACGATGACGACGATACAATCATTGCATTGTAATCATCATCTTCAGCAGCTGCTACGTAATTTCTTCTTATAAACATATTTCCTAAAAACCGAAGATTGTATAGCGCATATAATTACTATAGAACATTCCTACTTAGAAAATCAGCACATAACTTCCTGGCTTTTAACATTTACTAGTAGAGTAAATTAACATTAACATTTAACCATTACAGAACAAAACTACATACGATAGTAAGATTGTGCAGCACCAATCTTCTAGTAGACAGCACGAGCATTTTTAGAAACTCTGCATTTGGTTTTATGATTTTTAATATTTACTAAGCTTTCATTAGTATAATACAATGCCAAAAAATGTAGTAAGACCGTGTAGCGCCAATGTTTCAAGTAGGAATGAGGACCTATTTATAAAATCGATCTCTGATTTCCGGGCTTTTAATATTTATTAAGCATTGCTTAGTACAATGCCAAATATGGTAATAAGATTTTTGTTCTCCAATCTATTAAGTGGGGAGGATGCGCAAATCTATGAAATCGGGCATCTGATCTTCTGGAATATATTATTTATTAAGATTTGCTTAATATAGTACAAAGCCAAATGGATTGTGCTGCGTTAATCTATGGATCATGTGCCCGCTTAAAAAATCAGCATTCGAAATTCTACCTTCTAACTGGGCTCGAACAATGCAGCTATTTTCAGCATGAGGCGGGCGAGTGTTATTGCATCGTTTGCCACTGGGCCAAACAATAAAACGTGATCTGTGTACTCAAATAATGACCAAGAAAGATTAGCTTTTGTTAATCAATGCTCTACAGCAGGTGCCCTAAACGTCCCTGTCTGTTCCGATATGAACAATGAACATCGACAACATAATCACGCTCGTTGATGAATGGGTTTTCAATGATGTATCGAAGTCGAGGAGAAATGTGGTAAAAAATGAACAAACCTGGTCGTTGGCATGTCAATAGAATCTCGAAGGAATCGAAATAGAATTGGTATTTGTTTCCTATGGCTTAAAAAAAATAAAATAAATGTTACATTGATTCCTTCTGATTAAATAGATTTATTTGCAGAAAACAAACAGATTAAATCGAAGGTTGTCACGTGTGACTTGAAGGATCATCGCTATAAACAGAGATTTATTTTGTCTATAAATGCCACGTTCGATGAGGCTTGATCATTGAAACCTAACACTGAGTTCCAGACCTAAATTATATATATATGTATATATATTGATGCATGTTTCATTAAATAATATAGACAAGTTTTGTCTATTTATTTTATGTAAATTATTTTCATATCGTCTGATAAGCTTAATAACATTATCATTAAAAGACGAAAGAAATTCACAATATTGATACATATTTTTTAATCCTATCTAAGCTTTCACGACGCTTGCCATTACATTTGAATGATAACTCTAATATTTTAGGCATTTAAATCAACATACCTGGCCGGATACACAATTCTGGAAAATCTTTGTTGAAAACACAACTATACCTAAACAATAAACAAAAACTAAAAATTCTTGAAGCTATATACATAAAACAGTTGAAACCTAACCTGAACGAAATAAACTATGAACTCTCCACAAATATTCTGAGATGCCTTTAATTGGTAACAGAAGCTATAGGCTTATACCAGTGGCTTCCCATACTTAATACTTCTCGTTTTCACTCTCGCATGGTTATGTGTGACGTCATGAGCTGCGGTGCTATTTTCGCTTCCAGCGTCTTGTATGCATGAGTTTGTCGTTGCTTGGAAATCTTTCATGTAAACAAAAACAGACTATCATTATTATTTTGTCCGTGTATTGTTTAATATATTGTAATGTAGTTGTCTTTGATAATGGCTTATGTAAGCCGAAAGCTGAGATAGGATTAAAAAATATGTGATTTTCTTTCTTCTTTTAATGATAATGTTATGTTTATCAGACGATATGGAAAGATTTTACATAAAATAAATCGATGAAACTTGTCTATAGTATTTAATAAAACATGCATCAATGAAAAAATACTGACTAGATACACAATATATATATATATATATATATATATATATATATATGAAGACATACAGTCTTAAGATGTGTTATATTTATGGGATAAAGTGCTCAATATCAGAGATAGAGCATGTGAAAATATAAAAGTGAACATAGAAGTCAACACTTACAGGCGACAGTCTGTTTCATGCTAGATGCAATCGTCAGGCCATATATATATATATATATATATATATATATATATATATAGCCGAAAGAGCCAGAGCCTATCTAACTAGGTTTCACCTAAAGGATCATCAGAATAACTCTGGCTAAACAGGCTTGGCCCAAATGATATTTTATTGATAAAAACAAAGCCAACGGAAACAGTAAAAAATTAACATAAAAAAAATTGTGTAATTTTGTTTCTGTTTGAACATGTCGAAAAAAATGGACCTGTCTAAAAATATTACTTGTTAGAAATTAATATTGAATGTGCACACTGTAAGGAAAGACACAAAATACTCGATGCGATAATTATACAGAAGAAACGGTTCACACTAAACGAATATTTTTTATAACTAAATTATTAATTCTTTTATTATTAAATCATTAATTAAATCCTTATTCGACTGGATAGTTCCACTCAATAGGCAATCAATAATCACTCCAGTCAGTAGCCTGACACCGCTATTTATACATCTAGCGGTAAACATATATTAATAACTCTTGAAGGTCTCGCTCGAACCTCGGTGTCGGTGGTTACTCATTTTCTTTCTATATGACAAGCATTATGGTACTCACGACTCATCAGAAGTTGCTCTGCTTTCTAACCATTTAGATTTACCACTCTACCGGTGCCTATAGAAAATTAGCTTGGGTCAGATCTGAAAAAAAGAAACAGAGAAAATATATATATAAAAAAAAAATGTAATTACTTAAGGGTAAGACGCCTCGAAGACAAAAGTCCGCAATTGGAATTTTGAGTTTGCCAACTCTTGAGAAATATCGGTGACTAACAGTGGCATTGGAAAGGTTATGTTCATTTTTGGATTTTTGCACACCAGTCAAAGCCACCGCCAACCCCATGGAATCAGCGGACTTCTTTTCCTGTGTCCGGTACCTATAGAATAGGACAAGGGGAATTTTCAACCTTCAACCGGTCATCTTGAACCCATAAGTCGCTCAGGTATTTCTTCCTTCCTTGTTCAGATGAGCTGAAAATTATCGTAGCCAAAAAAAGCAGCCTCAGGCGTCCGACCGGGAATTGTGAGCTACTTGCCGGCTGGAATTAATCGTAGAGAAATGGGGTGGTCGGTCCGATGAGTGGTTTGAGATAAGGGAGGAGCGGTGCCACTGGAAATGGTTGATGGCGCCTCGTTTTTTTGATTTTTACCCTTGTTTTTGTGAGATGTTTGAGTTTTGCTAAATTAGCTGCATTCGGTCAAATTTGTGTTCGCTTGGTCAGTTCTGGCTGATTGCCAACAACATAAGTATGTTTGCTTGAAAAGTGACCTGTGGATTACGCAGAGGCTACTGATCCACACCCTACTTAAACAAGCATTTCAAAAGTTGGCACAAGGTCAGATATATACCTTTATACGCACCTCACATAAAACACAAGCTTTTCGTAGGTGTCAGCCGAAAAATAATACAAAAAAATATTTTTCTATCGGCCGCATTTCATATTGATTTATCTATCGAACTAGGTAGTTATCTCTATATTCTTTTCATATCTGTCGACACATTTACCCGTAAAGGAAATTCTCTCTCTACTCCCCCACCTCTCTCTCTCTCTCTATATATATATATATATATATATATATATATATATATATATATATATATATATATATATATATATATATATGTGTGTGTGTATATGTCTATTCAGTTATATATGTATAACATCTTCGTAGATTTCCATGTCTGTCTTCTTATATTTGTATTTATAGTAATCTATCTATCTATCTATCTATCTATCTATCTATCTATCTATCTATCGCAGTCTGTTCCTATCTATCTATCTATCTATCTATCTATCTATCTATCTATCTATCTATCTATCTATCGCAGTCTGTTCCTATCTATCTAT
>OZ010580.1:96379177-96399177 GCA_963932145.1 Acanthosepion lycidas
GAAGTCCAGTCAGTCTTGTCTGTTATTTAACCCATAGGTGGAGGAAGGTGAATTCATACCTGTTTTTTCAAGCTGGAAGGGAGCGTAACGGAATCAGGCGGAAATTGAACTCGGCACGCCTAATTCCCTTTCGGCGCCGGTAACCTTTACACTACCCTCGCTTCTCTGGGGAACAGTAGCAAGAGTAAAAGAAGATTGTGTGAATTCCTAACCTAGGCGCGTAAACATCCCAGGTCCACCGGTGACAAATAAGGATGCTTACCACCCAATGAATGGAAACATTACATCAAATCATATTCTAATTCGATGCCGCTCAACCCATCAGTCGACACGCATTTACTTGAAACGACATATGAATGTTGACAATATTATTGACAGGATATGTGAACAAGTACGTTTTAAGGCAAGTAGGAACTGTAAAGACACTGATATTTAAATTCCGAAAAAGAAAAGAAAAAAACACTGACATTTCTTAGATATTAAGCTATAGGAAAATCTCTTTAGAAACAAAGTAAAGAGTACTGAACAGCTGGGCAATATCTAATCTCACATACCTGGTGTAACAGTGAGTGTAACAGTAAAATTGTCTAAATAGTGTAACAGCAAAATTATCCAATTTTTAGATTATATTCTGAACCGTTGTATCTTAGAAATGATTAAAGATATCTTACTGGAATTCTTCAAGGTTTTTATAAAACTATTGAACACTACTTTGAACAATAAGAATGTATAATTACTCTCCAAGCTTAACAGAAGAATCGTAATGAAATCGATCATAAACAACAATGACTTGTTCATCATTAATTAATCATAGCTAAGGATCGGAAGCTCAAGCTGTATTGAAATAAAGTTCAAATATATATATATATTTCCCACTTATTCAAAATGATCTTTGTCCTCTCTAACCTTCTAACTTTCTGTCCTGGAGTAACAATTTGCCGCTCACGTTTCACGTATGATTTCATTTCCAAGTCTTTTTCTATTGCTTTTTTGACTGTCACAGCTGAAACTCCTCTCTCACGTGCCAATCGTTTTATGGATTGAGTTGGATCTTTTCTAATTGATCTCTTTAGCTCTAAGGTGAAATGATGATCTCTCTTCCTGTTGTGACCTCCTGATCCAGTTTTCCTCTCTGCTGTTCCTTCTTTTTAAAACTTATTCACCGTTTTCTTGATGGTTATTGGATGGAATTTGAAGATGGAAGCCAGAGAATGAATGTTCATATCATTGCTGAAGGCCTGAATGATCTTTTCCCTCTCATTTGGGAAGACAAAGCTTCTAACATAAAACGATCTTAACCTGTTCTCTTTCTAGCTGAATAACTCAAAGGGTTTTTCAGTGATTCTTATGACAAATGGTGTCAAGATGGTTAAACGTCTTATCTGGAAATTTCGAAAAAAAGGGATTCAATTGGTTTAGCGTTTTTTTTATAGATATTAAACATTTTGTGGGATGGGTAATTATGTTGTTACACGATTTGAACAGTTTTACTGTTACAACCGGTATGGCAGTGTATGCTGGACAATTTTCTCACAGATGAAGAGCCTTGAATTGGTTCTACCCAGGACCGGATTTAGATGGAGAGAGGTCCTGCGTTATTCCACTGATGAGGTCTCCTCCAAATCCCCTACAAGTAGAGGAAAATGGTAATGTGGTAAATAAACCAAATGTTGAAATACCAAGGATATGTAGCGAGGAAAGAGGGCCCGGAGAATTTAATACTCATAATGAAAGTGAGAGAAGAACCGAGGAAAATAGAGTAATTTACTGAAATGTTTTGTATGCATGAATGGCCGAAGAAAGACGAACTGTTTGGTTTAAATTTACACAGTGCAACAAAATAGTGGAAGTTGAGGAGAGCCATGATCACATCCGTCCTAAAGGAAATAAACATATAAAAGATTAAGTAGAAGGAGAGTGAGTTGGGTTAGCCGATAGTAATAGTTGCTTTTCTTCACCCAGTATAAGGCCCAAGAGCCAATGAAAGTAGAGCGTTACTGAATGAGATTTTTGCAAGAGGAGAAAGTAAAAAGTGCACATTATCAGAATATGTAAAGTGAAGTGGTTAAGATTGTAGTGAACGGAGAAGCATTCTCTAGGGTGTCTGGTCCGCGAAGTGACAAATCTGGGAAAGAAGCTGTTCTGCGTGGAACTTCCTCCTTACCAATGGAATACGAAGGATTGACGATGAGTTGACTTTGCGTACATGGCATGGCGAGTCCCTCATGTGAAGGTTTGATCTCGTGGAACTAAGGAATGTAGCTCGTCTGAATGTCTGCCATGGCAATAGTGATAGAGTAACGTGAGGCTTTGTGGGGAAAGTGTTTGCAGAGTGAAAAATAATTCACCACCCACAAAGCCACGAAAACGCTTTTGAACTCTGTCAATGCTGGAAAAATACAGTTGGGCAGCTCCGGTCCAGATGTAACAGCAACAATCCATTTTTGGTCTGATTTGACTTTTTTGACGAAGGAGTTATGTACTTTCTAGAGCAGCATGCCGAACCGACCTGCCGTTGAACATATTTGGCTATCAGTTTCAATAATCATTTTCGGAAGCATTCTCGCCGGTTTAGGCTAGAAAAGTAGTTTGGCGTCGACCACTTCTTTCTTTCCATCGCCTCGTCAATAGGTAAAGACCTGATGTGTTGACCATGTTCGCCAAGTCTATTAATATAGAATACAGCGCAGTACGTAATCTGTTCAATGAAACGACGTTAAAGATTAACACTCACGTGGCAGAGACTCTACTGAATCTGACTATATCGCCAATACCACCAGCAGCTGTTCTGTAATTCTTCAGTCTTCGATATCACAGGTTGGCAGTGAATATTCGGAAAAAAAAACATGGCCGCCTTTATGCACATCGCATTGAATATTTTGAGCCTTCTGATTGGTTAACCCTTCTATTGGTGAACTATAAAATGAGTCAGCTCATTTTGTCTGGCTCACTAGTACCACAGGGTACCCCAAAATTCCAACATGATGGACGGGTGAAAAACATATATGATAAAAGAACAGACCCCATGGTTTTCCATGCTAAAAGAGCCTCCATTGGAATTGTCTGATATTTATTTGCCTAGACATTCTTGTAGTTCTGAAAGTCTACAGACACCCTTGTAGTGGGCCTTGATCTATGGTAAAACAATGCCGCAAAACTTGCATGATAACCACGGTTTCTTAAAAAAAATAGATGGGCGGGATATTTGGTCTTAATGGTGTGCCCTTGACATCCAATTTTGAATCAGTGATATCAGTCCTCCTATATGGTAGTGAATGCTGGAGAATCTCCTCAAAGATGAAGAGACTTGAAGCAACAGAAATGTGGTTCTACAGAAGGATGATGAAGATACTATGGACCGAACATGTGAGCAAAGACGAACTTTTAAAAAAATTGAAGCAAAAGGGAAACTTATACTTAACATTAGGGAAAGAGAGTTTCTAGGGCAAATAATGAGGAAAGAAGGCTTAGAAAATCTGATTTAAAATTTCGTAACACTGGATTTTCAAAATAATCTAAAAATGTCGCAAGTAGCGATAGTCAAAATTTAGTAGACTTTCGTCTTCAAAAGTTGACTTAAAATGGCCCAAGTATAGAAAATCAAAATTCTTATTACTTTTGATTTTTAAAAGGGATGCATATTTGCCATCATACCTAGAAATATGTTTTCGAGATTAAAAAAATGTATGGCGTCTGTTTTTGCAAAATGTTTTTTTTTTTTAAATGATTTCATGGTTTGCTTGATTTTTTTTTTTAAACTGCTTTTGCACTTAACTAGCAGTATAACCCGTCTTTGCCCGGGTCTTTCATTATTGGGAATTTTTGCCGTTCAATTGGAGAAGTTTAAGTGTAAAGTCAGCTCACCCAAAAATCAATATTAGTAACAACAATTGGGTGCAACTGAGTCATATCCCCAAATGGTGCTGGGTAACAATTTAAATGGGGATGGGGGGCTGAAAATGGCCGTTTTTGGGTTTTCAGTCTTTCAAGGAAGAAATCTCTTCCATAGACCGTCATAATAATAATATACGATAATTTTAAATTTATAATATAATTTTTTTCTATAATTCTAATAATCATTTGCGTTAGTTTTCAACTCTCTAAATTGATTGTACGCTGTATTTTACGAACATTAAACTTTGTCTTTGATTTTTGCGCAAAGGTTAAAAATCAGTTTTTTTTTTTCGATTTTTCACCTTCAAGGTGGTAATTTTCTTTTGGCCAGTTTCGATTTAAAACCGGCACTAAAAAAAGTTATCTATCAAAAAAAAAAAATTTTCTATTAAAAAAAACAATTATCTGTCAAAAAAAAAACAATTATCTATCAAAAAAAAAATTATCTATCAAAAAAAAATATCTATCAAAAAAAAAATTATCTATCAAAAAATAAAAATTATTTATCAAAAATAAAAATTATCTATCAAAAAAAAATTATCTATCAAAAAAAAAAAATTATCTATCAAAAAAAAATTATCTATCAAAAAAAAAATTATCTATCAAAAAAAAAATCATCGAAATCGGATGAAAACCTTGGAAACGCATAAACAAGATCCGATCACACACACACAGACACACACACACAAACACACACAGATATATTTTGAGAATTATAGATATAGCTATCTACTTTGTTATGTTAATGAGATATTGATGATTTACAAGTAAGGCTGTTTGTTTCGTCAACAAAGTTGGAAATTAAACCAGATTTCAAAGTTTAAAACGCTTAAATGTTGAGTTGACTTTGTTATCATTCATAGAGCAAGTTAACCCAGCCGCCCAAAAAAAAAAAAAAAAAAAAAAAGTCTGAAATAGGTATCGTACTTCAATTTCAAATACAAGCTGAAGCTTTGCGTTCGCTTTCGTGTAGATATCATTCGAAGAGTTATGGAAGCATCTCTTCCTTTCCGGCTATAGATAAACAGTAGGGCAAACTGGACTCTCTAGCCTTGATTGGCAACTGGTCTTAGAGAAAACAACGGAATAAAAAAAAACGGTTCGGTGTGCAGCTAGCAATATCGTAAAAATGTAATTGGTAAGATAATCACAGCATAACACATGGCATGGTGAGGCATAATCAGGCTGTGACACTATTTTGTAATGTCAACGAACACTCGTTTTCACTTTCGTAATACTCGTTGTAGTAGAGACTTTGTAATCGCAGTTACAACTATAGTAACGCCGTCGAACAATACTAGTGTCAGATGCCTTCGAATAACACTGGCACTAATAGTACTTGCTCAATAATACTCAGTAGAAAATTAATCCGAACAGTGATCCGAATAGAGAAATAGTATAGAGAATAGTATAGCGATAGAGAATATACTAGAAATGTTAATCTGTATAGTAATAGAGAATAGGACTAGAAATGGCTATCCGTGTGGTAATAGAGGATAGACTAGAAATGGTGATCCGTATAGTAATATAGGACAGACTAGAAATTGCGATCCGTATAGTAATGCAGGATAGAGTAGAAATGGTGATCCGAATAGTAATAGAGGATTGACTAGAAATTGCGATCCGTATAGTAATGCAGGATAGACTATAAATGGTGATCGGAATAATAATAGAGGATAGACTAGAAATAGCGATCCGTATAGTAATAGAGGATAGACTAGAAATGGTGATCGGAATAATAATAGAGGATAGACTAGAAATAGCGATTTGAATAATAATAGAGTATACACAAAATATGGTGATCTGTATAGTAATAGAGGATAGACTTGAAATGTTGATCCGTAGAGTAATATATGATAGACGAAAAATGGTTATCCGAATATTAATAGAGGATAGACTAGAAATGTTGATCGGAATTATAATAGAGGATAGAATAGAAATGTGGTCCGAATAGTAATAGAGGATTGACTAGAAATGGTGATCCGTATAGTAATATAGGATAGACGAAAAATGGTTATCCGAATAGTAATAGAGGATGGACTTGAAATGATGATCCGTATAGCATTAGAGGATAGACGAGAAATAGTGATCCGAATAGTAACAGAGGATAGACTAGGAATAAAGATCTATTAATCAGATGTCACGTGACTTCCTACTTATGTGTTGCATCTGTAGTCACGTGGTCTACTTATTTCAATAATGGGATAGCCTGTGTTTGCTTACTGGCGATCTATGTTCAAACTCAAGTATTGGCGTATATAACATACTGGCTTGGTGTGTTCATGACCGTGTGGACTTCTCTGCCAACATTCTTGACTCTAAATTTATGTTTCGAAATTCCAACCAAAGTACCGTTGTTTTCAAAAGTAGGTCTTATTTGACAATACAACTAAGATATTCTACAGTAGGGAAAATTACAGAATATATTATGGCAAGAACTTGGTGTACCGTTGTACGGCTTAATTCTTAAAGAAAACTGATTCTAACTTAACAAAAAAATATCTGTCAACTGCGATTATATATTGTCAGCTTATGGAAATTTGACTGATTCGATTTTTACGGCTTATCAACCTTTTGTAGGTTATTTAATGCCAGAAAATCTTTTGGATTGCAGGAATTTTTAATTATAATACTGATAAAGTTCCTAATGTTTAACCCATAGCTAGGAAGAGAATTGCTGGATTCCTACCTTTTACAATAATATTTCCAATTCAGAGATGTTATCGATTACGTTATCCACACATCCAAACTTACATCACCTAGATTCCTAAAGCGGTCACCCATCTAGGTACTGACCAAGCTTAACTACAGGGATAGAACGAGAACAAGAGTTTTAAAGTGACATGGCTGAAAGCCTGGAAATATGATGCAGGAAAAAAATAAACTTGTAATATTGTACAGGAGAATTTCATTTATTCTTTTATAGTCACTGATATATTTACAAAGGGCAGAGTGTAATATCAACCGCAAATCTAAAGCGAAAATTATCACTTAAGAATTAACAGGAAAAACCTTGCAAATTTAAATGTTGGAAACTTATCACGCAATAGCCAGACTTCCGTTCACTAAATTATCCCCCAAAACAGGTGTAAAGTAGGCCTGAGTATTTTAACAAGAAGATCGCAGAGTTAATTACAGAGGCGCTGGGAAGTCGCCATTCGATAAATGTAAACCGTGTCTTTCTTTGATAGCGTATTGGTTAGCTATGATAACTTGGCGCGTACAAGTTTTAAAATATACGCCGTAAGTTGAAGTAAATTTAATAATAAAAACGAAGGGGGCATGTTGCTCTACAAATGTCTATAGGATGCGAAAACACACTTCCCTAATTTCTTGGAATTATCTTCTCTTTCGTAAATTACAGGAATATTTTCGATAATGGTCCATCAGGAGATGAAAAGATTAGCAAATCATATAACAATTTTCTTCCATCTCGCTGTTCATCGTATCAAATAGACACCGTGTGCAACAAACAGAATTGCAGCGATGTGCACAGTTGTTTCGGAGTGTGTTAGTGACGTCCTGAGTGCTCACAACTGCTGATAATAGCGCTCGCTTAGTGCAACATAGTAACTTAAAAGTAACATTATATAAAATGCAGATGAATTCTTGGAATGTGAAAGAGAAGATTGGTAGAGTAGAGAGTAAGCAATTGATCAAAAGGAAAAAGAGAAAGTGATAAAGAAGAAAGAGGGGTGGAAGAGAGACGTGTTAGAATGAAGAGCTAGAACGAAAACGAGTAACAAGGGAGAGTAAGTATTAAATTAAAATGAGCAGAAAGGTGGAGAGCGTGGATGCTAGCAGTAAAGCAATCGACCAGAAGTTAAGCGAAAGATGACTAAATGAAGGTAGGAGAAACTGGTTGGTAGGTCTTGGTATCCGCTTCAATCAAGTCTATCATAAACCATTGCAAGTAATGCATTGATTCATGGCTATATGCTGGACATACTTAGAATGATTAGTGTGAAGACATCATAAAGAGTCGTATTGAAATGCTAAACCAGACAGAAAGGGTGATATATGTATATAAAGAAGAGCAAAAGAAAAGTGTCAGTGGGAAGAAATGCAGTACTGTAAACACAAAGAGAATGAAATGCAGGGAGGTAAAGAAGGAGTGTAAGGAAGGCGGGTAAGAGAGCGAATAAAGAGGGATACAATGGAAGTAGTTTAAAGAGAGGGAGTAAAGGTGGGAGGTAAGGCGTAAGAGTAATGAAGGAGAGAGAGTAAGAAAGGAGAATAAAGAAGACAAGTAAGGAGCTGGAATAAGCGAGAATAGTAAGGAGGAAGACAACAAAAAGAATTGGGGAAGGAGAGTAAGGGAGGAGAGTAAAAAGGGAGAGTAAGGAAGGCGAATAGGAGGGCGAATAACCAGGGATATTATGAAATAGAGTAAAAAGGGGATTAATGAAGGAAGGTGAAGGATTTTAAGGAGGGAGTGTAAGGAAGGAGATTAAGGACGGAGATTAAGGAAGGATTTGAATGAAGGAGAGTAAGAAAGGAGATTAAGCAGGAAGAATGAAGAAGGATTTGAAAGAAGCAGAATAATAAAGGATAATAAGGAGGGAGGGTAAGGAAGAAGAGTAAGGAAGTAGAGTAAGGACGGATTTGAAGGGAGGATTTAAGTAGGGAGAATAAAGAAGGAGAGTAAGGAAGGAGAATAAGGAAGGAGAGTAAGGAAGGAGAGTAAAGACTGATTTTAAGGAGGGAAAGTAAGGAAGGATTTGCAGGGAGGATTTTAGGGATGGAAAATAAGGAAGGAGAGAAAGGGTGTAGATTAAGGAGAGTAAGGAGGGAGAGTAAATAAGGAGAGTAAGGACAGATTTTAAGGGGAGAGAATAAGGAAGGAGTGTAAAGAGGGAGATTAAGGAAGGAGAGTAAGGGTGGAGAGTAAAGAAGGAGAGTAAGAAAGGAGAGTAAAGACTGATTTTAAGGAGGGAGAGTAAGTAGGGAGAGTAAGGAAGGATTTGAAGGGAGGATTTTAGGGATGGAAATAAAGGAGAAGAGTAAGGGTGTAAAGTAAGGAGAGTAAGGAGGGAGAGTAAAGAAGGAGAGTAAGGACAGATTTTAAGGAGAGAGAATAAGGAAGGAGTGTAAAGAGGGAAATTAAGGAAGGAGACTAAGGATTGAGAGTAAGAAAAGATTTTAAAGAAGGAGAGTAAGGAAGGAGAGTAAAGAGGGAGTGTAAATAAAGAATATAGGGAAGAATTGATTCTTAGCTCAAAAAGAAATTATGAAGGTTTAAAAATTAAGAAATAGAGAGAGGGAGTAGAGAGAGAAAAGAGTGCCAAAGTCTTAAAAAAGGACACTGGAAGAGTAAAAAAGAGAGTAATATGGGAGAGAAAAGAGAAGAGTAGACATGAGCATAGAAAAAAGGAAAGTATTGTAGTTCACACGGGGAAATTAAAGAAAGAGGAAAAGAAGCGAAGGACGAAAAAAAAGAGCGACAAAGTGATAGAGAAAGAGACTTTAGAGAAAGGATCACGAAAGAGAAGGATTGTGAAGATGACTATCGCAAAGAAGAAGAGAGAAAGAGAGAGAGAGAGAGAGAGAGAGAGAGAGAGAAAAGAAACAAGATATAGATAAAAAGTGAAGAAAGTAAAAAGAAAAAGAGTAAGATAGAAAAGAGAGTAAGGATGAGCATAAAGAGTGGAGAGTAAAGATAGAGAACGTCACTGTCATCGACCCCAATCACGTCAAGTTACACAAAGAAGGAATTAGTTCTTAGAATGGTAGATTACTGCATCTATGCGATTCTAATAGCTTCCATACCTGACGTTAAATTTGACTCGAGGAGACCTGTTTATTGGACCATCGATATGTAAGCGTTCGGCGACAGCTATGATTTGATATCCGGAAGTTGACAGATATGGCGGAGTGCGGGTGCAAAGACAGTCACTTTTCACTGAGCGATGCGACGGTAATGAGCCACTTCATCTGAACGCCTGAGTTATACGGCTTAAATGACGTATGGCCGGCGCAGTCGCCCTAGTCGACTATCCACTTACGTCCCTTGACCATCGCACAAAGCCGAAATGCTATTAACGGACTTAGTTTGAGAGAGTGGTTTGATCACTTTTCCCTTTCACCTTTCTCTTTTTGCTTCGTTCACTCATCACAAAGATAGGTATCTCTCTCCAGCTTTTCGAGATAGATGTTATATACAAAATATTCGAGCGGGTTGTTGTGCTGTACTTATAAAATCCAGTTCGTTTTTAAAGATATCCAAGTTAATTAATCGATCTATATTAAACTGAATATGACTGTCTGTCTGTCTGTCTATCTGTCTATGGGGGGGATATATAAAATACCAGGGTTGGTATCCAAATATGCGCTAAGCTCGCTGGGTGTGCTCGACGCCTTAGCTTTCGTTACGGTGTCTAACTCGGAAGAAGAAAGCTCTGATTTAAAACACAAACAATCTAATGGCGTTAACTGGTTATTCTTTTGAGGTATATTCTATTCTTACTTAGACAGTGGGATGGAACCAGGGCAAAGTCTTCTTCCAAAAAGATCATGCAGAGGTATTGCTTGATACGGTAAGCGATGGTCATACATGACGACATAGCAGTCATCTATCTATCTATCTATCTATCTATCTATCTATCTATCTATCTATCTATCTGTTTTATTTCACTTCAAATAGATCTCGCTCAGCCTCTTTCTTTCTTTCTATCTATCTATCTATCTATCTATCTATCTATCTATCTATCTATCTATCTATCTGTGTGTGTTTGTGTGTGTGTGTATGTATCTTAGCAAATCTTGGTTCGTTTGAAATTGTATCTCTTAAATTTTTTTTTATTTTCCTTTTTTTTTTGTCTTGTTATTTTTTACCATTTAACTCCAAGCAAGGCTACAAAGCCACTAAGACACAAGGGGTTGCTGAGTGTGAAAGGGTAAGAAAAAGAAAAACATTATTAAGGAGAGAGAACAATGGAAGAAGATTAATCAAAGAGACATAAGATAGCCATTCTCACTGCATTTAAATTTTTGAAAATCAAAGTTGACTGTAAAGCAAGAAGAGTGGTCTATGAGTGAAAAGTGCGAGTAAAGAAACTCTTAACATAGAACTTACGGTGACATCTAAACAGTTCAACTGTAAAATAATGAGATCTTGCCACCAATCTGGTAGTGTGCTTAAGTGGCTAGAAAAAGATATAAGGATGCTACATTACGGTAGTAGGAAAGTGATGAAGCTGGGATGCCAGGTCAGGACCAATAGCATTGCAGATTCATCTTCGGATTTTATCAAGTATCTCTAAATATATAGCAGAAGTACCAGATCAGATGTGACATAAATATTCAATGCCAGTACAAATGGTAGACTTATAAATATATAAGATAGATTCTGGAGAGCGAAATTGTCTGGCACAAAACAGTAAAAAAAACTTTCCTTTTTACAATAATGTTCACTCTGTACAATGCTCAAGAGCCACTCCAATTAGAGGGTTACAGAGTAAGAGATAAAGGGCACAGTTTATGTGGATATATGGGTAAGATAACCCTAGACTTGAACAAGTTAAGGTTGTAGAGATCGGAGAAGCACCCTCTTCCATTTTTATTTCGACGGTACACATTCTTTTTGACGTATTCTTTCATACATTTTTCTTTTTTCTCATATTATTTACACTCCGACTTCTACCCTCAACTGTTTTGTTATTATCTCAGCTTTTAAGCCGTTGTGGTCTCCGGGCTTAATCAGGTACTTGTCGATCCGGGAAATTTTCCGGGTATTTCGATTTGAAGCGTTAAATAATATCCTAGTTGCAAATAATGTAAATAATGATAACTCCTTATTTGAGAAATTCAGGCAGAAGACAATCAGGAGATAATAACAACAAAGATGAGGATATTAGTCTATATGTAAATAATGATATCTCATCATCCCAGAAATTCAGACAGAAGACAATCAGGATGATAATAACAACAAAGATGAGGATATTAGTCTGAATGTAAATAATGATAATTCCTCACCCCAGAAATTGACACAGAAGGTGATCAGGTGACAATATAAACAAAGATGAGGATATTAGTCTGAAAGTAAATAATGATAACTCTTCATTCCAGAAATTCAGATAGAAGGCAGTTAGGTGATAATAATAACAAAGATGAGGATATTAGTCTGAATGTAAATAATGATAACTCCTCATCCCCGAAATTCAGACAGAAGGTGATAGTGATAAAAAGATGAGGATATTAGTCTGAATGTAAATAATGATATCTCCTCATCCCAGAAGTTCAGACCGAAGGCAATCAATGTCAAAATTTTAAAAAATGATATCTTCATATCTCAGATACATAAATTTTCATTTTTTTAACCTTTTTTGGAATTGTTTCTCTTCTTTTCATCCTCGCCGCTATACATTCTTCTTTTTAGTCATTTAGCCTTTGATTTCCTTCTTTTTTATTCATTCACTCCACATTTTTATTTTCTTTTTTCATTCTCTTTTGTTCTTTTATTTTCATATTTTTAAATATCCTATTTTAGATTTTTCACTCATTCTTCTTCTTCTTAATTATTATTTTTAATGCCGTATTCCTTCAGACGATCATGGCTCTCCACAGACTCCTTTTCTTTGTTATCTGTGAATTCCCATGACTTCTTGGGAATTAGAGTAGAAAAGTTTCCCGTTGTCTTCTCCATAGTTTTCAATTCCAAGTAATTCTTCTAATAGTCTGGCTGTCAGATAGCAGAAGTCTACCCTACTATTTAATCTTTAGTTAGGTGAAGAAGATATAAATTAATGCCTCTGCATTGCTTAAATATTTTATTTTAACTCTCTCACTGATTCTTCTCTTTCTCAATTTAAATTTTTATTGCTATAGGGTGTTGCAATAATGTGTTAAAGTTATCGAAGCCTATTACGAAAATGGACGTTCAAACAGAAATGCATTTCACACACTTTGTGATTTTTTTGGTCAACATAATCGACCAACCAAGAGTGCACTTGGAAAAATTGACCGTAAATTCAAACAAACTGGGTCGGTGGTAGATGGGAAAACACCATTGCATGCTCGTTTACGCCGTTCAGCTGAAAACATAGCTGCTGGTATGTGGCCGGAACTTTAGGCACCCCTATTCGTCATTGAACCTCTTCCAACAATTTTACATCGAATACTGACAACAGATTTGTCTCTACACACATAAAATATTCAATTGACACAAACCTGCTGACCATTTGGAGTGCCGTACATTCGTTAATTGGATGCACCAGCAAAGACAAGCTGATGAAGATTTTTCGCAAAAAATCCTTTTAGTAATGAAGCCCATTTTCATCTTGGCGGATTCGTTAATAAGAAAAATTGTCATATTTGGGCTGATGAAAATCCAAGGAAGATTGTTAAAAAGCCACTGCATCAACAAAAGGTCACTGGTGTGCATTTTTTGCTAGCGGAATCATTGGGTCGTGTATTTATAAATTTGAACGTCCATTTTCGTAATAGGCTTCGATAACTTTAACACGTTGTTTGATTATTAATCTTTCCATGGTTGTAATTGCTAAAGACTTAAGTTGCTAAATCTGAAAGAAAAAGAAAAAAAATCATTAGACGCTTAAACTTAATTCCCATTTAAAATCGGTCCAAGTTATTGGAACGCCATATATATATATATATATATATATATATATATATATAAAATGCACAGGGACAGGTAAAAACAGTGAGCCATGATCACCTTGTCCTGAATGGATGCATCACATAAAAGAAGATAATAAATACTAGATTTTATCATGAACATTATTCTATATGACAGTCCCTTCAGGGCACTGGTGATCATAGCTCCCCACAATATAACTTGTTATTCCTTTTGGCATTTCCAAGAAAGCCGTAAATCTTTAAAAATAAAATAAATAAATGGTCATCTTCTCTCTTTATCTGATCACACCCATCTACTAGTGTAGCTTGTCAGTCTCTTCCACAGATACTTGTTCAGATATATTTATGCAATATTTTCGTAATAGGCTTCAATAACTTTAACACATTGTTTGATTGTTAATCTTTCTGTGGTTGAAATTGCCAAAGACTTAAGTTGTTAAATCTGAAAGAAAAAGAAAAAGAAATCATTAGACGCTTAAACTTAATTAACATTAATTAAAATCGCTCGAAGTTATTGGAACATCTTGTATATCCAGTCAGGCGATCATGGATCTCCACATATTCCTTTTCTTTGTTAACTGTGAATTGCTATAACTTCTCGCGAAAGATAATGGTGTGGTTACCCGTTCTCCTCTCGACGGTTTTGAATTCAGAGTTGTTTTTCCCTTAGACCAGCTGCCACCTAAGAGAAGGTTATTTATCTCACCTCCCCTTGAGGTAGGATGTGGCACAAGTTCGTTATTTAATGCGGTTCACGTAAGACAAGTCTACCTTGATATTTAACCTTGAACTGGAAATAAAAGTTGCGTTCGTGCTTTTCCCAAGGGCATTAGTGCGAATGAAAACGTCACATAATTGACCCGGAATTTCACCTTAGTTTGCCGGTTTATTTTACTGCGCAGGTAATTGTTGCCTTACCCGCAAATATTTCCCAGTTACTCTTTTTATTTTCACCTATTTTTTAAAAAAATTATCCATTCAATAACTTTCTTTATTCTTCCTCTCCTCTTTTTAACACGCGCAGATATTTCGAATATATTGATCGTCCTGATTTCCAATAACAAATTTCTTCGTTACCTTTATGAAACCACAGGAGACTTGTTAGTATTCGTTCTGTGACGGCTCAGCAAAACAACATCCCACTCTTCAATTTATACCGGAAACAAGTGCAAAGACATACAAGTTTTTCTTGAGCAACTATTTCAGTCAGGAGTCCAACGTTGTACAAACAGGCGTGTCCAGCTCGGCCTGCTAACAAATGCCAAGTTAGTCTGTGTGTCTAAAAGAGTAATTAATATCAAGTATTTATTGCTTTCTGCATTTCATTCACTGACTTGGGGACTCGTCATTGAGTGGCAGGAAAAGCAATGACTGTTATTTCCCGCGTCCTTCGTTCCACTCTAAGGAACCGGAAGTATGTTAGAGTGCAAGATTACCAGAGGATTTATATATCATGGCCGCGTTGTTAGAGCGTTAGCGTTACAACTATAAGATCGAGGTTCGAATCTCACCATGATCAGGACAAATCTCTAATAATTTGTTATAACCTAGGAAAGGTTACTGAATAGAATAATCACACGAAGGTTGGTAATGAACGATAATACTTAGGACAAGAACAACACATACAAGATTCGCCAGCGGAGCGTAGAAAAAGTAGTCAACTGATAGAAGTGAATTCCATAATGAATCTCCAACTGCAGGATATCTACCGACCGCCCCACGCAGTCTGATGTGGCACAAGGCCGAACTAAATGTGGGGTATCTGAGCCCGTAGGCTCGACCAAAAATTCCCCGTATAAAACGGGGTCGGGTAGCTGTTTCCCGAGACGAGACTCTGCCCTTCAACATAGCCTCGTCTGAGATCTTCTCTGCTCGGAGGCAAAGAGTTTAACCAGCACAGCTAGAAACGAATCTTCAACTGCAGGGTATTTGCTAACCGCCCCATGCGTTTAGATGTCGCACAAGGCCGAATTTAACGTGGGTTATCCGAGCCCGTGAGCTCGGGCAAAAATTCCTCGTACATCACGTAAAAAACGGGGTCGGGTAGCTGTCTACCACTCCAAACGAGACTCTACCCATCGGCAGAGCCTCGTCTGGGTTCCTCTCTACCTGAGGACAGAGTTCAACTAGCACAGCTGGAGAAAAATCTCCAACTGCAGACCAACATACAGTATTTACTACTGTATTTATGTGAATGCAGACCTACCCATTATCGTCCGTAGGTATGCTACAGCCATTTTTCAAGAAGGTAAAGTTTTCACAATATCTGCGTGGAGAGACGATCACACTAGTTGCTTCAATTCTTTGAAATTGACCGCAGGAAACTATTTGAAAACCATCACAAGTCATTGTGAATTGGGTTTCGATCGTTACAGAACAAACCAAAAGTTGATTCTCTGTGTTGAAGAAATATATATTTACCTTTTAATATATATATATATATATATATATATATATATATATATATATCATTAAAACCGACTGACAAGATACTGTGGTTAAGTTTTATTTAATTTTTCTTTGTATCTACAGTTATAGGAGTGTAGAAAAAGGGATAAAAATAATGGATAGGATTATTAATAAAAACGGAAAAGTCAAGACTCAATAATATCAACCATGAGCAAGGCCACAATGTGCTGACCGTGTTTGGAAAATAAAACATTTCGATAACTCTAGATACATATAAAAAACAATCAATACATTCAGTTAAAAGTAAAAATAAAATTATCCTTGATGATGGCTAAAAGTACAGCGTTCAGACATAGAAAACATTTGGACAATTTCTACATAGTTTATGTCCAGAAAAATGAAAATTAAGGAAACAAGAAAAATTAAATAAAAAAAACTTATCCTCAGTACCTTGTCAGTCATTTTTAATGAAAATAGTATAAAAGAGGGGTTGCTACTTTAATACACAATGATATATATATATATATATATATATATATATATATATATATATATATATATATATATATATATTAGGTTGGTGCAAAAATAATGACGTAATAATGTCGTTTTTTGACGTTCGTCAAAAAACGACATTATTACGTCATTGTTTTTGCACCAACCTAATATATATATATATATATATATATATATATATATATATATATATATACACTATATCGCGCATAAAGAACTGATGTTAATAAAACATAGGTATTAAGTATATATTGATAAATATACATATTATCTCTCACTGCAAGATGAATGTGAGTTCATTCAATTCGAGTTACCAGTCCATTACCGAGAATCTGCTCATGTCCACTATAAATCTAGTGAAAAATTACTGTCCTATTAGCGATCGCCAAATAAGTATCATAAATCAGACAAAAAAAAAACTTATAATATTCCATAATGGTTATCTGTGGACCAAAAGAAGTTACGCAGAATTTAATATTGTCATAGAAGCGTATGTTTCTTTTGAGGCATGCAAAATTACTGGAATTCTATTATTGTAGCGATTTAGATTTATTTTCGACATTAAAGACACTAGACTCTATACAGATGACGGATTTTCTTCCTTAAAATTAGTATAACAACATTAGGTTAATTAAATATATATATAATAAAGACAATGTAAATTATTCTTAAAATAAATGAAGTTGCCGAAAAAATATGATCTGTCCATTAAACGGTAAATATATGACCGATAATATTGTATACCGAGCGATCATACGTTCCGGTAACAATGTTAAATTTGATTCTGGTTCCACTGAAAATCCTTGGAAATTTCCATTTTACCATCATTGAATGACTTTTGGTAGTATAAAATATAAAATAGCATTGTCCTCTCTAATTATTTCTGGCAATTGAAAAGTACTGGTATGTCCTCTTTAATTAACTGGAATCTAGCAAGAGACAAATCTTATAACGGAAAAGGAAATAAATGTAATTAATGTCTTGGTGAAAAACTGGTTATCTTAAAACACTTAAATAACCCTAGCTTATAAAACAAGAGAAAGGAATTGATTGTTACATGTAGTCATAAAAATAAATACCTGCTTAAATACCTTGATCCAGATTAATTTTTAATTTTGAATGTAAATCATGGGTTAATTTTTAGTTTATGTTTAATGCAAATTACTGTTTATTTTACATTTAAATTAATTTTTTTTTTAAATAAGAAAAGCTAATCTCCCTTTAATTAAAACATTTAAAAATAAATAATCATAACTCAAAAATAATAAATAAATAATCTTTTACATAAATTCTGGTTATTTTAATTGTCAAATATATATATTTTTTTAACTTAAAAACTATAATCCCAGTATAATATATTATATAACTGCGCTAGCATTGTGAGAAGTATATATATATATATATATATATATATATATATATATATATATATATATATATATATATATTAAATTCAATTTACTCAATGGTCAGTCAGTATTTTTTCATTAATTCATGTTTCATTAAATAATACAGACAAATTTTGTCGATTTATTTTATGGAAATTATTTTTTTATATCGTCTGATAAGCTTAATAACATTATCACCAAAAGCTGAAAGAAAATCACGATATTGATACATATTTTTTAATCCTATCTAAACTTTCGGCTTACATAAGCCATTAGCAAAGATGACAATTACATTACATTATATTAACCAATACATGGACAAAACAATAATGATAGTCTGTGTTTGTTTGTATGGAAGATTTCCAAGCAACGACAAATTCGTGCATACGAGACGCTGGAAGCGAAAATCGCACCGCAGCTCATGGCATCACACATGATCACGCGAGAATGAAAACGAGAAGTGTTAAGTATAGGAAGCCGTTGGTATAAACCAATGGCTTCTGTTATCAATTATAGGCATTTAAGAATATTTCATAGTTTACTTTGTTCAGGTTAAGTTTCATATCTTTTATGTATATAGCTTCTAGAATTTTTAGTTTTTGTTTATTGTTTTCATGTTTAAGTATAGTTGTACTTTCAATGAGGGTTTTCGGGAATTGTGCATGCGGTCAGGCATGTTGTTTTAAATGCCTAAAAACTATCATTCGAATATATATATGAAAAGACTTTGAATGATAGCATTTTTAGGCATTTAAAACAACATGCCTGGCCGCATACAAAATACACGTGTATATATATATATATATATATATATATATATATATATATATATATATATATATATAATATTAGTGGTAAATATACACATATATATGCAAAATACACAGGTGCATATACACACATGTATATATTTTGAATAAAAAATTCCGAGAGTAGAACTCAATGTCCAGGACAGAGTAAGGGTATAATAAAAAGGCTTAAACACTAATATTCCATGGTCATAATTTATTCCATTGGAATCGTAAATACGATCCAATTCATCAGACCTCCAAATTCAAAAAGTAAACGGAAAAGAACAACTCCGGAAATAAAAATAGAATTTAGAGAGAGTATGAGAGTATGAGAGTAAGGGACGAATGTTAGTGCTAAAGAGAGGGATAACAAACGAGAGAATTTGGAAGATTAAAACTTAACAGAGGGTTTTTTTTTTTTTTTTTAAAAACTAGTGGTGAGTGGAAGGGGGGAATATGAATGTTGTCGGATGTCTAATACATTAAGGATACATTTCGTGGTGACATACACACACCATAGACGATCTAATGTTAAAGATCAGAATAAGGAGGGAGAGAAAGGGAAAGAAGTGGTGGGGGAGAAAGATGAGGCGATGAAATTAAATTATAAATTATGACCATGGAATATTAGTGTTTAAGCCTTTTTATTATATATATATATATATATATATATATATATATATATATATATATATATATATATATTGCTTTCGAGCCATTCTGAAAATGAGATGATGATTTACCTTAAATTCAGTACAAAAAAGCTAGGAGAATATATAAATAACTTTCGGCATGAACTAAGAAGTATAAAGAAAAGAGACAATATATATAAACGTCTTTTTAAAAAGTCGCTCATTTTCATGAATTTCTTTCTTCACAAGAAACGTCAGCTGAGCAGGAAAAAGTACTTATGATTCATTATTTAAGCAAACGCACAAACACACACACATATTTCTTTCTTTCGTTTTTTGACTGGTGAAGCCTAGAAAGGAGAAACGCGTAATCAAATCTTGTTTCAATGAAAGAAAATCAGCGTTACTCCCGTAGTGAGTTTGCTGGGTACCACATATTTTCGGAACGATGACAAAGCATTTTACAGACGCACAGAGATATTTATAGAGAAAATGAAAGACGACAGATTACAGTTATGACAGACACGTGCACGCGAAAACTTCTCTGTCTCTGTCTCTCTCTCTCTCTATATATATATATATATTAAGAAATGGACAAAGTCCGAAATTTATTTATTAAAGACATTTTTTTTTATGTTTAACGTTCTTTTTATAGATACAAGTATTTAAGTAAATGCTCTGTTTATAATAAACAGTATTAAATAACATTTACCGGCCTGAATGCCCGAGAAATTTTCATAGAAAATATTCGTCCTTTGACAGGATTCGAACCT
>OZ010580.1:96404177-96411677 GCA_963932145.1 Acanthosepion lycidas
GATTAAAATTGTTCAGAAACTCAGGGCTCAAAGGGATAAAAAGAAAAACAAAGAAACATGGAAATTTTAGTTGTCTTATTTGGGTAGATTGGGACACAAAGAATGAATTCTGGTGATAAACCGAAGGCATGCAATCATCCTCTCTCCCTGCTAAGTATAATGCTTATATTTTTTGTAACTATTTTTTTTTTATCTACAGTGAAATATTACATAGCAATTATTTGCGAATTTTGACTCAGGAGCTCAGGCAGAAGGATTAAAATTGTTCAGGAACGCAGGTCTCAAAGGGATAAAAAGAAAAACAAAGAAACATGGAAATTTTAGTTGTCTTATTTGGGTAGATTGGGACACAAAGAATGAATTCTGGTGATAAACCGAAGGCATGCAATCCTAATCTCTCCCTGCTAAGTATAATGCTTATATTTTTGTAACTATTTTTATATCTATCGTGAAATATTACATAGCAATCAGATAAAAGTGTTAAAATTGATCAGGAACGCAGGGCTCAAAGGGTTAAAAAGAAAAAAAAGAAGCATAGAAATTTTAGTTGTCTTAATGAGGTAGTAAAGGAAAGCGAGAAGAAAGGACTAAGTATCAATTGTAAGAAGACAGAATGTATGGTTGTCAGCAAGAGGAAGAGGCTAAGTAAAGGAAAGGAAGAAGAAAGGACTAAACATCAATTGTAAAAGGATAAAATACATAGCTATCTGCAAATCAATCAGACCAACATGAGAACTACGGATTGGTGCAAGTGCAAACATTTAAACATCTAGGAAATATTTTAACAGGGGACGGAAAGTACGACACCGAAATCAGAAGGCTCATTGGGATAGCGAAAGTTGCCTTCCAAAAGCCAAGTAGTGTATTAAAAAACCAAAATGTTTCGTTAGAAACAACAAAAAAAAAGAGTACTGAACCATTAATATCGGTTCTCTGGCAGTGAATCATGGATGAAGAAGATATTTTAGGCAACAGATATTCGTTTCTACAGGACTATGTTGAGAATACCATGGACTGAACAGGTGTGCAACGACCAACCTTTACAGAAAATGGAAACAATAGAGACATTCCTCGTAGCCCAAAACAGAAAGAAATACAAAAATGTACCCTAAAGTACAGCTTTTTTTACAATGCCCCACTGACCCATATATATATATATATATATATATATATATATATATATATATATATATATATATATATATATAACTCAGGAAATATCCAGCATTCGCGGCCTGACGATTGCAGCATGAAACAGCCTGTCGCCGCTGAGTGTTGACTTCAATGTTCACTTTTATATTTATATTTACATACGGTCTATCTCTGATATTGAGCACTTTATCCCATAAATATAACGAACCTTAAAACTATATTTCTTCATATATATATACATATGCCATGGTGCTAGCATATATATATATACTAGCAGCATGGCCCAGAGTTGCCCGTGCTTGATTCAAAAATCGTACGACTCATACAGCAATCGTTATCGCTTGACGTAAAATACTTTTGCCCTTCCTTGCCTTTAAAGGAGTGCCCTTTGCCGTGCTGATGTTGCTACATGCCTTGCTTCTAGCCTATCTCACACTGCGAAATCTTTCTAAGGTCTATACTAAACATTAAATCTGTTACGAAAAAAGAACTAAACAAAATGAACACAAACCGATCAGCTTTAAAAAAAAGGACTCGTAACTGGAAAAACCGAATGAAAAAAGAATGTTAACAACAATAACTTTTTCACACCCAACCCAGTTCTGCGGAATCAGAATCAACGTTGAGTTTAAGCAAGCGAATGACCCAATTGGAGTAAAGTGCCATGCAGATTAAAATTTTTCCCACTTGTGACGAATGCAATTATCGATTTTTTTTTGCATGCTAGCATGCTAGTTAACATTCGTGTCAGTCAGCTGTTGGCTCTCACACTGGCCAATAGAATCTTCCTGCCTATTCGTGGCAGCCAACTATAGGCTCTCACTCTCGCCAGTAGGAAATGGCTGCAAACTACATGAAAACCGCCGTAGAAGCATGAAAAAATTGATTATTTCCATTATCGATGAGAGTTGGGAAATGCAAAGTCAGTCTTGGGCTTCCCGCTAACTTGGAGCATGTGCATGTAAATTTTGGTGCAAATCCATCGAAAATTGCTGCCATGCATTCGTTACACACACACACACACACACACACACGCGCACATCCTGCCTTATATATATATATATATATATATATATATATAGAGAGAGAGAGAGAGAGAGAGAGATGAAGGAAACTGGTCACGTGCTCAGCTGACCTTACAACCACACCCGGTCATAGGCCATGATGATGATGATAGCCACTTTTCACTTCCTTCATACACTGTTATATGGCTGTGAATCCTGGGTTCCATACAATCGTTATTTTCAAATTCTTTAATGATTCCACGTGTCCTGTCTACAAAGAATTCACATATTGGTGGAATAAGTTACTACATGTTGAAAATCGAAACAATTCACAATGACCAAAGCCATGCTTGACGATTGTCAAATACGTTAGGTTTGATCCCATCATCTGTATGCCTGAGTAGCGACTCCCGCGACGTGTTTTCTTCGCTGAATTAGATCATTAAAGCAATACAGGTACCATATCAAAAACATTCTGAAGAATTTTCATATCTTCCATAATCAGTTCGAAAGTTATCTGTTGAACAGCGACAGGCATGCAATGGAAGCTCTTCAAAGCACATAAATAATGTTGGTCTATTAGACCTGTGAAAATGTGGAAAATGCCACATGCAGAATTCTTCTCTCAACCAAGATATTTTTCGGATGACCTACTTCCGGCAAAGTGTGCCATTTCAGTATTGGCCGCCCATCCGAGAACACAACCATCATGTGGGGAACCAAAGACGACGAATACTTTCCAACATGGTCTCGGCAAAGCTTGGCCTCGTCAGAATCAATTCTTGAACTAGTCACGATTTAGGTCGTCGAGTTTAGGCGCTGCGCGTGGGCGCATCACCCGCGGGTCGGTAATTTTTTTCTCTGAGTACGACTCGGCCGACTCTGGCGTAGCGAGCGGCCAGGGACCCGAAAGATGGCGATCCACGCCCGGTCGGGATGAAGCCAGAGGAAACTCTGGTGGAAGTCCGAAGCGCCTCTGACGTGCAAATCGATCGTCGGAACCGGGTGTAGGGGCGAAAGACCAATCGAGCCGTCTAGTAGCTGGTTCCCTCCGAAGTTTCCCTCAGGATAGCTGGCGTTCGATCGTCGCAATTCCATCCGGTAAAGCGAATGATTGGAGGCCCCGGCCCCGGGGCCGTTCACGGCCTCGACCTACTCTCGAACTCGGAACGGGTGGAACGGGTCGACTCTCCCGAATACGGAGCCGTCCCAATGCTCTGTCGTCGTCTCCTCGGCGGCAGAAACGAATGCGAATGCCAAGTGGGCCACTTTTGGTAAGCAGAACTGGCGCTGTGGGATGAACCAAACGTCCGGCTAAAGTGCCTAACGTGAACAATTTCTTCAACGAAAGACTTGCAAAATCAGTTCAACATTTCTACTTGATACTGGCTACTTTAGTTAATCAACCTATTTCTGCAGATATAAACCGAGAAGATGTGGAGAGAGAGTCCTTCGAATTGGGTAGCGGATAATGTCCAGCTTTTATCGACAATATACGAGACTTTCTCAAACACCACTTTAACTGTACGGGCGGCTAACAATTACAGATATCCGAGATCAGAAGCAGAAATAGACAAAATCAACAAAGGGGTTAAATGCAAGTGTGAATGAGTTTCATGACAAACTTATTGGTTGTACGGTAGAATAAATATGTCTGAATATCGGGCATTATTTACATTATTGACATTTAGACTAATATCTTTATCTTTATTTTTATTATCTGATGAGCGCCTTCTCCCTGAATTTCTGAGATGACGAATTATGATTATTTACATCATTTACATTCAGGTTAATATCCTCATCTTTGTTGTTATTATCACCTTATTGCCTTCTGCTTGAATTTCTGGGTTGAAGAGTTATCATTATTTACATTCTAATATCCTCATCTTTGTTGTCATTATCACCTGATCATCTTCTGTCTAAATTTCTGATATGATGCGTTATCGTTTTCTATATTCAGACTAATATCCTGATCTTTGTTCTTATTATCACCTGATTAGCTTCTGTCTGAATTTCTGGGATGAGGAGTTATCATTATTTACATGCAGACTAATATCCTCATCTTTGTTTTCATTATTACCTGATTGCCTTCTGTCTAAATTTATGGGATGAAGAGTTTCATTATTTAAATTCAGGCTAATATCCTCATCTTTGTTGTTATTATCACCTTATTGCCTTCTGCTTGAATTTCTGGAATTATCATTAATTACACTGGAGCATTGACCCAAAATTTACTGTTGTTATCACAACTTTTCTAACGTTGTGTCATTTTTTAAGTGATTATCGATAGTTACCTGATGGTGGTCGGAGAGTATAACGACCGACACGTTGTGATAGCAACAAAAGAGATGGGTACACTTTAACGTATAACATCATACATCATTTACACGTGTAAATGATGTATATTAAGAGTGTTTTTGATTGTTAATTAAACTTTAATAGTGGGCTGCGATGAATCCAAATTAGCTTCCTCAGATATTTCTCAACCAATGTATTGCATCTCAATTTGTGTCGACGAGGAAATAAAATTTCTATCATTTTTACTTTATTTTGTTAAAATTTGGCCCAATGTTGAAAATAAGTAATTCTTGTATGAAAGAGATATTTTGTGATCGTATATATATAGTATGACACAACAACTAGTATGGACGAGGAGAATGACTTGCAATCAAGGAGAGAAAGATTTTTCTGTTAAAAATAGAAGTTTATAATGAATTTTAAAAGCTATATCATTTCGGGGATAATTTAAAAAGTGAATTTACTGATTTTACAGAAAATATTAATCGTGTACGAACGTAAGTTTTTCTTTTCGTTTTTTTTTTAAATACAAATGTTCACATATTGCAAGACCCAAATACCACTCAAGATGGAGTGATACTGAATGAGGTTGCATGGTGAAGTAGGGGAAATAATAAATGAATACAGAAGGAACCTTGTGTAGAATATTTACACTACCAAGCAATGCAAGCTTCTGAATCGATTGAATTATTTCTTAAAATGGAATCGACCCCAACGTCCCTGTAAAAACAGACCATAAATTGATTGAACGACCCACATTCCGTCAAATTCAATCCAGAAGTCCGTGTATTTCTTAAGCTTGTAAATTTCTTTGATTTTTATATTAGGATCACTAGGAACAGCCATAGTGATATTAAAACGTTGTCTTGTTTCTATTTCAAGACGGTAATATTTGATTTGCTGGTCCCAAGGACACCGTCTGTTTGGACGTTGAAATCCGTGACTTTGAAGTTTTCAGTCAGTTTCTCTGGCTTTTGGTGGTACTATTTCACGTCGATTTATAAATAAATAAAATAACATATTACGTCCGTACTCGATCAATATTCTCCTCCAAAATCGAATAATTCACTTTTTAAATTGTCCTCAAAAAAGATAGAACTTTTTCCATTAATGCTTTTTTGCTCATAAAAATATCTTTCTCTCCTTAGACTAAAATTTGTTCAGTATAGTCACCAAATTCACACTTCCTACATAAGTATCAATCCAAATGAAAATCCATTTTTATCATGTCTGGGTTTGTATTTTTTTCTGTGTATGCATTCCACAATCGGTCATGATATGGGTGACATTTGTCCTACTTTTTTTCCACACAGCCTCCATTTTTCCGAAACCAATTGGTGCTAATAGTTCTGGTTTGGTTTGGTTTGGTTTATTTTGTTTTACGGCATATCACCCTCATTGGGTTATTTAATTCCGACAACATTTTGATTGCTGGTAATATTAGGTTGGTGCAAAAATAATGACGGTTTCTAACATATGTTACTATGTGAGAAAACGTCATTATTTTTGCACCAACCTAATATTTTGTTTTATCAAAAATCTGTTTCTGGTAATATTTTTCCTTCAAAATTGTATTGCTGGTAATAATTTTTTTCAAAAAAATATTGCTGGTAATAGTTAACTATTTGCCCATAGCTGGGACCCTAACAGGTGCTACCACCCTAGGTCAGGGTGGACCTGGGAACACCAGCAATTAAGAGGTGTTTCCACGCTCCTCAAAACCTCCTGATCAGAGGCCTTGCTGCTGGATGTAGTTTGTCGTCTTACCCAGGACGGCTAATCGTTCTGGTTTATTATTACTATTATTATTATTATTATAAATAATCAGTTCAGAATTCACTGACCTTTCAACTCCTAAAATGCTTGAAGATATTTACATATGCAAATTACTAACGTATAAACTCGGGGAATAAAGAAAATGATTGGAGAGTTCCATAAAAATTAAACTTAAGTTTTTGATTAATTACTCTTGCTAATTAATCAACTAATGAAAGATTCCAAGAGGAATACCTACCCTATCATGTTACTCACGTTTAAGTTGCATTCCGTTTATGCAGTCTGCATTTAATTCGCTTTGCCGCGTTGATTACCAGCACAATCGTATTTCTCAAGTGAATCGACGTTTGTGCAAAGAGTTATAATTTTTAAATATTTTTTCTTATTCATGGAGGCAATTTTTAAACAGCTTGAAGAAGACAAACTTCTTTTTTTTCTTTTGTGTGCCGTGTCCCTTCAGGACGTCGATTATGATGGCCCTCCACATATTCCTGTCCCCTGTAGCTCTTAATAAATCGTGTCTTTTCGTTATTTCTCGCAAACCCTGTTCTGTCATCCATTTACTCAACTACATCAAGTATGTTACATGATGCTTTCCTCTGTCCCTTTTTCCCCTCAATCTGTCTTGTGGGTACAAAATTTGCCATGCCCTTCTTCTTCATAATGTCCTCCAGAAATTTCAACTGCGTCTCCTTGATGTTATGCATAAGTTTCCGTTTTGTTTCCATTTTTTTTAAACCTCGTCGTTGTTCACATATTCGGTCCATAGTATCCTCTGTAGAAGCACATTTCTGTTGCTTCAAGTCTCTTCTTCATCTTTGAGGAGATTGTCCAGCTTTTACTGCCATATAGGAGGACAGACATCACGTTACAGTTCAGTACTGTTTTCTTTCAGTGTGGCGAAACATTGTTAAACACCGTTTTTTTTCTTAAATCCCGTTCTTCTGTAATTGTTATATTATTATTATTATTATTATTATTATTATTATTATTATTATTATATTACTACTACTACTACTACTACTACTACTACTACTATTGTTATTATCAATAGTATTATTATTATCTTAATTTTCTTCAAATTTTTACAGCTTGTGACAGAAATACCTCCTTGAAATACCTCCCATATTAATGCTAAGACATTAGCTAGATGAAGACACCATTGTCACTAGTGCCTTACCATTACGTCCGTGGTATTTCTAAGAGGTATATATAAAAGTATTTATCCCGCACACTGTACTTCTTTTTTTAGCACCAAACATAAGTTCTT
>OZ010580.1:96416677-96431677 GCA_963932145.1 Acanthosepion lycidas
TACTTGTCGGAAACGATTACCACCCATCTAGATCAACGCAGGTTCCAACCACGTGTCCTAACCGATCGCATCTAAGGCGTCTGGTAAGAAACGTTAATGATTCCAGTCACACTCACATCTAATGTAGAAGCTATACACACATATCCAGCAGTAATTTCAGTGTTCTTAAGCTCCCATGGGATGTAAGAAGCAGAAAACCTGCCTTGGTACCCCTATTAACCCCTAACTTGGGTTCTTGACATCGCTATTTGTACTCTGGTGGACTCTGACAACGTGTCGCATGATCTGATGGGACTGTTGCACAGAACATAACAACGCTCCATGTAGGCTGTTGATATTTCCATAATGAAGATGATTGGTACCCACGTGACATGGTTTAAGTCTGCAGGTTTGCCTAGACAGTCCATTGACCGTTGGCCACTATATTGCAGTATTTCACGTTTAAATCCCGACAGTGACGAGGATAATGCATCGTGTCATCGGACCGATGTTACGCAGAATTAATTTAAGAAGCATTCTATTAAATTCCGACGAATGCTGTGGACATTATATTCACCTGGCATGGGCCCAATCGATCATTTATGGGACGTGGTGGAGAGGCGTATTCATACACAAGATCCTACATATCAGGGAGACATCTCAACATCTCTCTAGAGGTCTTTCAACCACTAGAACAATCGATGTCACATTGATTTACTGCACAGTGCCAGGTGTGACAACTTCAGCACTATAATAGGTACCTACTCCATAGCAAAATCAGCATATATATATATATATATATATATTTATTAAAGACATTTTTTATGTTTAGCGTTCTTTTTATATGCTATAAAATGTTCTCATTATGCTATATATATATATATATATATATATATATATATATATATAGCATAATGAGAAGCCACGTATACTTTCTTAATATGTATATATAGAAAAAGTTGCAAACAGTAATTTTAATTTATTTGTAACAAACAGTTATTTCTGATGAAAGATTGAGGACAATTTGAAATATCAAATATATATATAAATAAATAAATACTTTCATAAAATAAAACATAATTTTTTTAATTTGCAACTTTTTCTATATATATATATATATATATATATATATATATTAAGACATTTTTATGTTTATACATTCTTTTTATAGATACAAATGTTTAATGCTCTGTTTATAATAAACAGTATAAAACAACATTTACCGGCCTGAATGTCCCAGAAAATTTCACAGAAAATATTCGTCCTCCGACAGGATTCGAACTTGCGTCCTATACGAAACTGTTGTTTAGAACTTGCATCCTATACGTAACTGTTGTTTAGTTTGGCACGCCTTTACCGATTTGACCAAAGAGGCGCGTCCTTCTAGCAAGGTCGAATTTACTGTATTAAAACTTCAATCCTCCATGAATCTATCACGTGCATTCATATCTGCTCATGGCGTATCAAATGTAAACAAATGACGTTACACATTATGAAATGGACAAAGTCCGACATTTATTTTAAGACATTTTGCCTCAAAATAATTGTCGGACTTTGTTCATTTCATAATGTGTGACGTCATATATATATATATATATATATATATATATATATACCGGATGTAATAACAAAATTGTTCAAATCGTGTAACACCAAAATTGTCCAGTTGTTAGATTAAACTCTGAACCATTGTGATTAATTGATTAAAGATATCTTACTGGAATTCTCTGAATTTTTTTTAATAAGAATGTATTTAGCTGTATGATAAAATGATGATCCCTCTTCCTGTTGTGACCTCTTGATCCAGTTTTTTCTCTCTACTGTTCCCTCTTTGTTAAAATTTATTCATCATTCTCTTGATGATTCTTGAATGGACTTTGAAGATGTGAGTAAGATTATGAATGTTGGTATCATCACTGAAGGCCTGAATAATATTTTCCTCTCACCATTGCTCATTTGGAAAGACAGTGGAGCTGACACAACACAATTTTAACCTGTTCTCTTTCTAGCTGAATAATTCAGATCGTTTTTCTGTGATTCTTACGTCAAATAGTGTCAGCATGTTTAAATCTTATCTGAAAACCTGGAAAAAAAAGAAACACAAGTAGTTTAGTATTTTTTTAAAGATATTAAACATTTTGTGGGATGCCCAATTACCTCATGCTGTGACACCATTTGAATAATTTTGCTGTTACACCCGCTATATATATATATATATATATATATATATATATGTGTGTGTGTGTGTGTGTGTGTGTGTATTTATGCAGCATCCTTCTTTGATGCACATTTCATTGAATACGACAGACAAGGTGCTTTTATTTATTTATTTTTTTTGCAATTTCTCATGCGATCTAACAATTATTTTTTCTTTTTGGTTGATAAATTATATAAAAACTGTCCGAATGCTCTTTTTATCCGAGCACTTTTGACTATACATTTAGCCATTTCCAAGGATTAAGTATTTTAATTGTTAAATAAGAAATAGTTTGTTGTATGTATGTCTAATAAAATGTTTTCATTTTTATGAAACACGGTCAAGATATTGTGTCCATGTTCAAAGTTAATATTATTAAGTGTTGTTTATTTTGTTTTTATTAATAAGGCTTCCATTATTTTTAGCCCTTTTTTTTGCATGTAGATGATGCTATTATATTAGTGTTGTCAACAAGTATGTTACGAATAGTGTTCAGTAGGTCTCCACGAATATTTAAATGAGATCTAGTGAGCTATGGTCAGAAAGGTCTAGAGTGAGTCTGCGTGTCAAACATGTTGTAGTGTGGCTTATATAATTATTAACGAATTTTGATTGATCAGGAATACAATTCCTTAAAGGGCGTTTAAATTCGTAAATAATATTTGCTCTATTTAATTTTATTCTAAGAAATGAATTATTATTTTTAACTATAAGGTTAGAGGTATAAAACTTCTAAGCTTATAGTTAAAAATAATAATTCTTTAGCATTTATTTTTTTAAAAAGTGCTAGATACAATGTAGAACATAATATTTTAATAATATTTTTATTTAAAAAATATTTTACATCATGACACCGAAATTTTTATATTTCGAAATTTTAAATTTGTTCCATTATCAAGCGATATTGGGTACGTTTAAAAAAAGTTACCCAATATTGCTTTATATATGCTTGATGTATGTATCTAGAGTTATTGGAATGTTTTAGTTATTTTATTTCTAAATATACACATAAAAAATCCATACATTCAGTTAAAAGTCAAAATAAAATAATTCTTGATAATGATTAAAAGTATAGCTGAAAGCGTTCGGACTTACAAAACATTTGCGCAATTTCTACATAATTACGTCCACAAAAGAAAATTATGAGAACACAAGAAAAATTAAATAAAACACTTAACCGCGATATATTGTCAGTCGCTTTTAAACTAAACCTACTAAAGTAAGTTCGTTGACTTTCTTCTCTTATAAGACTGACGGAATATAATTTCCCTACTGTTCCTCCAAATTTGACTTGCGCTGTATTAAGCTAAGCCTAGCACACACAAACCATATTTATATATATATTAACAGCGACAGTAAATGTCTGGAAAACCGGATGTCAAAATGGTTACAATTGAAAGAAAAGAAGGAAAAAAAGGAAAAAAAGAAGAGAAAAGGTAAAAAATACCAATAAGGAATTAGTGTAAAGTGAAAAACAACGTGGAGACGGATGAATAACCACGAGAATCTACACGTACGCATATAAGTGCAAACGGGCGCACGCGCGGAAATGCGTACACGTACACGCACATACATTATGCAAAAAGCTAGCAACGATGAAAAGTGCATATAAAAAATCGAGAAGTATAAATAGACACTTGCTGATATTTCTGACGACTGGACGAAGTGATTCCCGAAGAGTTTGTTTGATAAACTGTAGAGTCGGGATGCTTAAGGTAATACCAATAAGGTAAGTGACAAATCTTTTATTTCTATAAATTCCCGCTCTCTCTCTCTATCTCTCTCTCCACCTCTCTCTCTCTATATATATATATATATCTATATATATATATATATATATATATATATATATATATAGGGAGTCCCATAATGAGTACTTTGCATTGTAAAAATGACGTAGAGTACCAAATATATTTATTACATAAATGATATACAAGAATTCAATATATTGTCTAAGATTTGAATATTATATTCCTGAGATGGCCACCTTCAGTAAAAGAGATATCAGATTCCTGTAAGAAATAGCAAAATCTTTGATAATATGTTGAACACTTGTAATAAATATATGTTAAATAATAGTTTAGCAGACTATTACTTTAAGAGAAGTATATTTCTGCTCTGACTTCTTCAGTTTGATCTTAGGGGTCAGATGCAAGACAAAATAAAGGAAATGATCTTGATTGTTTGAACTAGAGTGGGAACGATAGATAGAGAAAGGTTTTTCGGTTAGTTGTTTCTAATCTGCCATACAATGTAGACGTGTTTATTCCGTCTCTGGAAACTGCTCCCCAGTGGAGGGGGAGAGCAACCCCACTGGCTTAGAAATGTACACGTTGACGTGTTTAATAAAATAGTTATGTTAAAATTCTCTTTGTTGATACCTTTCATCTTTGGGCCCAAAAACATTTCGGCCTGAAGAAGAAGAAGAAGAAGAAGAAGAAGAAGAAGAAGAAGAAGAAGAAGAAAGGAAGCGGGTGAGAAGAAAAACAGGTGTATGGTAAATGTATTAAAGAAGAAGAAGAAGAAGAAGAAGAAGAAGAAGAAGAAGAAGAAGAAGACGGAGAGAAGAAAAGCAAGTGTATCGTAAATGTATTAGTGGAAGGAGGAGAAGAAGAAAAGGAAGGGGAAGAGAAGAAAAGCAAGCGTATTGTAAATGTGTCAGTGTGGGGTTAAATTTTTTTTTATTCAGCCTCATATGCACTTAAAAAATTCTGATATGTGGGAAAGGACTTAAATCATCGGATTTCTGGCTTAAAAGGTTTTTTTGGATTAGGAAATGTCATAATCGCTAATTTTTAATATTGAAAGAGGTTGCAAATATTGTAGAGATTGTTGTTAAAATTTTTCCACCTTACTAACGGATTTCTGTTGTTTTTTTTTTTTTTAAATTCAACACACGGTCAGCTAGTTTGCTGGGGTACCTAAGATTTGCTAGCTTAAACGACGCCCTCTTGTTTGTACCATCTACGTACCTTCCGTACACCCTATGTACTTTTTATTTTAGCCATTAATATCTGTTACACCTGCTTTATAAATTATACCTTCTGTTTTACAAGCTCCATTTAATGGGCATCTAAACTTATTTCTACAGTTTCATAAATTACTAGTGTTATTTTGCTGCACTTTAGTTTTGAGATTTCTGGTGTTTTGTCTATTCATTATTGTATCTAAATTACTAGTGCAACTGTAGCTTAATTTAACTGTATTTTTATTGAATACTAGCAGCATGGCCCGGCGTTGCCCGTGCTTGATTCAAAAATCGTACGACTCATACAGTAATCGCTATCACTTGACTTAAAATATTTTTGCCCTTTTTGCCTTTCAAGGAGTGCCATTTACCTTTTCTCACACTACGAATTTTATCTAAGCACTATACTAAACATTAAATCTGTTACGAAAAAAGAACTAAATAAAATAAACACAAAACGATCAGCATTAAAAAAGGACTCGTAACTGGAAAAACCGAATGAAAAAAGAATGTTAACAACAAATACTTTTTCACATCCAACCCAGTTCTGCGGAATCAGAACCAACGTTGATTTTAAGCAAGCGAATGAGCAATTGGAGTAAAGTGCCATGCAGATTTAAATTTTTCCCACTTGTGACGAATGCAGCTATCGATTTTTTTTTGCATGTTAGCATGCTAGTTAACATTCGTCTCAGTCAGCTGTTGGCTCTCACACTGGCCAATAGAATCTTCCTGCCTATTCGTGGCAGCCAACTATTGGCTCTCACTCTGGCCAGTACAAAATGTCCGCAAACTACATGAAAACTGCCGTAGAAGCATGAAAGAATCGATTATTTCCACTATCGATGGGAGTTGGGAAATGCAAAGTCGGTCTTGGGCTTCCCGCTAACTTGGAGCATGTGCATGTAAATTTTGGTGCAAATGCATCGAAAATTGCGACCGTGCATTCGTTACACACACACACACACACACACACACACACACACACACACACACATCCTGCCTTATATATATATATATATATATATATATATATATATATATAGAGAGAGAGAGAGAGAGAGAGATGAAGGAAACTGGTCACGTGCTCAGCTGACCCTACAACCACATTCGGTCATGGGCCATGATGATGATGATAGCCACTTTTCTTTTTGCCTTTTATAGATAGAGATTGTATGTAATTTTGAATTTTTTGGGTAAGTGTTTAGTAAGCAACTTGAAAAATTATTTACCTATTTTTATTAAAAATGGTGGGGGTTAAACCAAATAATAATTTTCTTTTCCTCAAATTTATCTTCGTATGATGAGATATAAGCTTGAGTAAATAGAAAAACAAGGTTTAGGAGAAATAACAAAAAGCGAAAATTTAATAAGTGCTACAAGGGCCAGGGTGTTGTGGAGAGCCGTGATTGTCTACGTCATGATGGGTCACAGCACATAAATAAGATTCGATTTTTTTCTTCGTTCAAATGATAATTGTTTTCTGATTTGTAATTTTTTTTTTAATGTTTTCATTTGTTTGAAATGTTTATCTTCGATTTTTCTATTTTTTCTTCTTTTGTCGATTTTTCATATATTTTTTCTTCCTTTTTTTCTATTTCTTCTTTCATTAATGTCTTTAGCTTTTGACAATTTCTCTTTCATTTTCTTCTTTTTTTGTTGGCATGGTCATAATTTTTTAGCTTTTATTTTTTTTCTATTTCTTCTTTCTTTGCCTGTCATTTTCGACTGAAAAATGTTTCTTTTTTTCTTTCTCTTTTTATTATTCTTCTAACATACTTTCTCCTTGCTCCTTCTCCCCTCACTTCCCTCTTCTTTTATGTTCTCGTTATATTTCTTTCTTTCTTTCTTTCTTTCTTTCTTTCTTTCTTCATTATACTTTTCTCTTTTTCCAGTTCCTCATTCTTTTTATTTTTCTCTTCCTTCTTTTTTCCTTTCTCTTTTGCCAGTTTTTCTTTGTTATTTTCATTTTTTTCTTTTCCCTCTTCCTTTTTTCTTTTCTCTTTCACCAGTTCTTCTTCTTCTTTGTTTATTTTTATTTTTCTCTTCCTTCGTCCGTCTACATGTTCCTTTTCAAGTTCTTCGTTCTTTTATTTTTCTCTTCCTTCTATATTCTTTTCTCGTATCCAAATTCTACTTCTTCTCTTCTTCTTCTTTTCTTCTTTCCTCCTCCTTCACCTTCTTCTTCTCCCCCTCCTCCTCCACCTTCTTCTTCCTCCCCCCTCTTCTTCTTCTTCTTCTTCTTCTTCGTTCAATTTTTCCTATTTCTCGTACCATCTTTTCTCCACCCACTTGTTCCAGCATTTGGCCCCTTTCATCTCTACCCCCACCGGTCACCTTCTCTTTCTCTTTGTCACCATTCCATTTACCACCCCAGCCCGTTCTTTTGCCGCACCCCCCCCCCCACCAGGCAACAACCACGTCCCAATTTCTAATCCATGTTCATGTTTACATTAATCCCATCAACATTTCACATCTAAATCCGCGCGTATTACTCAATCTACCCCCATTTGAGACTGGATGAATGACGAACCCTGATCGCTACTCAATTATCTTCTGCTATTTGCCCACCCTGCATTCGGTCTCCCTGCAAACATGTCGCTCGTAAAAGAATGATTCGCTGATTCTCGCTTTTTGACCCTCAGCCATTCTCCATGATACCCTCTTCCTCGAAGTCAGCTTTTCCCGTCTTCCCGAAAAGTAACCACTTCGTCGGCCAAGAATTTCGCTTTGATAGTCATAATTAACCTTTATGCACACCGGACTCTGCTCACCCATTTTCGCCTCTGAACCTGTTTCTCTGACTTCAATAACACAGGGAAGCACATTATTAACCTTTAAACATTAGAGATTGGTCCAAGTGGTACCGGAATGGGCTGAATTATCAAGAGTTCTCTTTTCCAAGTACCATGTTGTCCGGGCCATTTGTAGCATCATAAAAAAAGAAAAAGAAAAATTTTCATATTTTAATTTGGACGGACAGGTACAAATATTCACTCAATTCAGCTTTAGCCTTGCATGGAAAAAGGCAGAAGAAATGGAGCACTGATTGAAAACTGGGAAACTTATTAGGTAGCACTACCATATATATATATATATATATATATATATATATATATATATATATATAATTATTTATTTAAGAATTATAGCATAAATATGTTATAAAATCGCTACAAAAATAGCCATTTTGTTTCAACACCTTTGGTGTCTTATCAAGTGATGCTGTTGAATGTAGATTGTAGAATGAAGGTTTTAAAAGGTTCAAATCAACTAACCACCCCTCGTAAGGGGAAATGCTGTTACATGAGCTGAAATGACCAATCAAAAAACAAATATACGGGCATTCAAAAAACTTGATACGAAGTAAGGTTATAATAACTATTAAATGCTTTAAAGTTGGGTTTATACTAAAATAGAATTTATTCTAACTAATAAGTATTAAATTGTACGATAAAATTTGAAATTAATATTAAAAACTATCCATTTCAAAAATGTAAATTTAATCTACAATAAGTTTAAAAATTTTAAAATTATTGAGGAAAAAATATCATATACTTATATATATATATATATGTGTGCTCCATTTCTTATATTCGTTGCTCCTTATATATATATATATATATATATATATATATATATATATTTGTGTATTGTAATTATAGCCCAAATATTTCGTAAATTTTACAAATGCTCACGAATCGAATGTTGTACGCACGATGGACGCAAGCCTCGCGCAGATTCTTTATATATATATATTTCCCTCCAAATAAAGCTATAATGCCACTAACACGCCAACAATACTGGGAGTGAAAGAGAGGCTGAGAATATTTTAGAAGGAACCAGAAACCCAATCTTAAACAGGAAAACAAGTAATAAATATCTACTCCTCTAAAAAACAAAAAAACAAAAACAAAAATATTGGAAATGTGTGAACCAGATTACAGGCAAACCCATCTCCTCCTATTAAATATATTTTATTTTGAAAGAAAATGATAAAATTGATGAGATCAAATTAACTCCAGATATCGCAAGCTTTGGCTTTACTTAACCTTTCTTTCTTATTTGATTCCCCCTGTTTTCTTGTTTTGTTTTCGGCAACAAACTAAAGAGTAAGGACCTTTTTTCTCCTTAACGAAGAACAGACAAGCCTGTCCTGTCTCCATATGTCACCGTGGGCACCAATATAGTCGTTCTCACGTGAGAGATAACCTATGGCTATCGATAACTTGTATTATCGAATGCGCGATGGAAGAGGAGACTCAGTTCGAGCAGAGATGGTGGCAGATTGAAAAAAAAAAAAAAGAAAGAAAAAAATCTAATATCAGAATTATGAAGTCTAGACAGAGCTTGTCAAAACCCGTTGGTCGTGGTATTTTTGCGGAGAATGTTGGCCTCGGGAAATTTTCGCTAAGAAGAAGAGGGTCAGGGAGGATGGGTAAAAACGAGGCAAAGTTGAGTTTTTATTTTCAGAATGGTATCGTGTTTTTTTTTTTTTTTTTTTTTTTTTTTTTTTGGTGAGATACGCACATCGAACATTGAGAGCTGATTTTATTATTAGCCAAGGACGTCCGTACTTGGCACTACGAGTACACACACCTACACATTACATGCAGGCGTACATACTATTACGATGTTGCAAATATTTCCAGCATTTTTCGACAAAATACTTTATTTATATGAATTCATAGCATCATTATTTAGTCATTAAATTACTATCCCAGATTTCGATTTTAATTCTAACTTATATTAGGCCAAAAAAAAAAAAATCATATATTTTGATAAAATATTTAATTCATATAAATTCTTTATTTACATTGTTGTCCTTATCTTTGTTATTCACGACGTTTCGACCGTTGTGAACCCCGGCCTTCTTCAGTTGATTGAAATTTCGAATCAAACCCTTTATTATGATTGTTCTAGTTCCACTTACCATGCCTCTTCCGGATGTCACAGTATCAGATGTCTACCTTTTAACACCACTCTCCAAGTTTTTTTTGTTCACCTCTGCTATAACCAGGTATTGAACTCACAACTCTTTGGGTTAAGTCATTGAATGCAATCAACGCTTTTATCCACTTGGCCCTGTGTCCTTTAGGGTTCGTTTCGAAATTCCAATCACCTGCAGAAGGCCGGAGCGTAAAACGGTCGAAACGTCGTGAATAAGATAATGGCCTGGAATTTAGACACCATGCTCACCATTCAAAATTTAAATGTTTGACAAAGGTTCAAATTGATTAGACAACCCTAACCTAACAAATAAACGTACATTACGTTATTTACATTGTTCAGACTGTTGTTCTCGTCTTTGTTGCCATGTTCACGATGTTTCGACCGTTGTACGCTCTGGCCTTCTTTAGGATGGTTTTCTGAGATGAGGTATTTTAACTATTTACACTATTTACATTGTTCGGACTATTGTCCTCATTTTTATTGTTGTGAATATGACAATAAAGATGAGGATGACAGTCTGAACAATGTAAATACTGTACATAATAACAATAACTCATCTCAGAAATACAGACAAATCCTGAAGCAGACTGGAGTGTACAACAGCCGAAACGTCATTTCTTGACCCAGGACAGCATTATCTCCTCAAAGCGTTTGATGTAGGCTTCCGTGTTGAGTCTTAGTCCCTGTAGGAAGATGAATGGAGACATAACGTCGCCATCACTAGAGACCACATTAAACATCTTCGTAATCACCATTAGACTCATCCAACTCTTTCCGAATCCTCTACACTGTCCTCGGATTGACACCCAAACACTTTGAAGTGTTCGTGTATTGAAGCTTCCGGCATGAATCCCAAGCAGTATATGTTGTTGCCAAGTTTCTGGCGGAGGGAATTATGTCATGGCGCTTTTTTTTTCTCACAGACAGTGTCCAACTAACCTACTAAAGTGTGCAGTCGGCAATAGCAAACAATGCGCATGCGTGAAATTAAAAATATAAAATGCCGATAACTTATCCATGTAACTATGTATATGAATGTATATTTAGGCAGGAAATATACATACAAACAAATTTGATTATATAACCGACAAAAGTTTTATATATATATATATATATATATATAGTTATTCGCATGAACTTCCCAGATTTTAGGTTGCATATTGAATACCCACTTTTAACCATTTTAACGTTTAATCTATTACTTAACAAATTAACCGACGTTCCTCTTTTAAATTATAAGCTTGCATTATTATCTTTTTTTTTTTTTTTTTTTTTTACAATAGACCCCTATCTACACTCTACATTCTGTATTTACAACGCGATATTATATTAAGTTTATATTAAATTTGAGTTTAAATTAGCAGTCCTCCCATGAGAACCAGTATATATATATATTTAAAAACCAAAAGTATTAATTCGTGTCTGATGAGTTGTTAGAACGACGAAACTTTAAATTGCATTTCGAACGTAGGTATATGTGTATTTATGATCATATATATATATATATATATATATATATATATATATATATATATATATATATATATATAAAAAATGAAAACAGGATTTATGTTTAATCAGACATTTTTATTACTTCAAACTATAACGGATGCTCCTGTCTGAAATAGATGAAATCTTCTATATAAAATGTGTATTACGTCTCTCGGTCTGCACATTCGATAAATCTTAATAAAGAAAATGTAATCTCCTGAGGGATTGAACCTGCGTCCCCATTTATTTGAGAAATGGCCATTTGATCTGGTCTGCTTTACAACTCGGTTACAGAGAGTATCATATTTTAGCTATGCTCTATATTCACTTTTAAGGAAAGCACACTTAACCATTCCGATATTTTCTGGCTTCCCATTATTTTTTGTATATTAAGTATATCACATATACTTTAAGATATCATCTCTTGCGGGGAATGATATTTTATTTAATGTGAACTGTTTATTTTGTATAATAATAGCTTCTAGAATTTTTAATCTTTCCTTTCATTGGGTCAGGGTTAGGGTTAGGGTTAGGCTAGTCTGAAGTATTTTAGTCTTATCCAATATTATTTGTCATATGTTGATAGATGTAACATTTTGTTCTTCGTGAAGTCTTGGTCGATATATATATATATATATATATATATATATATATATATATATATATATATATATATATATATATACATATATATATATATGTATGTAAATTAAACCCAAATTACCTTATTCAGATGACAATTTCGTCCCCAGGATATTCTCCCTGGGACTTGTGAAAGCAAATGCATTTGTTGAAGAAATGAATTAACAAATGTATTCCCATTGACACGTCTCAGCAAGAATCTTTCGGGACGAAATTGCCATATGAATGGTGTAATTTGGATTTAATTTATATATATGTATATATATATATATATATATATATATATATATATATATATATATATAATATCTGGCCACTCGTATTCGAAGATACCTGTCTACAAGGCGGCTAGCCAGTCCCTATTGCAGACTCTCGCTCAGTCACTTTTGTGTTTATTCAACACATAAAGAACCCAACTGTGGTTTATACTGCAACTATACTAATGAGACATTAGTTACAGTTTCTGAGAAAGAACGTGTTATCTGGTGTGATAATCTGAAAAAGCCCAGTACGCTCAAAGTCTCGGTCATGATGACTCATGATTTCTTGCTAGCACAGCCATCGACGGTTTCCAAGGGTTCCGCCTACCAAATTTCACTCACAAGGCATGGGTCTACCCGTGGTAAGCCTGTCAGACACTTTCCAAAAGGTGGCACACGATGGGATAACCCTTTCCAAACCGATAACATTAGGAGGTATCCTTCTTGATAAATCGACCATTGTGAGATTTGAACACGGGTTTCATGGTCAGAAGGCGAACGTTCTGAGCACTCGGTCAATATATATTTAACGTGTGTGTATGTACGTATATATATATATATATATATATATATATATATATATATATATATATATATATATATATATACTCAGACAAACAATATGGCTTCCGCTTTGCCCGATCTACAGCTGATGTGCTTACGTCCATCACTGAAACTGTTTACCAAGCTCTTCAAAATAACGGGCAAGCTCGTGCCGTGGCCCTAGACATCTCCAAAGCGTTTGATAGGGTTTGGCATGCCGGCCTTCATCGCAAGCTCCAGGGTTATGGCATTACGGGTCGATTGTTTGATCTAATGCAATCATTCTTGTCAAACCGTGAATTGAAGGTCGTTCTTAACGGATTCTCCTCCAGTTCCTATCCCACGAACGCAGGTGTTCCTCAAGGCTCCATCCTTGGCCCCACTCTATTCCTTATTTTCATCAACGACCTTCCTGACGCCATAAATTCACAAGTTGGCATCTACGCGGATGACACCACAATTTACTCTTGCCTCAAAAACAACTAGTGTCGCTGACAAAAGTAACCTGGCCGTGCGTCTCGAAAAGGACCTCCAATCGGTTGTGAACTGGGGCAGGAATTGGCTGGCCAACTTTAATGCCTCAAAAACAAAACTGCTCTCTATTAATCAACACAGAAATCCTTCCCTGCCCTCCATTAGAATGTCTGGTGCTCAACTTCTCGAGAGCACCTCTCTGCGGCTGCTCGGTCTCACGTTAAATGCTGACCTGAGATGGAACAAATATATTGAATCAATTGCTTGGTCAACCGCAAGGAAAGTTGGCTCCCTGTACCGCAGCAGGAAAATTTTCTCCCCGGAATCAATCCTCCAGATCTACAAATCAACAAATCGCTCTTGCATGGAGTATTGCTGCCATATATGGTCTGGAGCCCCTTCTGTTCGCCTCGGGGTTCTTGATAGGCTCCAGAGGCGGATATGCAATATAATTGGCCCTGTTCTGGCATCTCGTCTACAGTCACTTTCTCACAAACGCGCCGTCGCCTCTCTCTGTCTTTTTTACAAATACTTTCACGGCAATTGCTTCGAGAAGCTGCATTTACTGGTTCCCAGAATTCATAAGTTCAAGCGCCCTACGAGGCTGACATCCCGCTCTCACCCCTTCACTGTCGAAACTCCTAAATGTGGCCGTCTCTTCTACTCCAATAGCTTCATTTCTCGCACCTCTCGCCTGTGGAACACCCTTCCCTATTCCTGTTTCCCTGTGAGCTATAATCTCCAACTATTCAAATGTAATGTCCATTGACATCTCCAGTTGCCTTGATCTATCCACTACCCTTCTCCTCATCCTTTCTTCTATCACTCCTATCTGATCTTGCTCCAAATTTTCTGTAATCCCTTGCGTCCTAGTGGCTTATCGCTTTGCTTGGGGTGAAACGCTTATATATATATATATATATATATATATATATATATATATATATATATATATATATATATATGTGTGTGTGTGTGTGTGTGTGTGTGCGTGCGTGCGTGCGCGCGCGTGTGTGATCGAGCTGCGCTATATCGAGTCTAATTCGTTACAACTTCGTCACCTGGGCCCATTAGTGCTGTTGGTATGGCGTTTGCCGCTTATCGTAAGTGTTCAGGTTTCAATTCTCAGTAGAGAATGCACACTGCTGATGTAGTTCCAAATGCAAGACGAAACGGCCATTAAGTGATTTCTGCACTTTGTTGAGGTTTCTTCTAGCCTCAATGAATTACTTAATTCTGATTATTTGTGTGTGTGTATATATATATATATATATATCGAGATTACTGTTGTAAATAAATTTTTCCAAATTATTAATAAACTTTGTAAGGTTCAATATATTTTATTAATAAACATTTCAAATTTCAACATATATATATGTATATATTTATATATATACATGTATATATATCTATGTTTGCGTGTGTATATATATATATATATATATATATAGAGAGAGAGAGAGAGAGAGAGAGAGAGAGAGAGAGAGAGAGAG
>OZ010580.1:96436677-96476677 GCA_963932145.1 Acanthosepion lycidas
TATTTTATTTTTTTTAATTTTTTTAAGCATTTCACCCCAAGCAAGGCGGGAGTTCCACTAGCACGAAGAGTGTTACAGAGGGTAAGAGCAAGAGATAAAGAGAAAGAAAGGATATAGAGAAGGACGGCGATAAGAAGAGAGTGAAATTGCAAAGAAAGAGGAAAAGAGTAAGAAAAGGAAGAGGTCTAAGAAAATGAAAAGAAAGGAAACGGGGAGAAAATCTGAAAAGGAAAGAGAAAGGAAAGATAGAGAAAAAGAAAGAAAAGAAAACAAAAGAAAAACGAGGGCAAAAAGACTGTGTAGGAGAAGAGAGAAAAAAAAAGGAAACAAAAAGATTGCAAAAAAGAAAAGGAAGATGTCCTGAACGCATAAAAAAAATAAATGAAGAATCGAAGAGATAAATGCGTTAAGTTAAAAATTTACAAAAAACCGATAGAAACCAAACAACTTCTGCTAACGACCGCTAGATGGCGTTGCCAAAGTAGTATACAAAAAAAAAAAAGAGCGCGCAAATAACTCATTCTATTCTTTCCTTTTGCCACAAGAAGTCTTATAGATAGGACATGTCTTTGCACACCTGTGGAAACATTTTTAGTTTCTAGAGAACCTAATGTTACAACTTCTATGTGACTGGCCCTTCGAGATATGGATGAACTTGCCACTTCACAATTGCCTATCTTTTGTAACTCTAATAAAATTTGTCGGTTGTCTATCCCTCCTACTCCCTGCTATTCCAACATAATTGATTCCCTCCGTCCATTTTGCATCAATATGTCCTTAGAGGGAGAGAAAGAGTAAAGGTTTGAGGAAAGGATAAAGAGAAAGACAGCGATCAGGATTAAGGCATCAGAAGATGTTGATTGACATTACATTTGAATATTTGAAGATTATAGCTATCAGGGAAACAAGTAAGAGGAAGGGAGTTCCACTGTAGGGAAGTGCGAGAGAAAAAATTGTTGAAGTAGAAGGGACGGTTACATTTAACTGTTTCGACAATAAAAGGGTGGGACCGAGATGCCAACCTTGAATTCCTGCAGTTGGGGTACCAGTGAAAGTAGCTCCTCAGAGCAGTTGCCATGAAAATACTTGTAGAAAAGACAGAGGGAAACCACAGCACGTCTGTGAGAAAGTGACCATAGACGATATGCCAGATCAGAACTTATCACATTGCATATCCGTCTTTGGATTTTGTCTAGGACCAAGAGATGAAAATCGGGGGCACCAGACCATATATTGCAACAGTATTCAATGCAAGGACGAATGGCAGATTCGTAGATTTGAATGATGGATTCAGACGAGAAAAGAAAACCTTCTGGCGCGACACAAAGAACCAACTTTCCTTGCAGTAGACGAAGCTATTGATTCAATGTAGTTATTCCACCTCAGGTCAGTGGAAAGCCTGAGACCAAGAAGGCGGAGAGAGACGCTCTCTTGGAGTTCGGCATGAGGCATTCTGATAGGAGGCAGGGTAAAAGTTTCGTTTTAGATGCATTAAAATTTACAAGCCATTTCATCCCACAGTCAACCACAGATTAGAGGTCCGTTTCGAGACCGGCGGCTAGGTTAGTTTTGTCATCTTCATCAATGCCGGATTTACTATTGATACAGGAGTAAATATTAGTGTCGTGTAAGCATTTTCTTGGTACGTGGATCCTAATCTGCAGGATATGAAGTCGTCAAGATTTTCGTTTCAATTTAAAATAGAATTTAGCGGTAATGAACTTTCAAATGTAGTTCGATTAATTACTTATAATCCACTTTTAGTACCCCGAGTTAGAAAGGAGAAGAACTTTAAAAGGACTTGCTGTCTCTTAGTCCCGAGTAATTAACTCCAGAATTTGACCTTTTTTTTAATTTTATTTCCGCAGAATCAACTGCGGAAATAAAATTAAAAAAAAGTCAGATTACAAACGCATCTTTACATGTCGTGTAACTTTTCCCTGTTGGAGAGGGTGCGATGAATAAATTGTCGTCTAAATTACGCGAAAATGAAAATAACCCTGCCATCTCATTTTAACAGACATATTTACTAAAATTACACAAAACTATCTTGAAATACTAGAGGGTAAGTTTATTGAATAAAATCGTCTTTGGCATCAACCACGGCCTCCAGACGATTTCGGAATCTCCTGCAACTCTTTTGAACGGTCTCCTTGTCTAAGTTGATGAATATTGCCATAATCCTTGCCTTTAGTTCACTTTTGGTGTTGCAAAGAGTTTTGTTGGTCTCTTGCTCAACTGCGCCACACACTTAATAATCAAGGGGGTTGCAATGTGGGGAGTTAGGTGGCCAGATATAAGGGGTGATGTTGTAGAAATTGCCTGACAGTCATGATTGGGTTCTCTTGCCTGTGTGACATAATGCAGGATCTTCCAGTAGCCACTCCCTTGACCCAGGGCAGTACTACCTCATCAAAGGACTTGATGTAGGCCTCCGTGCTGAGTTTGAGGCTCTGTGGGGAGATGCATGAAAGCATAATGTCGCTATCATTAGTGATCACTCCAAACATTTTTGTAATCACCATTAAACTCATCCAACTCTGCCCTGTCCTCAGATTGAAACACTCTGAAATGTTCGTATTGGAGATTCCGGCGCGAATGCCAAGCAGTATGCCGTTTCCAAATTTCTGGTGAAGTTAACTGCGTCATGGTGTTTTTTTTTTCTCACAGACGATGCCCAAGTAACTCTCCGATACTGTGCAGTCGACAAAATAAAAAAACAAAAACAACGCGCATGCGCGAAATTAAAAATATAAAATGGCGACAATGTACCTATCGTACTCTCTAGCTGTAAACGTCTTCATTATGGGGAAATTACTTTTCGTTTTTTTTTTTTACAATATTTAACAACACAAGATCCTTGAAAAAAACACAGTTACCTACCTCAACCAAAGATCAACTTATTTCTTCTTTTCTTTTAAACTTTGAACTTTGTTTAATTACTTAGCGACAAGGATTGTTCGATATTTATCTAACATTGATTCCAATAATTCATGATCTCTCTTGCATAAATAAGCAACCCCTGAAAAGTCTACTCCCCAACATAGTATGCGCCCTGTTTCTCTCCCCAACCAATGTTCCTGGCAATTAGTTTCTTTCCTCTGAGGTTACATTTTTTATTAACAAGTTCCCTTAGTTGCATTTTTTGTTACAAATGTTTCATAAAATATTCATTAGTGATGACAAAAAATGTGTAAAATAACCAGTTAGGAAAGAAAATAGATTACTGAATAGATGCTGAAGGAGGTAGCATATGGGAAACAGTTCTGATGGACGGACAAGCATAAAGGTCTAGAGATCAATTACTTAACTTGGACAATATAATAAGGCGTTTAATTGAATACTATTATTACTTTGAAAAGCGTTACCATTTAAATAAAAAGTTATAAGTTAACAATTTTTTTTAAGCATTTCACCCCAAGCAAGGCGAGAAGCCACTAGGATGCAAGGGGTTACAGAAAATTTGGAGCAAGATCAGATAGGAGTGATAGAGGAAAGGATGAGGAGAAGGATAGTGGATAGATCAAGGCAACTGGAGATGTCGATTGACATTACATTTGAAAAGCTGGAGATTATAGCGCTCGGGGAAACTGGAATAGGGAAGGAAGTTCCACAGGCGAGAGGTGCGAGACATGAAGCTATTGGAGTAGAAGAGACGGCTACATTTAATAGTTTCGACAGTGAAAGGGTGAGAGCGGGATGCCAGACTCGTAAGGCGCTTGAACTCATGAAGTCTGGGAACCAGAGAATGCAGCTCCTCGGAGCAATTGCCATGAAAGTATTTGTAAAAAAGACAGAGAGAGGCGACTGCGCGTCTGTGAGAGAGTGACTGTAGACGAGATGCCAGAACAGGGCCAATTATATTGCATATCCGCCTCTGGGGCCTATCAAGAACACCGAGGCAAACAGAAGGGGCTCCAGACCATATATGGCAGCAATACTCCATGCAAGGGCGATTTGATAAAAGTTAAACTTTTTAACGTTTATTTACTAGAATATTCTTTATAGTAATAACAGAAGACGGAAAGTGTGACACTGAGATCCGAAGACGTATTGGGATGGCCAAAGATGCTTTCCAAAAGCTAAGCAGAGTATTAAGAAACAGAAAAATTTCGTTGGAATCAAAGAAAAGAGTACAGAACTGTTATGTGATACCTGTCCTCCTGTATAGCAGCGAATGCTGGACAATTTCTTCAAAGTGAAGAAGAAACTTGAAGCAACAGAAATGTGGTTCTACAGAAGGATGCTGAGGATACCATGGACGGAACATTTGAGCAACGATGAGTTTTTGGAGAAAATGGAAACAAAAAGGAAACTTATAAATAACATCAGGAAGAGACAGCTCAAATTTCTGAGGTACTTAACGAGGAAGGCGGGTTTGGAAAATCTGATACTCACATGACATAGGTAGGGATAGAGGAAAGCAGCGCATAACATACTTGATGTGCTTGAGCAAATAGATGGTAAAACAGGGTTTGGGAGAAATAACAAAAAGACAAAACTTATTCAGAGCTAAAAATGATAGAAAGATGTGGAGGGCCATGATCGTTTACGGTGACGGCACATACAAGAAGAATAATAATGTCGGATTCAGCATCGCGGTGATGTCCGTTGGACAGATTTTACACACCCTTTGTCTAGAAAAGAAAGCTCTTGTTCGGACACAAGAAAAATTAAATAAAAAGCTTAACCATAGTATCTTGTCTGACGTTTTTAATGAAACATGCATATATATATATATTATGCTTTATTTTCCATAAGTTTGCGAAAATATGGAACGCTTCGCGCAGAGTCCATGATAATCTTCTCTGTATCGTTCCAATTTTAATATTAGGTTGATGCAAAAAATAATGACGTAATAATGTCGTTTTTTGACGTATTTTTTAACGTCAAAAAACGACATTATTATGTCATTATTTTTGCACCACCCTAATATATGTACTACCGAAGCAGGAAAGTAAAAGTTATTTGAAATAAAATTTTCTTAATTCATTTTCTATGGCTACTAAAAAATTATTTCGTAGACTTGAAAGAATTAAAACAAAAATAAACATAGTATGTCTAAGTTATTTCATCAAAGCTGTTTGAATCTATCTATCTATCTATCTATCTATCTATCTATCTAATAGGATATAGAATTCTGACAAAGTTTTGAAAAAATATGACAGATGGGAAACAATTTCATTGAAATTACATTTGATAACAAGTTTCGCCTTTCTAGGCCTCATCAAATAAAAAAAAAACGAAAGAACGAAATAGGTATGTATGTATTATTGTAGCCTAGACGCATACAAATCTTTTTTGATCTGTTGGAGCATAGAAAGGCGAAACGCGTAAACAAATCTATTTGCAATGAAAGGTTTTCCGGTCGTCATAATCCTTCAATATCTATCTATCTATCTATCTATCTATCTATCTATCTATCTATCTATCTATCTCTCTGTCTGTCTGTCTCTCTCTCTCACTCTCTCTCTCTCTCTATATATATATATATATATATATATAAAGATGAAAAAATATAGTTTTAAGGTGTGCTATATTTATGGGATAAAGTGCTCAATATCAGAAGTAGAGCGTATGTAAATATAAATATAAAAGTGAACATTGAAGTCAACACTCAGAGGCGACAGGCTGTTTCATGCTAAACACAATCGTCTGGCCGCAATCGATTGCGTCAAGCATGAAACAGTTTGTCGCCTCTGAATGTTGACTTCTATGTTCACTTTTACACACACACACACACACACACACACACATATATATATATATATATGTATATGTATATATATATATATACTTCTCTCTCTCTATATATACATACTTCTATATATATATATACTTCTATATTAACTTTTACATAGCCCATTAGAAAATAAATGCTGCATCAAATCTGTGCTATACCAATGTACTATCTCATCCACTGAGAGTCCTAATACTAATATGATATACATTGGGTCCACGAAGAATGAATTTAAAGCCAGATGGAGGCAGCATATGTGCTCTTTCAACAATATAAATAAAAGAAATCAGACTTCTCTATCTAAATATTTTTGGCATCTGAAGGAAATATGCAGGACACCTGAAGTAAAATGGAAAATTATAAATAGGACTAGAATTTGTAAAAATTTGGATGACCCATGCCCTTTGTGCCTCCATGAGAAACTGCACATTATTAAGTTTCTAAATAATAAAAATCTATTAAACGATAGACATGATTTAACGGTTTCCGACATCATCAAATTTATGCATTGAATAATTAGCTTAAAAATAAATATACAATAAAATAACTTTTATAATCTATAGCCCAAACAAATAGTTTAAATACCCTAAAAAAAAAAGATAACCCTTTATGAAGTCGTCAAAAAACAAATGTTACGGCAGTTTTTATATACACAAAACCCTTTCATAAAGAAATAAAATAAAAAAAATAAAAAAATCTCCATAGACACGTAAACCAGACTAGGCGAAAACATCTTCCATTTTAAATTTAGACACCCCCACCTTACCCTGACTTGACATCTATGAAAGTAACTCTATACTGATACAAATTATTAACACCCAACACCCCTACCTATTTAAACAATTCGCCCTGGCTGTTACCATGGAAATTTTTATTTCAATTATGAATATGCTATTAAAACACGTAAATTTCAGAAATAAGTTATTCCAAAAGAAATTTCGCTTGAAGATGAAACAGAGCTTACTTTAATTCAATTTAATTCAAATAATTATATTGAAGTTTTCGGCTTTTGTTTTGAAACATGAAACCTCTTATGTAGCGTGTTGGAATCATATTTTTAAATAAATAATTATATTTATGGTCTACTTTTGTATCGAGCACTATTTTTGAAAAACAATAACAAAAATACTAAAGAGCTTTGGATTATTTACCTAACCAGTTCTTTCCTATTTTCTATATATTTTCATATATATATATATATATATATATATATATATATATATATATATATATATATATATATATATATATATTCCTGATTTGTAAATTGATTTTATTTGAAACCCGACATTATTTCTTCTAATTAAAAACATTATATTTAGTGGATATACGTGTTTGAGTAGACATCCCATTTTTGGTTGTTTCATTTTTTTTTTTTTATTTTGTATATTTTTTTTTATTCTTGTATATTTGAGAATCTTAATACAGCAAATGTATATTCGAGAATCTTAATAAAAACATATGCATTCCGGCAGAGTGCAAACTTCTGTCACCCTGCTGAAATGTACATTTTGTTTTATTAAGACTCTCGAATGCACAATCCAATAGAGGTAAATTTACAGTTTAAAAAAATATATCACAAAATATAACGTTTGTAGTAAATAGAAATATATAAGGCTATTTATGTTATATATATATATATATATATATATATATATATATATTAATAAATAAAAGGGGAGAAAAACACACACACACACACACACACACACACACACACACACACACACATATATATATATATATATATATATATATATATATATATATATATATATATCCTTGTGCAGGTATGCAGAAAATAGAAAAGAACACGTTGGGTGCATAATCCGGGGTTCCTTAGTATTTTTGTTTTTATTTTTAAGAAGGCAGTGCTCCATACAGAAGTAGAGCTTATATTATAATAATATTTTTTGTTTAAAAATATGATTCCTTCGCTACATAAGAGTTCTCATGTTTCAAAAATGAGAGACTAATTTCCTTCTTTAAGGAACTCCCTAATTAACTCCCTGACCACTTAAAGAAGGAAAATAGTCTAGCCACTCCCACAATAACAAATTCTGTAACGGACCGTGCCTAAAAATACACGTAAACCGAGAGATAGCTTATTCCTAAAATTTCGCTTGAAGATGAAACGGGACTAAACACCACAATCCAACTTAATTTTATTAATTATTTGGATGATTTCGGCTCTCGTTTTTGAAACATGGGAACTCTTATGTAGCGAAGGAATCATATTTTTAAACAAAAAATATTATTATAATATATATATATATATATATATATATATATATATATATATATATATATAGTCATCCATAGAAGACTGTTTCGCTGTATCACAGTTTTTTGATTCTAAATGCTTTCAGCTAATCTATTTACAATTTTCAAGGAATTTTGTTTTTATAATAAATGGTGTCTATGTATTATAGTGAAACTGATTAAAGTTGTTGAAAGTAAACATATTCTTAATTTCCAAATACGGCCAATACGTTGTAGCCGTGTTCATAAGTAATGTTATTAAGGGTTTGTTTCTTGTTTGCCTATTTTAATAATAAGGTTTTCAATTTAATTGAATACTTACATGGTATATCTGTTACATAAAACATGCCTTAGTGTTCATGATTCTTAAGTCTAGTATCTGTCGGACATGGTAAAAAAGAGATATTTTGTTTAAGTTAAGAGTTAACGTTGGGACAATCTGTACTTTTAAATCGGTCAAAAAATTAATATAATTTAAAATTATATATTATTAGGAAATACATCCTAAGCCTTTTTCACCTTTCGGTAGAATCGACCTAGTAGGAAAAATTGGCTTCTCATTTCTGAAAACAAAGTAAAATTTTAAGAAAAAGTTGCTTACATTTTTATTTCATCAGGAGCAACGATTCTTTAAAGTTTGACATGAATTAGGTCGGAATCCTTTTAAGAAATTTAACTTTACAATAGATGGCAGAATTTGACAGCATTGATAACATCGACTACCTATCTCCACCTTATAAATTGGATGTAAAGGAGAAATGAACTTTTGACCAGACAATTATACGTTGAGTATGATAACATCAAGTCTTTACATGTCACAGATCATATATATATATATATATATATATATATATATATATATATATATATATATATATATATATATATATAGGATATCTAAATTGGTTTTTTCTCCGTCTAGACATTTTAAGTATACAAAGGGGAAAAAATTCGAAAGGAGAAAAAAATAGGAGGTAAAATGACGTTCAAATTTAGAACGGTTTTATTTTATTTTTTTTTTTAACTAAAGACCGAGAAACGATAAGCGACCTTCTTCAGATGCAGATGGCCGGCTCCCTTCGGAAAGTTAAGCTGAGTTTAGGCTTATCTGGCGCGAATAAAAAGACTGTAATTATAGTTTTTCACGAAGACAAGATTGGTAAAAACGAAAAAAAAAAATGGAATAAAGAAATAAGAAGAATATAAAGAAAGCAAGTTACCCCAAAATAAACCGTGAAATATATATATATATATATATATATATATATGTATACACACATCTATGAATATAATCAAATTGGTAAATATAGGGTGAGCATTCAACATAGGGTATATTTTTTAATATATATATATATATATATATATATGTATATATGTATATATGTATGTAAATAGATCAATATCACAACGAAAACGCCCTTTACATATATATACACACACACACATATAAAATATATGTACAAATATATCAATATAGCACTGAAAGCACCCATTAAACTTATATATATATATATATATATATATATATATATATATATATATATATATATATATATATATATATATATAAAGATATTTTTATGTTTATACATTTTTTTACAGATACAAATATTAAAGTAAATGCTCTGTTTATAATAAACAGTATTAAACAGCATTTACCGGCCTGAACGTCCAAGAAATTTTCACAGAAAATATTCGTCCTCGAACATAATGGGATATAATGGAATATATATATATATATATATATATATATATATTCTTTATATTCTTCTTATAATTCATAATGTGTGACGTCATATATATATATATATATATATATATATATGATGTCACACATTATATATATATATATATATATATATATATATATATATATGAAGAAATATAGTTTTAAGGTGAGCTATATTTATGAGACAAAGTCCTCAATATCAGCGATAAAGCGTATGTAAATATAAATATAAAAGTGAATATTGAAGTCACTGTCAATTTAATCGTGAATGTGGACAGGAATATTCGTTTCAATGTTGGCAGATGAAATTATGATAAGAAGTGTGGATAAAACAGAACCTTGTTTTGTTGTTAGGCTTTCTGTGACCGAGCAGTCTAAAGTGCGCCGTGCTCAAGCCGGTAGACATGGTGGGCTGTGTTAAAAACACACACAAACGGAACGTCTATTTCAAATACGGATACTCACTAAAAATAACGTTTAGGTATTAAAATAAGGTATAAAAATGTACTAGAATAAATCCTAAGGAGCCGGACATTTATTCATTTATTGTTTATCGCTCTACTTAGCGTATTGAGTACTCTACGTTTTAATCTTTCTACTCGTTTGGGCTTTTTTTTTCTTTGGACTATGGATTTAAAGCACTTGGCTATTTGTTTCGTCTTCTTCTGACGTTTTTAGTTCTTTTTTTTTATTTCCAGTTTTTTCCTCGGTTATCGATTTGTCCTGACATATAAGTTGAGATATCCCAGGATTTCCAAAGAAGTACTACTATTAATATATATATATATATATATATATATATATATATATATATATATATATGAATTTAAAATCAAAAACCCAACATAATAAAATAGCATTTAATACTGGTAGAAACATCTAAAACATAATTTAATATTAGGTTGGTGCGAAAATAATGACGTAATAATGTCGTTTTTTGACGTCAAAAAACGACATTATTACGTCATTATTTTTGCGCCAACCTAATAACTAATGCTCCAAATAATAAATACCACCCCCTCCCAACTACTAATGAACTAATCCAATAGCACTGTTTAAATACCCCAAATATTATCTATAAAAATGAAATAATAAGCAACCTCTTTCAAACCCATTGACGATAACACATTTAACCCACGTGGGGGGGGGTTGATAAATATCAACCCATTGACGATAACCAAAACCGCTCGGCAAATCATCATCGACTAGGGTCTTTTTTCAGTAACTTAGATCCAAATATAAAAAACAAACTTGCGACAAAACAAGAAAAAACAGAAAAAAATTTCCGTAATATTTAACAAAACATGCCTCATATATATATATATATATATATATATATATATATATATATATATATATATATATATATATATATATATGTACACACACACGCGCGCAGAGTGATTGAAAAGTAACTCCCTAATTTATGTGACGTGGTTCTCCCGTCTAACTATAAGTTTTACAAGACGGGAGAGTTCATCGTACGTAAAATACAGAGGTACTTTTCACTTACTCTCTATTTTTCTCTCTGTATATCACATATATATGTTTTACCTATTTATTTATCACATAATTTGTCTACAGTGTACTGAGACAAATGACGAAATCTCCGGCCAATTCACCTACCGATATATATGAATGCGTACATGATATATCTATTACATAAAACTTGCAAACGTCCACTCCTTTTGATTATCTCTGTCTATCAACATGTATCTTATAACATGCCCTACCTGACAGTTCTTCCTTAGTTAAATAATTTGCATATTCAGCCTTAAAATTGATTTTTTTTTCTTTTTAGAAATAACTTTTTTATGTGATTCATCTAAAATCTCAGCTCCTATTTATTTACGATGTCCATTACGGACATCGTAAATAAATAGGATTTTTAGATTGGTTTGGTTTGGTTTGTTTTACGGCATATCAACCTCAATGGGTTATTTAATGCCGACAAAATTTTTATTCCTGGTAATACTTTGTTTTGTCAAAAATCTATTTCTGGAAATATTTTTCCGTGAAAAATCTATTTCTGGTAATTTTTTTCTTCAAAAATGTATTAATAGTAATATTTATTTTTTTTAAAAAACATTGTTGGTAATATTTTTCTTTCAAAAATTTATTGCTGGTAATAATTTTTTACAAAGTATTTCTGGTATTAAAACTTATTTTACACTTTCATAGTGTTTTGACCCCAGTTTAGGGGTTAACTATTTGTCCATAGCTGAGGCCCTAACAGGTGCTACCACCCCGGGTCAGGGCGGACCTGAGAACATCAGCAATTAATAGGTGGTTCCACGCTCCTCAAAACCTATTGATCAGAGGCCTTGCTGCTGGACGTAGTTTATCGTCTTACCCTGGACGCGGATGTACCCAGGACGGTAGAATTTATGGAGCTTGTTTTTATAATTTTATTAAATTAAAAGCACTTGTTTAGCGAAGAGTTCTCTTAGCTAGCGCACTATCTCCATAAATGGCACATCGAATACTCCTTCCATATATGGTGTGGTACCCCGTTGTTAATCTCAAGGTCCTCGATAAAATCCAGAGACGGATATGCAATGTGATAGGTCCTGATCTGACATCTCGTCTACAGTCATTCTCACAGACATGCTACGGCTTCCCTCTGTCTTTTCTACAAATATTTTCACGGCAGCTGCTCTGACCAGCTACTTTCACTGTTACCTCAACTGCATAAATTTAAGCGTGCTACTAGGTTGGCATCTCGGTTCCAACCTCTCACTGTCGGAACAGTTAAATGTAGCCGCCTCTTCTACTCCAACAGCTTCTTATCTCGCACTTCCCGACAGTGGAAATCCCTTCCGCCTCCTTGCTTCCCTGATAGCTATAATCATCAAACATTCAAATATAATGTCAATCGATATCTTCTGATGCCTTGATCCTGATCACCGTCCTTCTCTATATCCTTTCCTCGCCCCTCTTTACTCTTGCTCTCACTTTCTGTAACCCCTTGCGTGCTAGTGGCACTCACGCCTTGCTTGGGGTGATATGCTTTAAAAAAAAACACTTTTTTGTTGTTTGTACAGTGATTGTGTATTTATAATTAAAGAGCAAAATATATGTGTAGAAAGTGGAAAATTCTAGAAATTATAAAGTAAGAAAAAAGAAATTTTTATATAAGGAAAGAACGAACGGTGGAGTAGGTCAGCTTGACCACTTGAGTGAAAAGTTTATATTAAGTCATCCCATAAGTTCTGTCCGAATTTTGAATAAAGAAAACAAGTGACCAAATGTTACATTTAATTACAGATTCAATCAACAATGTATTTTCCCTGATTATCTATGACTTCCTTATTAACAAGGTTACTAATTCCATTACTGTAAAATTCTTTTGGCTTTGATTCGAAGAACTCACAAATGTCAGTTTTAACCTCTTCCTGCGTTACAAAAGCTGTTTCTTCCAAATGATTCTGTAAGCTACAAAACAAATGGTAGGCTGAAGGAGCAAGATCGGGAGAATAAGGTGGAAGAGGAATTTTCTCCCAACCAAGTTCGATCTTTTTTGACGTGATTCTTGCCGTGTGGGGTCGCGCATTGTCCTGATGAAACATCACCTCTTTCCGATACACTAGAGCAGCTCTTTTTTTCCTCAAAGCTTAGTTCAGACGCTCTAATTGCTGACAGTATATTTGAGCATTAATTGTTGTATTAGGTGGTAAGAATTCAAAGTGGATTATTCCTTGGCGACCCCACCAAATTGCAAGAAGCACCTTTTGCCCATGAAGTTCCCTTCTCGGCTGTGGCTGGGGTCCTTCCCCTTTACCAAGCCACTGTCTAAGATGCTTAACATTTCGACAAAAGATCCATTTTTCGTCGCCAGTCACAAGTCTATCCAAAAAAGGTGAAACAAGTTGGCGAGAATGGAGAGAACAGATGTCAACTCGGGATTTGAGGTTGTTTTCAGACAATTCATGAGGTACCCATTTTCCAAGTTTAGGAACTTTTCCAAGTTGTTGAAGATGACAATGAACAGTTGTATGGTTTGAACTGAGAACCACTGCCAATTCCTCAACTAATAAAGCAGGGTCTTCTTCAAGGGCTGCTTCTAGAAGCTTTTCATCAAACTCAACTGGGCGTCCGGTTCGATCTACATCTTCAAGGGTGAAATCTCCACCTATGAATTTTGCAAACCATCTTCTGCAAGTTCTTTCATTCACACATTCCTCTCCATAAACTGAGTGAATGTTTCTAGCCACTTCAGCTGCTGAGTTTCCTTTCTTGAACTCTATAAAGCATTATGTGCCTCAAATGATTCTTGGGTACTTCCATGTTAGCAGGGTTTTAATCAAACAAAATTTAATTTTATTGTTCTCTGAAATAAAATTTAATCAGTTTAAATTCATCTAAACATAAAAATAATGTTCAGCTCCATTAGACATTATAAAATACTCTTTAAATTTCGTTCATTTTAACAAAAAGTTAAAATTCGGACAGAACTTATGGGATGACCTGATACTTCAGCAGACATACTTCCTTTCTATTTTCTGGTATTTGCTCAATTCGTTTTCTATCCGCATGTAGGTAGTTTGCTTCCTGTATAAATTCTTGTTTAGTCTTCTATGTATAATATTGCTCCTACTTTACGGCAGCGAATGTTGAACAATTACTTCACAGATGAAGAAGAGATTTGAGGCAACAGAAATGTGGTTCTAGAGAAGATACCATAGAAAATTTCAAAAACGAGAACGTTTTAAGGAAAATGGAAGTAAAAAAAGGATCCTTATACTTAGAACCAGAAAGAGAGTTAAATCATCCCAGGACACAAAACGAGGAAAGACGCCTTAGAGAAATTAACATACACAAGACATATCGAAGGTAAATTGGACAAGGGAAAACAGCGGACTGACAAGCTTGTGTAAATGGCGGGAATCGGGTGGAGTGGAATGAAGTTAGAAAGGCAAACTTTTCTAAGAGCTACAAGGGATAAAAAATTGTAGAGACACGTGATCTTCTACGTTCTGATGGGATATGGTACATAGATGATGAAATAGTTCTGGTTTATACATGATTCAAATGATAGACATAAATTAGCACGCGGGCTATTGTCCTCATATTTGTTGTCATCACAACGTTTCGACGGTTGTCCTATCCGGCCTCATCAGGTTTATGCCAATCAGAGTAACCTACAGAATAGCCTAATTCTAAGCTGAATCTGTTATTTAATCTATGAGTGTAGACTCTTCTTGTTCCTCTGCCCATGTCTAGGGATATCTCATCTAGTTCTTATTTTTAGTAATGCTCACTTATTGTTTACTCTGTTTTCCACTGAATTAAAATACACACTGCCCTACCCAGGGATTGAAATCACAATTACTATGTCACCAATTCTGAACTGAACCTGTTATTTAATCTATGAGTGTAGACTCTTCTTGTCCCACTGCCCATGTCTAGGGATATCTCGTCCATTTCTTATTTTTAGTACTGCTCACTTATTGTTTGCTCTCTTTCCACTGAATTAAAATACACACTGCCCGGCCCAGGGATTGAACTCACAAATACACCTGGAAACTAAACGATGGCCTCTCGACACTTGTGTGTTGGTGATAGGTGCTCCCGTTTAAACATTCCGACTAGCATCGCATGGTTTAGCTGACAGTTCATGCCGTTGATCAGGGTATGGACTTTGCAGTGCCCGTATGACTTCTTTGTGTCACGTGTTGGATGATTTGGATGTAAGCCAAGGACATGTACTATTCACTTGAGTAAAGAAAACTCGTTCCTTTTTTTTGCAAAGGTTCTACCACTGACGATACACCCTCTTACTGATAGAGTGACTGAATAAAAAATAAGGGAGACTTTATTTTCACAACTTAGATTTCTGTATAGATATTTAAAGAGCAAGAGATAGACAAAGGAGAAAAGAAATAGAAGAATTCAGGACATTATAAACTGGTTTTAAAAAATAGAAACGCAAATTTTGGAACAGTTCGGGAAGAGAAAAAAGAAACTAAAAAGAAATAAAATGATAAACAGGAAAACAAATAACAAAATAGTCAGAAGAAAGAAGCGTTATATTAATCGTAATCTTATTTATATGAGAAACAAATGAGGCATTGCGAAAATATTCTGGCCCAGATGGTTTCAGCGTCTATTCAATTCCTACGAAAGCAGAAACGGAGAAGACCGTCACCTGCTCATTGCATTCATAATCTAATAAAAGAGCTGTCTTGAACGATCTTCAAGCTGGAATAACCAGGAAGACAGAAGATGTGGAAACGAGAATGGAAAATCAACAATTCCGTCACAATACAACCGTAAAAGAAATATATAAAAAAAAAAACAGTTAAATCTAACGTCCCCCAAATAAACTAAAAATATTTTCTACAAGCAGAAGGATCCTTCTACGTGATCAGTGAATGCTGGACAATCTCCTCAAAGATAAAGAAGAGACTTGAGGCAACAGAAATGTGTTTCTACAGAAGGATGCTGAAAATACCATAGACTGGACACGCGAGGAACGACAGAGTTTTAGAGAAAATGGAATAAAAAAGACACTTATACTTAACATCAGAAAGAGGTATTTATAATTTCTAGGAAACATAAAGAGAAAAGCGGGTTTAGAGAATCTGATACTCATAGGACATATTGAAGTCAATAGGAACAGGAAAAAACAGCGTATATGCTACTTGTGTAAATGGTTGGTAGAAGAGGAATTGGGAGATTAAAAAAAAAGGACAAACACAACTAAGAGCTAAAAAGGATAGGAAATTGTGAAGAGCCATTATCGCCAACGTTTCGAATATACACGGCACGTAGAAGTGTTTTAATAGAAGTCAGGCAAGGTGACTCACAGCTCCAAAGGTGTATATGAATAGCGAAACTTAATTATCTGTCCTTGACTCAGATATAATTTATGCACATGTCAAAGAATGAGAAATGTGTCACGTGTAAGTTTTGTTTTCAGCGACGAAATGCATTATGGGTTCGACGAATAAGCTTAGAAACAAAAGAAGAAAGCGGTATGATTTTTCTTTCTTTCTTTCTTTCTTTCTTTCTTTCTTTCTTTCTTTCTTTCTTTCTTATAACACTAACATATTTCTTTTCTTGCTATCTATCTATCTATCTATCTATCTATCTATCTATCTATCTATCTATCTATCTATCTATGTGTGCTTATCTGTCTGTCTATCTATCTATCTATCTATCTATCTATCTATCTCACTCACTCTGTTCATTATCTATCTATCTATCTATCTATCTATCTATCTATCTATCTATCTCAGTCTATTCCTTATCTATCTATCTATCTATCTATCTATCTATCTATCTATCTCAGTCTATTCCTTTTCTATCTATCTATCTATCTATCTATCTATCTATCTATCTATCTATCTATCTATCTCACTCACTCTGTTCATTATCTATCTATCTATCTATCTATCTATCTCAGTCTATTCCTTATCTATCTATCTATCTATCTATCTATCTCACTCACTCTGTTCATTATCTATCTATCTATCTATCTATCTATCTATCTATCTATCTATCTATCTCAGTCTATTCCTTATCTATCTATCTATCTATCTATCTCACTCACTCTGTTCATTATCTATCTATCTATCTGTCTGTCTGTCTATCTATCTATCTATCTATCTATCTATCTATCTATCTATCTATCTATCTATCTGTCTATCTATCTATCTATCTATCTATCTATCTATTTCTTCAATTCTTGTTTTCTTGTTTCGTCCTCTCGAAATCGTGCTAAGCAAAGAACTATTGTATGAACAAATAGGATAAGTTCGAATCCGGACGCCGGCTTCCACCATTACCGGATTTCCTGTTTTTTCTCTTGTCCAAAATGGTCGCTAATTGCCTGACAAAATGGAAGACCAAGGAATAAAATGTAGAAGAAGAAAAAACGACAACATAAAAAGAGATATTCTATAACATAGACAGTTCCTCAAAGTATTCCACAAAAGAACTTCATCGAAATTATTTCTTGCAGAATAATAATACGTATTTAACCTTTGACAGAAACTATTTAGAATACAGAGTGCGGCAAAAGTAACTCACTTTTTTATTTATGAACAAAACTCCATTTTTTATTTATTGAATAAAAATAAAGTACAGTACAAGAAGAAAATTTACAAGTATCGTCACATCAAAACAGGCTGATTTTGTTATGATAATCAAAATATTTCACACGTTCAAAAATGCTCCTTCTTCATGTTCAATACAATGCCGAACCCTAATCGTAACGCCTCTACAAACCATTTCAGATATTTCTATATTAGTGTCAGAAAATCTGTTAGAAATTGCTTGATTTAATTTAATTTGTTTTAATACTGGACGACGTTTTTTTTCTTTCTGGCTTTCTTTTTTCTTATAACACTAACAAATTTCATTCCTTGCTCACTCTCTTTCTTTCTTTCTTTCTTTCTTTCTTTCTTTCTTTCTTTCTTTCTTGGTCTATCTATCTATCTATCTATCTATCTATCTATCTATCTATCTATCTATCTATCTATCTCAGTTACTTCAAATACATCTCACTCAGCCTCTTTCTTTCTTTCTTTCTATCTATCTATCTATCTATCTATCTATCTATCTATCTATGATAATGCGTATTTAACCTATGATATTCAAACCCTTTAAAGTATTCCTGCATTAATGTCAGAAAAATATGTCAGAAATTGCTTGTTTTAATTCAGGAATTGTTTTCGGTTTGTGGCTGTAAAGATCTTTCAGTACAACCCACAAGAAAAAAGTTTGGTGTTAGGTCTGGTGATGGTGATAACCACTCAACTGCTTCTCTCTATCCGAGCTTGAAATTATGAGTCCTGGGTATGACGATAAACTATATCAGGCAGCAAGTTTTTGCGGAGCGTCGAATCACGTCTTAATTGCAGTTATTCCCAGTTCCACCCTGACCTGACATAGATATGCTTCTACCGACGGTTGCTGGGACTGCCACTGAGAGAGCGTATGAGCAAACGAAGAGGTTTTAAACAGAATGCGAACTACAAAGAAACCTCTTGTGTCTCGGCTCCAATGACTCTCCCACCGTCGTAACGTAGCTTCACTGTACCTTTTCTATAAATATTTTCATGGCAATTGTTCTGATATGCTTCCGTATTTGGGGTTTCATTTGTAAATTTTATCTTTATGCCCCTGCCCACCGGACAAATTGTACATATGGGAACTAGTTAGGACTAAATAGAGACTCGCAGGTATTATGGTGACTGTAGTAAGAACAGTAAGTAAGAATGCTTTGTTTTGGTGTAAGGAATACTGTGGTATGTTTTTGTTGTGGTAAACCCTCCTACAGTAGAATGAACTCTTACTTCTCTCATAAATACAAACTGCGAGAGTCGGGGAGAGTGGAATGGCAGTAGTAGACGCAGTGTTAATCTACTTATTACTAACACTATTGTTTTGTATATATCTTCAATATACATTTTCAACTTACCTTTATCTTCCGTGTCTTTCTTTCTGGCCCCTAAACAGGCGACATCAGTAATTGTGGTTAGTTAAGTTTAAGTTAAGACAGATGTAGACTTCTTTTATCCCCACTTTTGACCTTGTGACACAGTTTTGTATTATATCAAAATAAATATTGTTTCCCTCTATGGTATCTTGTCTTTATGAATTTAAATGTATATCAACATCTATATGGGTCATTTAATACCGAAATCTAAATAATTTGAACATAATTGTATGGTGTCAACGCAATATATTTTGAACGAAATTATATGCCTTCAACTGCATATAAAATACATTTTTGGTAATTCTACGATAAAATGTATTCTTCGTAATTTTAGAATGAATAGGTATTATAAAATTATATAAAATCATATTGCTGGTTTTTCTACTATAAAAATATATTTTAATAATTTCATAGTGTTTTGTTTTCGTTTGAGTTTTCAGTATCTAGGACCCTACCAGGTGCTACCACCACTGGTCAGGGTTGATTTGGAAGCAACAGAAATTAAGAGGTGGCTCGACCCTCCTCAAAACCTCCAATCTTCCGATCAGAGGCCTTGAGTATTGGACGTAGTTTATCGTTATGCCCAGGATTAGAATTTAAGCGCAGTACTTGATTGGCCATTAGTTCTTATGATTTGACTATAGAAAATGCCGGATGTAAAGGCCAGTTCAGTAGATTCTTCCCTCGGGTTTCTCAATTGTGGAACTCTCTTCCAGTTTCTTGCCGGAAATAAATAAGGGAAAGGAACTTGAACCGGAAGCATCAATATTTATGCAAATCTTCTAGAACTTTTCGTAATTATAGTCCTTCGTTGTTTCCAGTTCTCGTCAATGACCTTCCTGATCGCATCAGTTCTCAAATCGATATGGATACCGATGGCACATCTATTTACTGCTGTCTTAATATTAAATCTGATCGGTTCAATTAAGTCATTACGAAATCGTTTGGAGCAATCACTAGTGATAGCGACGTTATGCCTACATTCATCTTCCCACAGGGTCTCAGAATTCAACACGGAGGCCTACACGAAGTTCCTTGAGGAGGTAGTGCTGCATGGATCAAGAGGGTGTCTGCTGAAAGACCCTGTGTCTGACAACAGGACACTACACCATGCCACACAAGCAGTAGAACCCAGTCATGCTATTTTGCGACCACATCAACCCTTACATCTGGCCAACAACTCTCCAGACTGAAACCCGCTTGATTATTATGTTTAGGGCGCAGTTGAGCGAGTGACCAAGAAAACTCCTTGTAACACCAAAGATGAACGGAAAACAAGGATTATGACTTCATTCATCAACTTAAACAGGGAAACCGTCCAGAAAAGAAGATTCCGAAGTCGTCTGGAGGTCGTGGTTGAAGCTAATGACGATTTTATTAAATAAATTTACTCTTTAGTATTTCAAAATATTGTCGGGTAATTTTGGTTAATACAGTGCATATTCGGGAAAAAACATGGCCGCCTTTATCTGTTAAAATGATTTTATTTTAATTTTTGCGTTATTTAGATGAAAATCTATCCATAGCACCTATGACTTCCAGAAACTTCATATAATGGTAAGACATTAGCTACAGGCTGCGGCAGAAGATGTTTGTAATATTTCTACAGATGTTTGTAATATATCTACACTTTATTCTTGAACCTACTTTGCTTCAACAAACAAAAAAATCTATTCACATGAAAGTTCTTTCTGCTCTTTAGTTGATTAAAAGAAAACATTTCTGTTATAACTACCAGCATATTCTTTCACTCCTCCTTTCATCTATTCTGACCAATATAACTTGCTAATTTATTTGTTTTTAACACATTCTAACACCTTATCAGTCATTTGAAAGCTTCTCGCCCAGTCTGAAGAATTTACGTCGTTTCTAAGTTTCATAAATGGTTTTCCTGCTGGCACCAGTTCTCAGCTCTGTATCTATGCTGATGGCATAGCTATTTACTCCTGTCTAATTTGGATCGCCACAAAGCATGTGGGCCTGATGGTATCCATATAATATTCTGTAAGAAATATGCCACTGAACTGGCTCTCTAAACTCTCCCAACCGCTCCCGCTAGATGCTCGCCCAGACACATTTGTGTTTGTTTAACACACACAGAGCCAACCACAACTATGCTGAGCAGACGTTAGTTAAAGTTGTTGACCATGTTCACCATAGTCTATGAATATAGAATACAGCGCAGTACGTAATCTGTTCAATGCAACAACATTAAAGATTAATACTCACGAGTCAGACACTCTACTGAATCTGACCATATCGCCAATACTACCAGCAGCTGTTCCGTAATTCTTCGGTCTTCGATATCAAAGGCTGGCAGCGCATATTCGGGAAAAACATGGCCGCCTTTATACACGTCGCATTGAATATTTTAAGCCTTCTGATTGGTTAAACCTTCCATTGGTGAACTATAGAATGAGTCAGCTCATTTTGGCTGGCTCACTAGTACACCAGGGTACCCAAAAATTCCAACATAAGTTTCCGGGAGAAAGCGTATTATCTAGCGTGATTAACAGTCTGAACAAGAACAGCACACTCAAATCCTTGGTCACGATGTCCCGTGACTTTGTACTAGCACAGCTATCGACAGCCTCCAAGGGTTCCGTCTACCCAATTTTACTCACAAGGCTTGGTTCAACCTGTGGCATGGTTTTTCAGGGACTTTCCAAAGGTGCCGCACACTGGGATCGCCCCTTCCAGACTGATAACATCAGGAAGTTTACTTCCTGACAAATCAACTGTGGTAAAATTCGAACCCAGGTCGCATGGTCAAAAAGCGAATGTTCTAGCCACTCGGTCACGTGCCCATATTTTGGACCTGTAATAGTGCATTAAATAACAATGTTTTCTATTCCTCTTCTCTTTCAGGAGTTAACATCTTCTGCTGATAAAGTAGAATGTTTCGCCCATAAATTCTCTACAAACTCTATTCTTGACTCATCTGGATTATTCCTGCCTAATTTCCCACATAGAACTGAGTCACAGTTGAGTGACATGCATATAACCTATCCCTTGGTCTCTGCTGTCATCTCTAATCTGGATTGTAATCAAGCATGTGGACCTGATCATATCTATGTAATAGTCTGTAAGAAATGTGCTCCTGAATTGGCTCCTGTTCTCTCTAAACTCTACAAGAAATGCCACTCTGCCTCTTTCCTTCATACTGGTTGGAAATCCTCTTCTGTAGTTCCAGTCTTTAAGAACTCAAGTGAACTCTTTGACTCTTCAAACTATCAACCTGTTAGCCTCCCCCTTCCTTTTGGCGAGCAACTAGAGGCCCTCAACTCTGAATTGGTTAAGCAGCTCACATCGTAGGACCTTCTTTTAGACAAGCAATATGGCATTTTAACAGGGTTTGGCATATTTGAAAGGTTATGGTATTTCAGTCTTATCAAATAGTAAACTGAATATTTTCCTGAATGGCCAGTCTTCTAGATCTTTTTGTACTAATGCAGGTTTTCCCAAGGGATCTATCCTTGGACCTACTTTGTTCTTAATTTTCATCAATGATTTTCCTGATGACATCAGGTTTCAACTTGTTATCTATGCTGATAACAGAAACATCTATTCTTATCTTCATTATAATCTGGCCAGTTTCTGAGAAAACCCTTTGTGCCTTCCATCAACATGGCTCATACTAACCTCCAGGAGAGTGACATTATGACTTTTTAGGCTAACATTCTTGGCTGACATGAAGTGGAAAGTTTATACTGAATTTTTCCCTCCAGAATCTATCTTATATATTTATTGTACCTGCAACCTCGATATCAAAGAGTAAAAGAAATATTTTCCTGAATGGCCAGGCTTCTATATCTTTTTGTACTAATGCAGTTGTTCCCCAGGGATCTATCCTTGGACCTATTTTATTCTTACTTCTCATCAATGATATTCCTGATGACACAACCATTTTTTCCTGTCTTGATAATAAATCTAACAAGTTTGTATAGGTCACATTGGCAGATGATCTAAAAAATGATCTATAATCTGTTGTTAACTGGAGCAAGGAACTGTAGGTTAATTCTAACAGTACTAAAATGTAACTTCTTTCTATTAATCATCTGAGAAAACCCTGATATCACCCCTGGTTGTCGGCTGATGAAGACAAGTTATCGCACGTGCTAACACACGTTGTATGTTTAAAAAATGATTAAATATATATATATTTAAAAAATGATTATATATATATATATATATATATATAATTTTTTAAATATATATATATAGATTTAAAAAATGATTATATATATATATATATATATATAATTTTTTAAATATATATATAGATATATTGAAAAAATGATTTTATATATATATATATATATATATATATATATATATATATATATATATATATTTGGATTTGTGTATATCTTAGTGCTATCAATTTCTCTTTGAGTACAAAGCATGTTTGGAATTCCATTTCCTTTCAGCTATTTCGTTCCTTCCGTGAAATACGGTGTTATTATGTCATTGATATAATAATACCCAAATATGGGGAAATGTAAATGGGATAATAAATAGCAGCAACCATTAACGATCACGGACGGAACGGAATAGCTGAAAGGAAAAGGAATGACAAACATGCTTTTTTCTCTCAAAGAGAGCTTGATAACACTAAGATATACATAAATCCATATATATATATAGGTAAGATGAGAACGAATAGAGTACAATTCCAAAGTTAGTCACATATAATTTAAAAGACCGCCCAATACAAAGAAGAGCCAAATCCTTTATTTTGTGATATTACATCGAAAACATGGCAAAATCGTTGCACAATTGCAGTCGTGTTTCGATGCGTGTCAAATGCATCTCATCAGGCGATTGCACAATCACACACAATCGCCTGATGAAATGCATCGATACACATCGAAACACGATTGCATTTTGTAGGGATTTTGACATGTTTTCGATGAAAAAACTAATATATATATATATATTGTGTGTGTTTATTTTTATTGCTTTAAATAAATGCTGACGTATAGAATAGATAGATAGTAAAGAGAGAAGTGATAGAGAAAGCAGTAACACTAAGATATGCATAAATCCATATATATATATATATATATATATATATATATATATATATATATATGTTGACGAGTGTCTTGCACGGATAATAATATATCACACATATACAGCGTCAAGAGTGTAAGGAGAAGAAGCATATATAATATGGAGATACTTCTGTTTCTGGAGAAGCCATGTTTAGGACTTCAGAGTTAAACTATGTCCCAGGCGAGGACATATTCCACGAATGGTTTTCCAAAATTGACGACTGCGAGTTGGAGGTTCTTTCCATATCTGTCACACCTCATATTTCGAATAACTCACCGATTTTATTGATAATGAATATGAAAATGCCGGAGGTAGCAACAACCGGATTGTTATTTTCTTTGAAAAGAAAAGGAATTGTCTTTTTAGCATTTGATTGCATACAGAAATAAAAAAAAGTTCCCTAAAACAATAAAAAAAAAAAAATAGTTAAATAGTGGAAGTGTTATACTATTAGGTGGTGCAAAAATAATGACGTAATAATGTCGTTTTTTGACGTTAAAAAATACGTCAAAAACGATATTATTACGTCATTATTTTTGCACCAACCTGATATCCCATTTTTATAATTAAAAATCTATTAGGAAGGCTAGAGATCGCATTGGGTAAAGAATTATGATCAAAACAACAAGGATAAAGATATTAATCCAAATAACGTACGGAACAATGACAAGAGATCAGGAAGAGGTGATCATGAAACACATTCTGTAACGCCCGGGAGAGACGAAAATCAATAACTTGAGACTTAGTTTTCGTTTCTATTTTTAAATTCTCGTACTTGCGTTTGAAATCAAAACAAAATACCTCTGTGAGTAAAGGACAGGAAAGTGAACTGTTTCCCTAGAGATTATGCGAAGAAAATAGAGAGAGAGAGAGAGAGAGAGAGAGAGAGAGAGAGAGAGAGAGACAAACGAAGTGTTGGCTGGTTGCATCTAAAAGATGAGAAAACGAAGGTCGTCTAATCCCCAAAGTAAATACAATAAAAGTTGTAGATCGTGAAGATGGAGTCAACACAGTCTTTTGTAAAGGATCATGGGAATTTCTGTCTGCGGAGAAGACATTTCCACGTTTCTCCTAAACTTGTTTATAATCTATATTTTGCCCTTTATTTCGAACAAAGAAATGAGCGTTCCTGTGTGTGGGAAATGTGTATTTAGGTAGCAGCCCTTCATTAATAGAGTTTTTCTTTTACAAATGTCAACCCAATACAAGGCTCAAGAGCCACTAAAGGTAGAGTGATATTGAATGAGTTGTGTGAACGTAAGAGAGGGAAGTAAAAACGATGAAGGTATGGAGAATAGAAAACGACTGACCCTTGACTTGATGTGGTTAAGAGTGTGGCACTGGGGCAAACTATCAAAGCGAGAGTTTGTTCTCATCAAGTAGAGGGTCTTAGGAGGAAGAAGTGGTATGAGTGGAACTTTCTTCTTGCAAATAGAATTCGAATAGAATGTGGGTGATTCGATACTGTGGACGCAGCATGGCGGGTCAAAGCTGTAAAAATCTGAACTGATGGTTCTAACAAATATAGAGGTGCGATGGGTAAATTGTCACCATTTTATATTTTTGATTTAGCGCATGCGCATTGTTTGTTTTCGATTTAGTGCATGCGCATTGTTTGTTTTTGATTTTGTCGACGGCACAGTATAGTTGGGTCAGTTGGACACCGTCTGGGAGTCAAAGAGTTCCATGGCGCAATTCACTCCGCCAGAAATTTGGAAACGCCATGTTGCTTGGCATTCGTGCCGGAAGTTGCAAAACGAACATTTCAGAGTACAGAGGATTCGGAAATAGTTGGATGAGTCTAATGGTGATTACGAAGGTGTTTGGCGTGATCACTAGTGATGGCGATGTTATGCCTCCATTCATCTTCCACGGTGCCTAAGACTCAACACGAAGGCCTACTTCAAAATGCCTTGAGGAGGTAGTACTGCATGGATCAAGAGGGTGACTGCTGAAAGACCCTATATCTGACAACAGGACACTACAGCATGCCACACAAGCGGGAAAACCCAGTCATGGTTGTCAGACAATTTCTGCGACCACATCAACCCTTACATCTGGCCACCTAAATCCTCAGACCCCACCGCCTTGATTATTATGTGTGGGGCGAGAGAGAGAGAGAGAGAGAAAGAGTGAGAGAGACAGAGAGAGAGACCAACAAAACTCCTTGTAATACAAAAGATGAACTGAAGGCAAGGTTTATGGCTTCATTCATCAACTTAAACCAGAAGAGTTGCAGGAGATTCCGAAGTCGTCTGGAGGCCGTAGTTGAAGCCAATGGTGATATTATGGAATAAATTTACTCTTTATTATTTGAAGATATTTTTGTGTAATTTTGGTAAATATATCTGTTAAAATAAGTTCTCAGTGCTATTTTAATTTTTGCGTCAGGTAGACGACAATTTATCCATCGCATCCTGTATATCTGCTGAACTGAAGATGTCAGTGTTATCTTCATTTTTGCGTCATTTCGACAATTTATCCATCGCACCCTGTACATCTGTTCAAATGAGACATCAGTGTCATTTTCCTGCAGCGTCTCAACATTTTCCATGGAAATAGCGATAGAATAGATTAAGGGCTTGCGAAGTCTCGTCCGTTGTGGATGGACTGCAGGTTTGAAAATAATTAATCACCCACAAAGTCACGTAAACGGTTTTTGAACTTTTTGACATTTTTTTTTCGGGGGGGGGGGTAATATTCTATTTTATCTGATCTTACTTCTGCAAAGACAGAGGAAGAGGTAGACATTTTCAGGAGTGGTACTGACCATTTTTTTAGCATCTTTAGTGACAGGTCGTATGCACGACTCCCACTTGAGATCTATGAAGAACTTGAGTCCCAATAGACGCCCGAAGCATGTGAGTGCAACTGCTTCCAGAGGAAGAAACTTTATTAGCGTGTCTATGGAGAAATATTAAATATGCAAGTCTTTCCATCATTAGAGCTATATTGGAGCAGAAATCAGCTGCCATTCTCCGAACATCTTGTTTGTTACTGGTGTACACATAAATTGTCGTATAACACATTTAGTATCGCAAAAAAAAGTGTATTGGATACATGATAGATTGCGTGCAAGTTAATTACATCCAACATCATAAGAAGAAAAAAATGTTGGCGTGAACTCGAGCCATATTCTTAAATGTCTTCATCAGATATAAAATCTCATATGACTGTCGTGCATGCCGTCCAGACCGGTTAGAAATGTCTGAATTATCAATTGTATACAACCGTTTTTTTTAATCAATGATTAAAAAGGGCTTCAAATGAATTAATCCTATGAATCTTAAAGAAGATGATAGTCCATCAGGCCACCTTTAAATTTGCATCAGCAACAACATCAAAAAGAAGTTGCATATTGAACTGGAAGAGAAAATAATCAAGATGTTATCTTTCCACATTACCAAAAAGAAAAGGATTGGAAAGAAACACCTATGAATACAAAAAAGAGCGATAATATTTAGTCGAGCAGAGAAGTTGGATTTCTTTAGAAATATATATATATATATATATTCCTTTAATTGAGTTCACCCCAAGAAAGGCAGTAAAGCTATTGAGACACAAAGGGTTACTGGGTGGGGGAAAATTAGAAACAGGAACATTACTAAGGACAAGAAAAAAGGGAGAGTAATCAGGAGGACAGTAGATGGCGACTGACATTGCATTTAAATTTTTGCTCAAAATCAGAAAATTTTTGGCTAAATAGCATGAAGACGGAAGGTAATACCACAAGCAAGAAATGCAAGAAAAGAAACTGTTAACATATGATTTACGGTTTCATCTAGCCAGTCGAATTGTAAATTGGCGAGATTTCGTCTCCCGTCTACTACTGCGCTTATATACAAAGAGTCTAGGAACCATATCGTCCAAACAATTACTATTAATGTATTTATAGAAAAGGCAAAGGGAGGCAATCTTATGCCGGTGAGAAAGTGACTGAAGCCGTGACATCAGATCAGGCCAAGAATATTGCTGATTCTTCTTTCGATTTGATCAAGGAATTGTAGACAAATAGTAGAAACACCGGTCCATATGTGGTAACAATATTCTAAGCATGGGCGAAAGGTAGACATAGAGATATACAAGATAGATTCCGGAGAGAATTGTCGATCACGACACGGTGTTCTCCTTCGACCATTTCAAAGTACACTACTTATAATCCATCGCATTTATTTCAGCATCCCTTTCTCTTTTCAAAACAATCTGGAAAATGCCTATTTTCAGAATGTTCTCCTTATTCTGAAGTTTTATCTTCTAATGTTGATTTTGGATTTTAAAATAGCCTGGAATTGTATTGAAACAAGACTGTATGGTAATTAGGCCACTGATAAATCTTTACAATACGATATTCTATCAAGACACCCTGCATATGATCTGAAGACACACTGGTAAATACTATGAGTTCATATTACATATGCGCAATCAACTGGATCTTGCTGCTAATTCAAGAACCTCATCAGAAAGTATCAGTTCACATAGTCGAAGTACAATCCCCACTGACTGGCTTTCAAATTGCATGAAGTCCATGCAACTGTTTCAAGGGACATTCGAAATGACCGGCTACTTTACAGACTGTTCATATTTTTAGTTTTATTAATTTCAAATTTAAGATTAAGCTTTTGCCTTCATTTTGTTACTTAATTTATTTAATGCCAAAACCTAAATATTTTGAGCACAATTTTATGGCTTCAACTAAATATATTTTAAACATAATTGTATGCCTTCAACTACAGATAAAATGTATTGTTGGTCCTAATGATATAAAATGTATTGTTGGTCATTTTGCTATAAAATGTATTGTTGGTCATAATGATATAAAATGTACTTTTGGTCATTTTGCTGTAAAATGTATTGTTGGTCATTTTGCTATAAAATGTATTGTTGGTAATTCTACTATAAAATGTAATGTTGGTCATTTTGCTATAAAATATATTGTTGGTACTTCTACTATAAAATGTATTGTTGGTCATTTTGATATAAAATGTAATACTTGTCATATTACTATAAAATGTATTGTTAGTCATATCGCTATGAAATGTAGTTTTTCATATTAATACAAGATGTACTGTTATTCATATTACTATAAAATATATTGTTGGTCATATTACCATAAAATGTATTGCTGGTAATTCTATAATATTGTTTTACTAGTAATTTTGCTTTAAATTATTTGGTTTTGGTTTGTTATACGGCATATCATCCTCAATTTAATGACGATAAGATTTTTATTGCTGATATCTTCCTAAAAATGTATTATTGGTAATAATGTATTACTGGTAATTATTTTTCTTCAAAATTCATTGCTGGTATAAATTCTTTTCCAAAAACGTATTCCTGGTATTAAAAGCTATTTTTACACTTTGGGGTGGGGGTTTAACTATTTACCCATATCTGGGACCCTAACAGGTGTTACTTTCCGGTTCAGTGTGGACATAGGAATACCCGCAATTAGGAGATGGTTCCACCTTCCTGAAAAACCTCCTGATCAGAGGCCTTGCTGTCGGATGTAGCTTATCGTCTTACCCAGGATGCGGATGTAGTTTATCGTCTTACACTGGATGCTTTAAAATTATATTGTTGGTCATTTTACTATAAATAGGCATTGTTGGTATAAATAGGTATTTTACGATATAAAATATATTGCTAATAATTTTACTATAAAAATGTTTTCATTGTGTTTTATTTTTGTTTCGAGTTTCACAATTTGCACATAGCGAGTACCCTAACTGGTGCTACCACAACGGGTCAGGGTAGATCTGGGACCAAGAGAAATTAAGAGGTGGTTCCACGTTCCTCAAAGCATCCAATCTCCTGATCAGAGGCCTTGCTGCTGGATGTAGTTTATCGTCATACCGAGGACTTCGTGCCAAAATTATTGAATATTTTTAAATTCTTAATGTTCTCCATTAACAATGATGGAGCAACTGCTGGACTAAACTCTTCTTCAACATGTGTAATCACCTCCTACCGAAATCCAATCTTTCATGTTTGATTAAATCCTACCTTTTAATGATAAAACAGGTGTGCGCATGGTGTAACGATTACCGGCTGGGAAACAAAAATCGTAAATGGTGTTCAAATACAGACTGTGTTTGCTGCTTTTCACTTTCGAAGACATGCCTTTGGGAACGGTATGGACCAATATTTTCTACACGAAACGTGGCTAAAAAGCGGTGCACACTGGTGATTCTAGCCTTGGTTGGGTAAGAAATGTGCGACTTTTAAACAAAGAAAGTGTACCGAACTGTTACGTGATATCAACCCTCCTACATGGCAGTGAATGCTGGACAATCTCCTCACAGATAAAGAAGATACTTGAAGCAGCAGAAATGTGGTTCTACAGAAGGATGCTGAAGATACCATAGAATGAACATTTGAACAACAACGAAGTTTTAGAGAAAATGGAAACAGCAAGGAAGCTTTTAGAAGAAACATTTGAAATTTCTAGGTCGCATAATGAGGAAAGAGGGCTTGGGAAATCTGATACTCACAGGACAGACTGAAAGCAAGATGAACAGATTAAAACAACGCAAAACCTACTTAGTGAGTTTAAATAGATGAAGGGTTTAGGAGAGACAACAAAAAGAAGAAAATTATTAAATCCTACAAAAGAAAAGAAATTGTGGGGAGCCATGATCACTTCAGTTTTGAAGATAAATGGCACGAAGAAGAACATGTAAGGTGGTGGGATAGCGAGGCTGTGCCGATATGGTCCACAGAGGAGTTTAACGTTTATATATATATATATATATATATATATATATATATATATATATATATATATATATATATAGATATATATATAGATATGACAAGACTAAGACAGATAGATAGATATCTAAACTGATAGATAGATATGAAGAGATCTAGACTGATAGAGAGATATGAAGAGATCTAGACTGATAGATAGATATGAAGAGATCTAGATAGATAGATATGAAGAGATCTAGATAGATAGATAGATAGATAGATATGAAGAGATCTAGATAGATAGATATGAAGAGATCTAGATAGATAGATAGATAGATAGATATGAAGAGATCTAGATAGATAGATAGATATGAAGAGATCTAGATAGATAGATAGATAGATAGATAGATAGAAGGATAGATAGATAGATATGAAGAGATCTAGATAGATAGATAGATAGATAGATAAATAGATAGATAGATAGATAGATAGATAGATAGATAAAGGAAGGAAGGAAGGAAGGAAGGAAGAAAGAAAGAAAGAAAGAAAGAAAGAAAGAAAGAAAGAATGAATGATAAAATGGCCGTTGCCATACAGGAAACAGTTGTCGTTCATTGACTGAAGAACATGTGTTAATATTGGGTGAAATTCACAAAATCTTTTTCTTAAAATTGTCTCTCAGGAAAGTAAACTTTTGAAGGCCACTAGTTCTTACCGCTTTTTCTAATATCGATGGAACTTTCTGTCCCGCCCTTTCGCTTTTGTTAGTGTGGAAAGTTAACATTTTAATCCTTATTTTCTCTCCTGATGTTGTCCTGGGTATGACGATAAACCACATCCGGCAGCAAGGCCTCTGATTGAGAGATTATTCATTTCAAATATACAGTTCAGAACTTAATTTAACAATTGGAGAATTATGCTGTTATACGATTTGGAGAATTTTGCTGTTACACCCGGGTTATAACTGCCTCTAGTAATTATGTCCACACAAAAACGTTTCTTCCCAAAAGCTGAGTATCATCTACCATGTATTCAAATGTGAAAGCAGAATAACATATATCATATTTCTATTACTTTAAAGCTCCCAAGAAAATTAAATTTCGGCATTAAATGACCCATAGGGTGTTGATATGCCGTTAAAGAAATGTACTCGAATCGAATCGATTGATCAAGAAAAACAAAAGACAGGAAATTGTGAAGATAGTCCCTCACGATTTTCGAGTGAAACTCGAAATAATAAGGAAGGAAATCCTTTCTCTTAGTTTAGAATTTAGACGATAGTCAAGTGCTCTCGTCTTAAATTATCAGCGCAACACAATTTTCCTTAATTTTATACAATTGCGTTCTAGATATATTTAGTTGAAGCCATAAAATTATTCCAAATATTTAGATTTTGACATTAAATAATCCATACAGGTTGATATGCCCCTAAAAAAAACAACCATGAAAGAACTCTTTTCATGGCCTTAATCCATATAGTATCCTACAGTTTCTTAAAGAAATCAAACTCTATTCCAAAATATATCCTTAAATCTACAATATAAAACATACATATAGTAATCACTAGCAGTAGAGCCCGGCGTTGCCCGTGGATGTAACAGTAAGAGATAGATCAAGTATCGACCATCATAAAGACTGAAAAATAAAATTGACAAAGATTATTGTTTAAGGTTGATGGACACGCTTGTCTTAATTAGTTTTTTTTTTTTTAACGAATTGGTCAAACCCAAACTCAAACAAAAACATTGTTTTCACTCGTTATGAGTCTACCGATTGAATAGAATTTTATTATAAACAATTGTCTTGTAAATGGAATTTTTAAAGGATTCTGAACGTAAAAATAAAGAAAAAGTGTGCAAGACAATAAGAAACACTACCTGCCAAAAAAAAGTGAAGTTTTGTTGAAATCGGTTGAAAAATGTAGGAAATCCGATCCCATATATAAACGAACACACACACACACACAACCAACCTGGGTTTTATTAATAAGTATAACTCGATATTAATAAGTATAACTCGATATGAGTTGTCCCCCTTTCATTAATGCCTCTTAATCGTGTTTTCAAATTGATTTTGTGCAAAAACAATCGTGTTTTCCAATTTTGGGCGCTGTCAGAACCACCACAAGGTAATTTTACTTTGTCTGTGAAGTTTTGTTGAAATCGGTTGAAAAATGTAGGAAATCCGATCCAATATTTAAACGTACACACACACACACACACACACACACACACACACACACAACCTTGGTTTTATAATAAGTAAGATGTTCTCTAGCAATCATGTCCACACAAACATATATATGCACAAAAGCTGAGCATCATCTACCATGTATTCACTTGTGAAAGCAGAATAACATGTATCATATTTTTATTACTTGAAAGCTCCCAAGAAAATTAAATTTCGGCATTAAATGACCCATAAAGGAATTGATATGCCGTTAAACAAAACAAACTAATGTTCTAACAACATTATTGTGTTCAAAATATTTCGATTTCGGTATTAAATAATCCATAGAAGTTGATATGCCGCCAAACAATATCAGCCAAGCTAATAACCAACATGAAAGACCACTTTCGGGATATTAATCCATATAATATCTTATAATTTCTTAAAGAAATCAATCTGTATTCCAAAATAGAATTTCAACAAAACTACAGCATAAAACACACCACCTCCAGTAATTATGCCAACACAAGCATGTAAACATGTATAAAAGCTGAGTATCATTTGCCATGTATTCAACTGTGAAAGCAGAATGACATATATCATATTTTTTATTACTTTAAAGCTCCCAAGAAAAATAAAATTTCGGCATTAAATGACCCATAAATTGTTGATGTGCCTTTAACAAACGATTGAAGTCTCTTTCAATTAAAGCGGTGGAGTAATGGACAGCGGCTTGGATTGAGGAATCGGAGAGCCGAGTTCGAATTCCAATCAAATCCATTACATTCACTTACATGCTAATACCTTTTGGAAACGTATGAATCCTTTTCTCCCCCCACCATAAGTAAATAGCAGTACAGACCGCGTTCTATAAGCTTAGATGGCAACTGGTCTAACGCAGAGAGAAATGGCAACTTACTGCTGGAAAAAATCTGCCTCGTCAGTCATGTATCGAAAAGACACATGATCGCCTAAGCGTGTAACACGCAAGGCGTATAACTGACTGACATATTCTTATTGTTGTTATTGGAAAGGGTGTGGTTTTTGTTAATGGTAGAGCTCTTTGGCACTTTGCTGGAAGTGGTGATATTCTTTTTTATTTGCTATATTTCTTTGTGATTTTCTAGAGCCAAAGAGTAGGGTCTGATGGGGCGTGGATGGGGGGGTTGTTTTCTTTCAGATTTTTACGATGGATTCATTTCCACGTTGGAACAAAATCTCGCAGTTGTATTTAAATATAGTAAAAAGGAAATAAAATACTTTGATTTGTATCATACGTCATTTTTAGAAATCCCTGTACTGGCCACTTGAAAATTTCAAATTACCGGAAAGATACATCTAAAATCTCATTAGCCCCGAAAGCAAATGTAACGTTATGCTCGAACTGATACGACAAAACCGAATTATCTATAACTGCAGGTTCACAGGACACTGCTATCCTCCGCTGATTGGTCACATTAGTCACGTGACAGGTGACTCACGATTAGTCACCAACTATCTCGTGACCACTCATCCTGTGCGTTAACAACTAATCATTTTGCATGAAAATACATTTGCATGCGAATGCAGTCCCGTTCCCCACCGTTTCATGCAAGTAATCTTAATCATTTTCGGATTCATGCATCGTGAAACTGTTGTGGGAATATTGAACGGGCAAAATGAAGCGGGTTGGGAGGGTACGCATTTCCTCGCATTTGTTAAGGATCTCTATAGACTAGATGGATCTGTAGAACAAATGTGCGGAATGACGATGGGTAACAAGAGGAGTAAAAGGTGCACACGCTACCCGATAAGCCGTGATCGGCGGGGTGGGGCCCGAGACGAATGGAATTGATGACGGTGATGGAATTGTCGTTTTAACACTTCCATCATCATTCAGGCATTTGGGAATGGGGTTTGGGGTCTGGGTCGGCGAGGAGGTTAATTCGAGCTGGTTGTTAAAATGCAAGCTTCATATTCTGGTCTTTTAAGAGTACTGAACTGTTACGTGACGACTGTCCTCATATATGGCCGTGAATGCTCGACAATATCCGCAAAGTTGAAGAAGAGACTTCAAACAACAGAAATGTGGTGATACAGAAGGATGCTGATAATATCATGGACAAACATGTGACCAACGACAACTTAGTCTTAGGGAAAATGGAAACAAAAAGGAAACTTGTCAACAGAAAGAGACACTTGAAATTTCTAAGATACGAAATGAGGAAGGAGGGTTTGGAAATTCTGATACTCACAGGACAGAGTGAAGGCAAGAGGAAAACAGCGCATAACATACTTTATGGGATTAAGTAAATGGATGACGGAACAGGGTTTAGGAGAAATAGGAAAAGAACCAAATTTATTAAGAGCTACAAGTGACAGGAAGATGTGGAGGACCGTGATCGCCTACCTGCTGAAGCGTTTCGGCAAATAAAGAAGTGATATATGCGGAGCTGATTCGACAGAGAATTTCTTTTTTTTAATCATTTCTCCCCAAAGCAAGGAAATAAAGCCACTAAGAAATAAGGGCGTCACTGATTGCAAGAGAATATGAGAAAAAATTATTGAGAAAAGAGGACAATAAAAGAACAGGAATTAAAAAGGCAGAAGATAGAAAATGACATATCATTTACATTTTTGAAGATCAAAATTGACTTTGCCGCCAATCTTTTACTGAGCTTAAATTCATAAAGTCTAGTTACCAAAGAGGAAAGTTCATCAGAATATTTTCCAGGAAAACATTTAAAGAAAAGACACGGGGAATCTCTAGATATACAGTACCGGACCCATATTTTCTATCTACCCGGAGTAGAAGTTGTATTGAAATTGGAAAACTGAAAAGAAAAGTCAAACCAAACGAGGGAAGACATGAACCCGTCAAGGATCGATTTATAATCTTCAACCCTAATGTTTGACTCTGCGGGATTGTGAATTTGCAATTTTGTTTCCATCCCTTCCAGGCTTGAAGACAATTTTCTTTTTCTATGTGCCGTGTCCCTTAAGAACGTGGGCGATCATAGCTTTCCACAACCTCCTATCGTTCGTAGATCTTAGCAATGTTTGTCTTTTTTTTTTTTTACATTTTAATTAAGTACCTCCACTTTTGGCATAAATTTTCGATACCTAAGTTTAAAAATTCTTGCAAAAATCAAATAATTGTCGGATTTTAATGAAACTTTCAGGACTTATTCACAAATGAATGAAATTATTTTGGAAATTTTTTTTTTAGAAAATCTTGTTAAAAAGAGATTTTTTTTTAACATGTTTCCACCCACTTACATATTTTCATGAAATTAAATCTTCAAGCGCGGGATTTGTTTTATTAGTTATAAACAGGACTCTTTGTAGAAAGTAAATCACCAGTTTTTTTGTAAAACAGTACCCCATATCATAGAAAATCTGCTTTGAATTAAAAAAAAATGTAAAAAACTATGACATTAATTAATTAGAAAAGCTTTCACCTGTTTTTATAAATACGTTATACTAAGGACATTAATTTGTGAAGAAATAAAATTTTTTCGATGAATAATGTATTTTTTACAAATTTAAAAAATTTTTTTCATTAACTTCTTAATACTTCAAAAATCATTTAAAATTCTTTATTGCTTTCAAACACGTAATGCAATGATAACGTTAATGAAAAAGTAAATTTACGAATCGAAATTTGAAAAGCACATCACAGTCGTTTGACCACAAATATTTTTAAAATAATTTTTTTAAAAATTTTATTGAAAAAAACGTTCATAATTTCTACGTATTGAAATGTATACACGACATAATCCTTAAAAAAATTTAAACAATTATCTAATTAATAAAAAACTTTAAATAATTACCTAATTAAGAAAGTATGAAATAAAAAATAGATATTACATAATTGCTGAATAAAAATGTTAATATTTAAAAAGTACTAGTTAAAAACGAAAAACCACGTTCGCTTACTTTGAAAAAATTGTCAATTTTCATCATCCATAGTAATCTGTCATCACCTCGTCACAATCGAGCGTTTTTTAATCGTGATATCCTGCTTTTTTACGTGACCTAATGGAGGTACCTAATTTTAATGCAAGCTCATTATGTTGTGAACTCGCTATTTCCCCTGTGCTCCACATTTTTAAATCATTTCACCGCAAGCAAGGCAATAAAGCTACTAAGGCGCAAGAGGTTACTCAGTGTGAAAGAATGTGAGAAAAATATTATTAAGGAGAGATAACATTAAAAGAACAATAATTAAGAAGACAGAAAATAACGATTGACATTGCATTTACATTTTTGAAGATCAAAGATGACTGGAAAGCAAGAAGCCGGAAGAGAATTCGAAAAACGAGAAGTGCGAGAGAAGAAGCTGTTATCATAGAACATCTGGCCATTTCAACTGTAAAATAACGAGAACTTGCCGCCAATCTAGTACTACGCTCAAATTGATGAAGCCTAGGTATCATATAAGAAAGTTCATCAGAACAGTTAGCATAAAAGTATTTATAGAAAAGGCACAGGTAAGCTACATTACGGTGGAAGGAAAGTGATTGCAGATGAAATGCCAGGTCAGGGCCAATATCATTGCAGATTCTTCTTTGGATTTTATCAACAATCTCTAAATATATACCAGGGGCAACAGATCAGATGTGGCAACGGTATTCGAAGCAAGGACGAATGGTAGACTTATAAATATGGAAGATAAAACGATAGAACGACACAAGAAACCAACATTCTTAGCAGCAGACCTCATCAATTGAATTCATATAATCTTTCCTCTTCATGTCTGCAAAAAACGTTAGTCCGAGAAAAAGCAATATGTCCAGTGAATTTCAAATTTTCTAAGCCTTCTTTCCATATTTGGCAACAATATTCAAAGTAAATACGAATGGTAGACTTATAAATATATAAGACAGATTCTGGCGAAAAAGATTTATCATGGTGAAAGTGAATGTATATATTTTTTTCTGTTCTTGAGAATTTGCAAGGAAAGTATTTAACATAATTTATTTATTAGATTGATTATTTACAAGAATAATTTTATATTTACAACATCCTAAAAACTTATACAATTAAAACTAATGCAATGCAATATTTATCATTTATCAATTTATAAAGAAATAATTTTTTTTTTCATAAATTTATGAGCATTTACTAAATAATTAAAATATGTAAACCAACTATAAGGAAATCTTTATTATTTAGCATTTTTAAAGTTCGAAACGATTCATATATCTATCTATCTATCTATCTATCTATCTATCTATCTATCTATCTATCTCTCTCTCTCTCTCTCTCTCTCTATATATATATATATATATATATATATATATATATATATATATATAAATAGGTAGAATTGAAGGGTCTCAGATAGACAGATAGAGAGATAGATGTCAGAATTAGATAGATAGATAGATAGATAATGGTCTGAATTAGATAGATAGATAAATAGATAAACAGTAATGTTACATATTTATCATTTACCAATTTCTAAAAGAAATAAACGTCATCTTTTTTTCAAAAATTTATGAACATTTACTAAATTATTAAAATATGTAAACCAACTATAAGGGAATCTTTATTATTTACCATTTTAGAAAGTTCGAAACGATTAAACACACACACACACACACATATATATATATATATATATATATATGTATATATATATATATATATGTGTATATATATATACATATAAATATACATATATATATATATATATATATATATATATATATATATATATATATATAGATAGATAGATAGATAGATAGATAGATAGATAGATAAATAGGTAGAATTGAAGGGTCTCAGATAGATCAACAGTAATTTTACATATTTATCATTTACCAATTTCTAAAAGAAATAAATGGCATCTTTTTTTCATAAATTTATGAACATTTACTAAATTATTAAAATATGTAAACCAACTATAAGGAAATCTTTATTATTTACCATTTTAGAATGTTCGAAACGATTGGCAATTAGTCAATTCCATGATAATGAATAAATAGTGTAAATAAATAATTTAATAAACAAATATTGTTCATTACCTTTGTTGTCAATTCTCAAAAATTTATTTAAATTCGTAACATTAAGATAAAAGCTAGTTCATCCCTTTAAGATAATGATCATTAAAAGCGAAATTAAAAGATCTTTCATATTGTAAAAGCTTAAGATTTTTGATGTAATAAAATTCGCTCTTTCTCAAAATACTTATCAAATTACGGTAATATTTGAAGTAAAGTATAATATATACAGAATAAATTTTTTAAATAGCCTACCCCCCCAACCCCCCCCCAAAAAAAACAAAAAAACAAAACAATTATAAATTGATACAGTAAATAGATATTAATATATGTACACATTACGATAAAGAATGAGTACGCCACAACATTTTCGGATAAATATTCGTTTGGCGAAATGTTGCTCGGCTAAATGTTCGAGTACCAAGTGTAGGGTTCTCAAAACTAGAATTATTCCCCACCCTACAATCTTATTCCCCATAGTTGGGTTTGTATGGTGGAAAATAATTCATCACCCACAGGGATTCATATACACTTTTGAAATCTATCAATTAATGAGGACTGGGGAACTGCAACTATTAGGATGGTGCAAAAATAATGACGTAATAATGTCGTTTTTTGACGTATTTTTTAACGTCAAAAAACGACATTATTACTTCATTATTTTTGCACCAACCTAGTATTTAAATTCACTTTCATATCTTTAAGTTTTATTACAATTCTAATAATCGTTTTTTTTTTTTTTTTTTTTTTTTTAAAATAAACATTGCCGGAGCGTGAAGGTAGTTAAAAAGTCAGTGTCATTGAAAAAAATAGTCTTTAACACTCCCGTCCTGGGTAAGACGATAAACTCCACCCGAGTCCTGACGATGAAAAAAATTCAACAGCAAGCTGTCTGATCGGGGGATTTTGAGGAGCGTGAA
>OZ010580.1:96481677-96491677 GCA_963932145.1 Acanthosepion lycidas
AGGCAAAGTCGATTTCGTCACGTCAAGATCACGCGAATCTATATCAGTGCCCTTTGCACTTTTCAAATGTGTGCAAGGCCTTTTTTAGGGATCACTATTTAGCTAAACCCCCGCGTTCTCCTTAATCTTATCCACAGTCCAAGAAGCACCGTTCAACAGTGAGTTTAGCATTGGGAAAAGCCTGATGATGCACCAGTCCCATTCTCTATTGTAAGTAGAACAGACAGAATTGAATGATGCGATGTTTTATTAAGTAACACCCTCAACTAGACGTAAAAATACGCAAAGAATATAATAAAATGGTTGAAGAACCTCACACATATACACATACATATATACGCATATCTTACACATTTTTTTATCTATATATATATTTATCTCAAAAGCGATCATTTTTTTTTCTGAGACCAAATCTATAAACATATTTTCAATTTACTACTAAATCTGACAAAAAGAAAAGCGTCTTCAGAAATTCTTTCAGATAAGTTTCAAAATAAAAGGGATTGAAAAAATGCAATTTTTTCTAATCAATAAAATTCAAAAACAGTACCGACCTACACTCAAAGAAATACATTACGAATCATTTCAATAGACTTTTGAAATTTCGTTTTTTCTGTCTTTGAAGAATTATTAAGAATTCTTTCTTAACTATTTTACAAAGTTTTGCTTAAATCATTGTAGGATTACCACTTTGATAGATTTTAGTTCATGGACTACGGCTTAGGTACCTTTTCGGTATTTAATTTAGTCTCATAGTTCGTGGGGTAATGAGTTCGATCTCACTAAATTCGTGTATCTATCTTAAACTGAGCTAATATTCAATTTACGAAGATCTTTATAAAAGCAAGATAAGCAATATTCTAATGTCTGTGTCAATAATCAGCAAATGTTTCAAAATGAAATCAGTCTTTATCAACAGATACTTTTTATATTTTATGTGTAAATTTCAGTTGATCATTATCTATTCTTATTAACAAACTAGCAGCATGACCCGGCGTTGCCCGTGTTTGATTCAAAAATCGTACGACTCATGCAGCAATCAAGATGTCGATGTTCCACAGTGACACAGAAAAAGGTTAGGAAGGAAACATCTGTCGGTAATGGAAAGAGAAATAACAATTACTGGCCATGAGAAAATCTATTTTCTTAAAAAAAATGTTTTAAGAAGAAGACTTTAGAAATTCCAACCGTAAGTAGCACTGACTGCTCGGTCAATGTATGTCGGATGTTTCCTTATAAGGAAAAGATTAATGTTACCATTCCTTCATATTTTCCTTGGGTGCCATGCAGGCTTAGGCAATTATGTCTACTTTTTCGATTCATGATTAATTTGGCAGGAGAATTCTCGCAGGAGACTGTCGTTATTTTCTGTAGTAGACTGGTTGCTAACCAAGGCTATATGATCCAAGCTGTTCTACTATTTAGCCCATAGCTGGTGAGGAAACTGATGGAACGTTTCCCAAGGTTATTTGGCAGTACAGAAAAGTTCATAGGCTCATCAAGATACTCTCAAGGAATGTGATTAAATGAGGTCTATTTTCCCACATAGCACTCGTTACCAGTTTACCTGGAAAGAAACAATGTAGTTATTTATTAGAAGAGTTGAAATTAATGCATGCAAGCTTTCACAGTCAGCCTAGGAAAATTTCAATCACCCAGCGGACCTGGAAAGAAAGAATGCAGTAATTAATAAGAAATTCACAGTTCTAGCATCACTCATTCAAAGTCACCTTAGAAAATTTCAGCCTACCCGCGAATCTGGAAATAAACAATGCAGTTATTAATAAGAAGAGTTGAAATGAATACATGCAAGATTTCACAGTTCTAGCATCACTCCTATCCCTCCTTCATAGTCAGCCTATGAAAATTTCAGCCACCCAGCGGACCTGGAAAGAAACAATGCAGTAATTAATAAGAAGAGTTGAAATGAATGCATGTAAGATTTCACAGTTCTAGCATCACTCCTTCATAGTCAGCCTATGAACTTTTCAGCCTCTAAAAGGAATATAAAGTGAATTTGGTTCCCCGACTTCTCTTTCCGTCCCATAATCCACCACATCAGCTGCACAACAAAATTTACAGCACCTGGTTTTCGTAAGCGGTCACCCATCTAGGTACTGCACAGGTTCAACATTGCTTAGTTTTTGTTATCGGATGTGAGCCGCTGTTTCAATGTCATATGACCATAAGCAATACTACCATTAATATTACGATTATGAATATTGATGACGAAATGTTTCGGAGGTTTTTGCATTTATTCTGAGAAATTTGATCAACAGTAATTTTTTTTAAAAAGTGATTAAACAACATATGAAACATGTAAACATATATTTGATACGCACGTTATTCTCTATACCTGAATAAATTATCATTTCGGATCCTATTATTGACTTATTGATTACTTATAATCTTCAGCCTTTCACCTATTGTTTGTCTCAACTTTTCAATTGCATAGAATTTAACATTACTTGCAACAGGTTTTATTGCGTCCCAGAGAACTTTACGCGAATATTGTTTTCCATTCTTAAATCCATCTCTTTTGACGATGATAGATCACGAGATTTCTGTTTAATATCTGGAGAGGTTGAGGATTATTCCATTAGTTTTGTGTTTTTAGAAACCTTTCTTCCTAACGAGGTGGGACATAGTTAGCTTTGTAGATGTCTGTGACAGATAACACTTGTCGACTCAAATGTTGTTGGGCATCACGTTTTCTCAGTATAGATAATTTCTATTTTTCTTAAAATAGGCCAAAATACCCATTTGCCAGTGATATTCTAGGGCTAAGTAGAACCAACCTTAAACGTTTTCAGGTTAGAATAACTTATAAATGAAAAGGTATCCCAATAACTTAAAGAATGCATTTTAAGCATATTCATTTCAGAAAATTTTTCAGAAAAATCTCACACAAAATTAGATTATGGTAAACATGTGTTATCAATTTTTGAATCAAAAATATACAAAGGAATGAAACACACATTCATTTTTGTCCATCCAAAGACATAAACCTTTTCTTCTTGGAAACTCTACGATGCTTTTGAAAAGGTTGATCTCTTTTGATGCTTCAGCAGAAATCAGAGATCATGTTAACACCCTATCTGCAAAATGCCAGGTTGGCTATGCCTATCTCGTGTTTAGTTGCTATTTTAAGATCTGATAAAGAAAATTTTAATGTTGATAGTCTCAAATACACTTGCCTAACAATAAACAACCCTTATTTATCGATGTTCCTAGGCATGCTATGGGTCCTATCACTACACCTAACTAACGCCTTTATCCACGGTGACATGTGTCCCAAAGAGTGTGAGTTCAATACCTGTTTAAGGCAGTGGAGAACTTGGAGAGGGGAATTAACAGGAGATAACTGATAACTGACATCCATTAGACATGGCACGTGGAACTAGAACAGTCAACCCCAGTGAGCGAAATAAAGAGTTCGATATTCCAACCATCTGAAGAAGGCCGAGCGTACAACAGCGGAAACGTTATGATAAATATGGCGACAAAGATGAGGACAATGGTCCGAATAATGTAAATAGTGTACATAATACCTCATATCAGAAATATAGACAGATGCTTTTGAAATTGAAGTGCCTAAGTTATGACCACATCACGTTAAAACACTGGTTCCCATACGATCACCGAAGTTAAGCAACACCGAGCCTGGTCAATACCTAGATGGGTGACCGCTTGAAAATACCAGGTGGTGCACACTTGGATGTGCGGGTGGTGTAATGGGTAATGGATCGGAACTGTTAATCGAGAAAACCGAGTTCCAATTCCTGTTAGGTTCGTTATATTCACTTCCACGCAAATACGTTCGGGAAACGTATGAATCCACCTTTTCTCCCCAGGCCATGTGTTAATTAATAAGACTTGTATCAATAAACCATCATGATCTAAAAATAATTAAATCTAAAATTATTTTCTGGCTTTAAATAACCAGCAAAGGTTTAATAGAGCGTAGAAAATGAATGAATCAAAACAATGTATTTGATCTGTGATGAAAAGTGAGTTTCTATATGAAACACAAAACAATCTACAATTATTCTCAGAATAATCCAGAATTTATGAAAATGAATTGAGTAAGTTTAGAAGAATAGAACGTGTCCGGACATTTGTTTGACGGACATTTGACTGAGACACATCTGGCCGACCAACATTTGGCCGATGGACATTTCACTGAAAAAGTACAAGTAAAAATAGTAACAACAATACTTTAAGTATCTTAATTAGTAGTATTATAAGGTAGAATAGGACTAATAATTACCACTGACTTTCATGTGATTAAATTAGTAAATTTAAAATTGAAAGTTTTCCTATTTAAATATTTGTTTATTGAAATTAGTATTTAAAAAAAATATTTGAGTGTATTTGGTTAAAAAGTAGCACCTAATTATTTAAATTCGTATTTAACATTAAGATAAAAGCTAGTTCATCCCTTTAAGATAATGATTATTAAAAGCGAAATTGAAAGATCTTTCATATCGTAAAAGCTTAGGATTTTTGATGTAATAAAATTCGCTCTTTCTCAAAATACTTATCAAATTACGGTAATATTTGAAGTAAAGTATAATATATACAGAATAAATTTTTAAAATAGCCTGTCACCCCCCCGATAAAAAAACCCCCAAAAAAACAAAACCAAACAATTATAAATTGATACAGTAAATAGATATTAATATATGTACACATTACGATAAAGAATGAGTACGCCACTACATTTTCGGACAAATATTCGTTTGGCGAAATGTTGCTCGGCTAAATGTTCGAGTACCAAGTGTAGGGTTCTCAAAACTAGAATTATTCCCCACCCTACAATCTTATTCCCCATAGTTGGGTTTGTATGGTAGAACATAATTCATCACCCACAGGGATTCATATACACTTTTGAAATCTATCAATTAATGAGGACTGGGCAATTGCAACTATTAGGATGGTGCAAAAATAATGACGTAATAATGTCGTTTTTTGACGTATTTTTTAACGTCAAAAAACGACATTATTACGTCATTATTTTTGCACCAACCTAATAGATGTAACAGTAATACTCCTTTGGTCTGATCTGACTCTTCTAAAGACAGAGCATAACAGGAAGAATCAGTGACGTTTTGGAGAAACTGACCATTTTTTTTTCATTATCTTTAGACTGTGAGGAAAAGTCAATATTTATGAGAAACATATTTAGGACAATCCACAAAGGTGGACAAGCAGAAGAAAACAAATAAAAATATCGTACCTTAAAACTACTGTTGTACTTGTAGCTCTTGGTATGATCGGATAAAGAAACACACAAGATCCCCGTTAGCTTCTGTTTACAACGGTTTATAAAATTAAGTACAGAAATTTGAATATCTCGGAAGTGTTTTAACAGAGGACGGAAAGAGTGATACTCAAATCGGAAGGCGTATTGGGATAGACAAAGACGCATTCTTAAAGCTAAGCAAAGTACTGAGAAATAGGAAAATTTCGCTAGAAACAAAGAAAAGAGTACTAAACTGCTATGGGATATCTGTCCTTTGCAGTGAGTGCTGGACGATCTCCACAAAGATGAAGTGGTGACTTGAAGCAACAGAAATATGGTTCTACAGAAAAATGCTAAGGATACTGTGAACCGAACATGGGAGGGCTTTGAATATCTGATAGTCAAGAGACGAATACATGTATAAAAATATTTTTCCAAAGAGAGACAGGGTAAAGCAACGTATAACATACTTGATGAGCTTATTAAGAGTTTATTAAGAGCTACAAGGGACAGGAAGTTGTGAAGAGCCATGATCGTCAACGTCATGAAGATCACGGCACATACAAGAAGAATGAGCTTGAGTAAATAGATGGCGGAACAGGGTTGAAGAGAAATAAGAGAAAGACAAAGTTTATTAAGCGCTACAAGGGATAGGGAGTTGTGGAGAGCCATGATCGCCAACGTCCTGAAGGAACACGGCACATAGAAGAAGAATGAGCTTGAGTAAATAGATGGCGGAACAGGGCTGAGGAGAAATAAGAGAAAAACAAAGTTTATAAAGAGCTAAGAAGGACAGGAAGTTGTGGAGAGCCATATTCGCCAACGTCATGAAGGGAAACTGCAAATAGAAGAAGAATGAGCTTGAGTAAATGGATGGCGGAACAGGACTTAGAAGAAATAACGGAAAGACAACGTTTATTAAGAGCTGCAAAGGACAAAAAATTGTGGAGAGCCATGATCGTCTACATATTCAAGGGCTATGGCACATAAAGAACTGCGTGCAATTTCCCATCTACTCAGGAGAGTATTATCAATGTAAAGAAACTAAATAATCAACTAGCGGAAAATTTCAAGATGAGCCAACCCATCATGTTACTCACATGACAGTTGCATTCCATTCACGCTGGCAGCGTTTCGTTCGTTTTGACGCGTTGATTACCAGTACGTCCGTTTTTCTGAAGACACGCGACTTTTGTGAAAATACTGTTTTTTATATTTAAAAACAATATTTTCATACATGGATGCAATTTTAAAACATAACTTGAAGAAAACAGACATAGCGTCGAGACATTGTTAAACACTTGTTTTTTTTTTGTTTTTTTCTTAAATTGCGCTAGTTCTGAAAAAAACACACACACACACTGGAAGAGTTACGTCAAGCCTTTTGTTTGATAATCATAATAAAAGTACAGTGGAAACAGATAATTTTCAAATGTGTAGATTAAATAAGCTTCAGAGTGTATATCTGTAAACATCGAAAATACATATGATACGCTGGAATATAGAATCTTTCTTATTATAAAACACAGATTGTGTGTGTGTGTGTCTGTACGTTTATATATTGGATCGAATTTCCTACATTTTTCAACCGATTTCAACAAAACTTCACTTTTTTTTTGCAGGTAGTGTTTCTTATTGTCTTGCACACTTTTTTTTATTTTTACATTCAGAATGCTTTAAAAATTCCATTTACAAGAGATTTGTTTATAATAAAATTCTATTCAATCAGTAGACTCATAACGATTGAAAACAATGTTTTTATTTGAGTTTGGGTTTGAGCAATTCGTAAAAAAAAAAAAAACTAATTAAGACATGCGTGTCCGTCAACCTTAAACAATAATCTTTGTCAATTTTATTTTTCAGTCTTTATGATGGTCGATACTTGATCTATCTCTTACTGTTACATCCCCTGGCAAGCTAGTAATATATATAACGCAGTCTTATATAGACTTTAGCTGTTTACATGAAATCAGTTTTTAAGTAATGGTAGTTGTAGCCATTTCCTTATAAGGAAACATTTGGCATTCATTGACCGAGCAGTCAGTGCTACTTTCAGTTGAAATTTAAAGATCTATCTACTAAAACAGTTTTTAAGGAAAATAGGTTTCGCAATTCCACTAATTATTCTCTTTCCAGAATTGATGGTGGTTTCTTTCCTAACCTTTTGTTTGAAGTAATGTGGAATCCACAATCCACAAAGTTCGAAAAAGTATGGTTTTCGCTAAGACTTAAAAGCTTCATTCACATGAATTCATTTTTAACCATTATGCAGAGAAATCTGTTGTATACAGTTGACAAGTCAAAGTTTGCAAAAAAAGGTTTTTCATTCAGTATTCATTGCAATAATAATAATAATAATAATAATAATAATAATAATAATAATAATAATCAAAGCTAACCGCCCTGACATCGTTATTAGAGACTGCAAACAAAAGTATTGCCTCCTTATTGATATGGTAGTCTCTGCAGACTGCAATGTGTCTTTGAACATCTTCAAAAAGCTATCAAAATACAAGGACATTGAAATCGAAATCTGAAAAATATGGCACATGAGAAAATCAACAATCCCTGTTTTAGTTGGAAGCCTCAGATTGGTTGGAAAAGATTCCAATAGACTCATTGAAGGGATTCCTGGTAGCCCATGCCTTAAAGTAATACAAAAAAAAAATTGCTCTCACGCGTACAGCTCACACCTTACGAAGAGCTTCATCTATGTAAAATATATGTGTGTGTGTGTGTGTATTATTTTTTTAATTGGTCAGTGGAAAATATCATGATGCCATTTCTAAACGTAGGTCTCTGGGCGGTACTCGGAAAGAAATGAGTACACACCAGAAATCAAAGGAAATAAAATAATATTAATAAGAATAATAACGATGGGAGCATCAACAATCCCTGTTGTAGTTGGGGCCCTCAGATTCCAATAAACACATTGAAGGGATTCCTGGTAGCCCATGCCTTAAAGAAATACAAAAAATGTCCTCATGAGTACAGCCCACAACTCATAAAAAGCTTTATCTATGTAAAATATGTGTTTGTGTTTTTTTTTTTCAATTGCTCAGTGGAATATGTCATGACGCCATTTAGGTCTATGGGCGGGATCCGTAAAGAAATGAGTACACACCTGAAATCAAAAGAAATAATAATAATAATAATAATAATAATAATAATAATAATAATAATAATAATAATAATAACAACGATGGTAACATCAACAATCCCTGTTATAGTTGGTGCCCGCGGATTGATAGGAAAAGATTCGAATAGACACACTGAAAGGATTCCTGGTAGCCCATGTCTTAAAGAAATACAGAAAATTGTTCTCACGCGTACAGCTCACACCTTATGAAGAGCTTTATCTATGTAAGATATATTTGTTGTTTTTTGTTTGTTTTTTTTTAATTGCTCAGTGAAAAATGTCATGACACCATTTAGGTCTATGGGCGGGATCCGTAAAGAAATGAGTACACACCTGAAATCAAAAGAAATAATAATCTTTGAAAACGTTTGATAAACGCAATAAATCCAAGGACGTTGTGATTGAAATCAGGAGAATGTAGCATCACAAGACATAAAAAAATTACCTTTTGTTATTGGGTTTAGGGAATGGTATCAAAAGGAGCAAATTCTTGACAAATCTACAAAGCAAGCAAATTCTTTACGGACGTCAAGCAAGGCAGTAAAGCCACTAACACACAAGGGGTTGCTGGGTGTGAAAGAATTAGAAAACAGCAAACATACAAGTACTATTTAAATTCTGGTGCACCTTTTATATATACATTTTAAAGACATATGTAATAAAGGTACCCAAAATTCTACTAGCCCCAGAGGCCTCTTCGACTCTGACCTTGAGACAGAAATCAGTAGAACGTGGTATCTCAAGGCATAAAACATTACCTGTTGTCATCTGGGGATCTGGGAATGATATTCAAAAAGAGCAATCAAATATGGGGAACAAATATTTGGTAACCCTAAAATATATGAATTGCAAAAATGTCACGCTGATGGGTACTTCTCCGAACTTGCGTAGATTTCTCTCTATGTCGTGAACTCAATTATATTATTTTTTTCTCCCTGATTTCATACCATCTCATCTGATTGCATATTCTTGTTGTTGCTTGAAGTCCCTGGTTGAGACTTGGGGGCAACTCGTACTGTACAAAGCAAAGGCAAAACACATTAATACTACTACTGCTACTACTACTACTACTGCCGCTGCTACTGCTGATAATAATAATAATAATAATGTGGTGTCTTAGGTAGCCTTTATATGAATAAATGAAAGAAGCATTAAGGTAAAAGTCTGTAAAAAAATGAAAATACTTTTGATACCCCTCTGTGATGATAACATAAAGTGGCGACATGATACTTAAATGTATATATAAAATAAGCTGCAGTCTAAAAGCCTGTAAAGCTAAATATAATTTTGATAAACGGTAATATATAACGTAATCACAGATAATATACGAAACAAAAAAATAGATAGATAGATAGACAGACAAACAGATAGATAGATAGATAGATAGATAGATAATGTATAGGCTGAGATAGATAGACAGATAAATGTAGAGCGAGAGACATTGATAGGTGTGAAAATAGGTATAAATAGTCTGGGTAGATAGACAGATAGATATATAAGACTAATATATATATATATATATATATATATATATATATATATATATATATATATATATATACCCTTCTCTTCATCCTTTCTTCTATCACTCCTATCTGATCTTGCTCCAAATTTTC